>LPNX011139333.1:511476-527047 GCA_001517045.1 Pseudotsuga menziesii
GTTTCATTGAATTAAGCATTGAGTAGAATTTCCTTTCTGTCAGTAATTGTCGATTTCATTTCTGGTTGATGCATTGAAGGAAGAGTTGAATTTGTAGAGTTAGATGATTTGTGGGATCATGCATAGACAAGGGGATGAACAGAGTTATTAAGAACAGTAGTTACTATAATGATTTGGTGTTTGGCATATACTGTGCACTTACCTTTTGAAACAAAAGACTTCCCTGGGTTGACAATGAATTTCGTAAACTCTGTATGTTGATAACAATCTATCTGCATTTAGGGTGCTCGACAGATTCCCGCAATCTTCAGAAAATGCATGCAAGAAAAATAAAAATTCTTGCATGAGTGAAGGAGATGTGATTAAAATGCATGCATGGTCCCCAATATGCCCACAAGTGGAGGAGGAAAATGCCATCCAGGCCTCAAAAATATCCCCAAGCCTCAAATATGCCCTCACTTGAGAGTAAAAATTCTCGGAGCTGGTTAAAAATACCCACAGGGCAATAGAGAAAATTATGCAAGACCTCAAAATGCCTGTCTTAGTCTCTGAAAATGCCCGCAGGTAGTGAAGAAATTCCCACCTAGCCATTGGGAAATTCCCGCATCCAAGTGAAATGTCCACAAGTTGAAGAAAATGGCCACATTTCAGAAGGATATGCCCACAACTAGTTTGAAAATTCCCGCAAGTTCCCACAATATTTGGAAAAATGTCTGCAACCTGTTGACAAATTCTCGCAGCCAGTTTGAAAATTCCCATTGGACTGATAAAATTCCCACACTACCTTATAAAATTCCCACAACTCTCAAACGTATGCACACATGTCCAAACAAATGCCTGCAAAAATGTAGAAAAGGTTGAAAAATTCCTTGTTGAAACGCTTAGCTAGCTGCGGGAATTTTATCTTAGTCTTGCATGCATAATGCAATACTTGTGGGAAAGCTTAAGAAAATGCACGTAGGCAGAAGAAAAATTCCTACGTGAGTGAAGGAGATGTGATTAAAATGCATGCAGGTTCCACAATATGCCCGCAAGTGGAGGAGACAAATGCCATCCAGGCCTCAATAATATCCTAAAGCCTCAAATATGCCCGCACTTGATAGTAAAAATTCCCACAGCTAGTTAAAAATTCCCACGATGGAATAGAGAAATGCCCGCAGGACCTCAAAATTCCTGTCTTAGTCTCTAAAAATGCCCGTAGGACCTCAAAATGCCTATCTTAGTCTCTAAAAATGCCTGTAGGAAGTGAAGAAATTCCTTCCTGGCCACTGATAAATGTCCACAACCAAGTTAAATGTCCACAACTTGAATAAAATGACCACAGTTCAGAAGGATATGGCCGCAACTAGTTTGAAAATTCCCGCAAGTGCCCACGCGATTTGGAAAAATGTCCGCAGCTTGTTGAGAAATTCCCGCAGCGAGTTTGAAAATGCCCGTTGGACTCATAAAATGCCCCCACTACTTTATAAAATGCCCACAGACCTTATACATATGCACGTAGGTCCAGACAATTGCCTGTCGAGTAAAATATGCACTATCTAATTCGACACTAAATTGTTAACCTCGAGGCTCGTAAGCTTAGAGATTTCGGCACAGTATGTGCAGGACTAAAGCCTAAACTAATCTATGCTAACCTTACATAAAGCGGACAATATACTTAAAATCAAAACAAGAAAATTGAGATATCTTAGCACGTAAGGAAGAAGCTCATCACAGAGTGACCACATCTCATGGGTTAGGTCATTAATCTATCCATCGGTGGTCAAATGAAGGTTTAAAGTCTACAAACCAAAGGTATAGAAATTAAACTAGCCAAAGGAAATAATCAAAAGTGAAAACAAGTTAAATTAATGAAAGTAAACCAATCAATTTAATATTCTTATATTATTCTGAGAGTCCATTCCTTGTATTCATTCAAAGATACATTAAAAATTCCAATGGTATATAAAAGAAAATACAAAATAGGTGTCAAATAAAATGTAATGCAAGATTCAAAAATATCCAAGTTACATTTACAAAAGGGAACAATGTATAAAAAGAAATGTGAAACGAACACACACATACATCAACTTATACGCATATTGGAATTACAAAAGAAAACATGGAAATATTTAACATATAATAAAGACACTTAAAACCACAAAACTCTTTGTACATATAATAACATTAATGGCATCACACCATTCTTTACAGAGATATGGAAAACCCTATTTATTAACATAATCTAATGATAAGTGGAATAAGTATTTACGGTGAAATGACAACGCCTACACCCTGTGAATATTTCGTTGAACCATTATCATTCCTTAACGCATAATATTATTAATAGCATACTTCAAGGGGAATGGAACAGATTAATTCGATCAAGATTCTTGAAGAAAATAAAGGTGATATTGGAATGGTTGTGCGGAGAAACAATTACTTAATCAAAATAAATTGAACATGGAAACTGAATAAGAAAAACTGAATAAAGAAATTGGACCAAGCTCTGTTTCCTATTTCTATTTAACTCAAAGAGTTCTAAACAGTAACTATGAACACATTCGACTATAACGGAAAGCTATCAAGAATTTAACTGTAAACTCAATATATATCAATGAAAAATTATTGCAACTGCTGCAAGGAAAATGTCTACCAAATGTCATTCAACTACCATGGAAGAAGATATGAAAATCAAAACAAATGCTGGAAAGAAAATAGCAACACACAGTGAGATCTCATTTACATGAACAACATGCATGCTTTGCATTAAATTTTCACTATCACTGGAACAAATTCAAACTTCAGAAATTACATTTCAGAAATGATATGAACAGAAAACAAATGACATGACAATACGACTACTTATCTGACAGTAGAAACGAAATACACAATGTATAGTACACGATGCCACTGAGGGGACCTCCCAGAGAACAACAATCAAATTCTACAACTTATTCAATCATCGATTGCATGTAAATGGGAGCGCCATTGAAACAGAACATGACAGAGATTTTGTATTATCAAATTCAGAGCCTTCACAACGTCCCCTGAGCATGGATTAAGAGCCTCTATATATAATAGTTTGTACATCAAAGAGAGGTTCGACCCTTCCAGTAGTCGACCCCTCTAAAAATAGATTTATTTAACGTATGAGAAACTACCTACTAAAAGCTCAAACAGAAAGATGTGTTTCTTCATAAACAAGCTAGCAACGACCTTCCATAATCAAGAAAGTGATCCGGGAGATTCTTGGAATGCTAGATCATTTTGGTGTGTGCAAGAGGACGTGAACCATGTGACTCAGGTAAGCAACAAAACCTACGTTTCTGTTTGTGCCATGAATGCTTCCAAGTAGGAAAACCAATGATTTTCATGGTTCATTTGGCAGTTTGAATGACCATCTGAATGCTAATGAAGGTCTGAATGACCTGCAACTGTAATTAGTTCAGAAATATGGATTCATGGGCTGAATTGATGGCGGGTTGTTGTCTGGATTAATTGTTGGATGCTAGGTTTAAACTGTGGTTGGGTTCTATCTGTGGAATCATGTGATCCTCACAATCTTCATCCTTCTCATCCTCATGATGCGTGAGTTCATTTTCACGGCCTACACAATATGAAAAAAATGGTTATGTTGAATTAAATCCAAAAGGCAACATAATATTTATCTTTGAAGTGCCATAAATTTATTATGAAATATTTGAAGTTGATTTAAGATATGTAATTCTATTTCATAATAATTATTTCATATTATTTTGTAAACTTTAAATTGATTTAATTGTTCCATGGATAGTTTAAATTTGCCATAATGCATATTAATCCTATTTATAAGTATTTTGGATTTGAAGTAGATATTTTCTTTTTCTTGGTTCCTAATCATACTTTAGAAAAGAGTAGTCCGTGTAAGGATACAGAGAGGATATGATGAGCGAGGGTTTCAGCGAGGGTTTGCAGGATGCAGCCTGCAGGAGGGCACGGAGCCCTTAGGCTGCTTCTTCTTCCCTGTAACTATCTTGCTGTTGTATGTTCAAGCCATTTGGCTGTCGTTTTCTCCCTGTCTTTATTTGTTTCTATTGACTTTCTATGTTGTGGCCTGTTTTTCAATCCCTTTCTATGGATGACTCTTTAAGCTGGAGCCAACGACTGGAGTCCCTCCTCATTTAACTGAGGACTAGTACCAACCAGTTTAATCAAGTGGGAACTGTACATAGCAGTTGGCTCTGGCTCATTCCATGATTGGTTTTGTTTTTTCGCTTTTTTAGAGTTTATGCCACCTTTCTTCTACATGTATGTGAGGATTGAATCCCAACCGTTCTTTTAGAATCATATGTCCGGGATTTTGTGCTTGAAGGCATCTCGTACCTTTCGCTGTCCCTGTCTGCTCCTTCTGTCGCCCTCCGTCATCTTTAGGGTCGTGGGTTATGATTTTTGTGTTCTACTTCATGCCTTTTGATGTCATATTAGTGATTTGATCCCTGATTTTTTGGACTATGGGGGTTGAATAACTTCGGAACATGGGTTATGATTTTGTTTTGTTTTTCCATATGACATCTCGGTGACTCGAACCCTGTTTTGCAGATTAGGGGTTTTGAACCCTAATCATTCTTTTAAAAGGGTTCTGGGGTTCATTGCTCCTTTCTAGGGTTAGTGGTCGGTTAAGCATCATTTGAGGTATGTTGTCTCTGTCCTTATGTCAAAGAATTTTGAAGGGTTGCCAGTCCCACCAGTTGACTTCGCAGCAGCACGGTTCCGTCGACATCGAAAGGCAAAAGCCCACAAGGTTTTGGATGGCAAATTACGTTTCGTGGTCGGTCATGATATTTTCTTGGACAGAGCTGAAGCTTTATGTGCACGTGCTTTGATTGGCCGTCTTGAATACGCCTCCATGGACAAAAACGACTGGTTTTGCTGGGTGACTAAAAACTGGAAACCCCTCTCCTATGTTCCAGCAATTAGCCTTCTTGTGCGGGGCTGGATAGTGTTCGTTTTCCTCGAGGATGACCATGCCACCTAGGTTTTGAAGAGACTTTGGAGGGTTGGCAAAGGATCGTTGGTTCTATAACAAATGGCATGCCAACTTTGATCCTGCAAGAGAACGGATTAAAAAAAGGCACCTGTGGACATTACTCCCAGACCTCCCCTTCCCACTTTGGAACCGTTCTCTGCTCGAAGGTGTGGGCAACACCATTGGTCGTTTTGTAGCGCTCGATGAGGACTTCATGAGCTCCTATGATAAGCGACTGGCTAAAATATTTGTGGAAATAGATATTTCAAGAGGTTTACCATCGAATGTTGAAATTCTATGTAAGGAAAGACTGTTCATCCAGCGATTGGATTATCAAGGAATTCCATTTCGATGTAGTATCTGTCGGGATACTGGTCATCTCCGTCGGAACTGCACGTCTTTCAGTAAAGTCTCATCCTCTCCTGATTTTCGTTCTCCACCTGCTAAATATGTGGCGCATAAGGTTTGTACTCCAGTCTCTCCTCTCCCGTCTATCGAACAACTTAAAAATGCGTGTTCTCTTTTCGATGATGCTACGGATCAGGATTTGGCTTATATGGATTATGTAGGTAGTAAAAGAAATACTCTAGCTGTTAAGAGGGCCCATAAAACTTTAGTTTTTTCGTCTCCTGCTGATGAATCCCCCCAACCCTCTCCTGTTGTTCCCCTTGAAGAGATTCCCCCTTATTCTATTTTAAACTCCTCCCCATCTTACCTCGAGGCTGACAAAATCCATCCTCCGCAGTGTCTTGTAGAAGAGTCTTTTATAATCCCTCAGCCTGATCCTGTGATTTTATTTCCCCAATCTGAGATTTCACCTGTGGAGATCCCTCAGACTTCCCCTCCTATTCAGTCTCTGGATAAGATTAAAGATTCCAACAAACAGGTGGATGCTCTCCCTTCTCCCCTTTTTTCAGAAGATGATTTCCCTCCTCTTGATAGGGCTGGTCCCAAACCCGTCTCCCCTCTCAGTCCGGTCAATTCACCTTCCTTTTCTGACCCTTCCTTGAAGAAATCTCTGAACATCTTTTCTAACAAACCCCCCCTTTCGTCCTAGGTTCTGCCTTTTGAATCCATAAGGTTTGAAAATGTTACAATTAGGAAAAAGAAATTGAAAAAGCCTTCCAAGGTTTTAACGGATTCTATGCCTGCTCCTTATATTCCTTTATCAACTAAACTCAAAGCTGCGGACAGTCAATCTCCCTCTCCTTCTCCAAGGGCCCTTAGAGCACAGAGCCCCTTTCAGATTGACCCCTAATGCGTTTTCTCACTCTGAATGTTAGAGGCTTGGGAGGCTTAGCCAAGCAAAAAATCCTTCACCATTTGATTTCCTCGCTCTCCCCTGATGTGATTCTCCTACAAGAAACTATGACTAGTATTTATGCTGCATTGTTTGCTTTCTCCAAACTCTGTCCGGGGTGGGAATTCTGCGCCATTAAGGCTAAAGGCCTCTCTGAAGGGATCCTCTCTGGTTGGAACCCTAAACTTCTTAGATGCAAGGCTTTCCATACAGTTGCTGGTATCCTTCTAAAAGCTTCCCTCAGAAGCTCTCCTTTAGAGTTGTCTATTCTCAATTGTTATGGCCCTTATATTAATAGAGACTCTTTCTGGAATTCTGCTGCCTCTGGAGGACTTCTCTCTCTTCCCAACCTCATTCTAGCTGGTGACTTAAACTTTACTTTAAATGCTTCTGAGATTTGGGGGTCAAAAGCACAGCTGGATCCTTTGGGTCCCTTCTTCTCCGAGCTTTTCTCAGATCATCATCTGGTGGATGTGGCTCCCACCTGTGCAGGTCCTACTTGGAGGAATGGGAGGATGGGGGAAGAAGGTATTTCCAAAAGACTAGATCATTTTATTTTATCTGACCAACTTGTCAATTCTCTCCCTAGATTCAGGGTTTGGACCCATAGATGTGGTATTTCAGATCATTTTCTGGTCATCCTTGATTGGCAGGATCATCGGACCTCCTGTGCTTTTCCCTTCAAATTTAACCAATCCTGGTTATCTAATGAGGATTTTAAAAAAATGATAAGATCTGAATGGCCTCTTCTTCTCTCTGATAATCCTTTAGATCCCATGTATGATCTCTCCTATAGGCTCCGGACACTAAAATTTAGAGTTAAATCCTGGACTAAACTTGAAGCCAGAAAGATGCAGGACAGGTCTATCCTTTTGGAAGAGGAAATTAACTCCCTTCTATCTTCCTCTGTTTCTGCATTATTGACTGCCGATCAACAGCTTAAACTCCTTTCTCTTAAGGCTGAACTAAAAAAGTGATCATGAACTCTACTCAGCTCGACTTAAAAGTCGGATCACTTGGGCTTCAAATGGGGATGCAAATACAAAGTTTTTTCATGCAGTGGCCTTTGCACGGAAAAACCACAATGCGATCTGGAGTTTACAAAATGAAAGTGGGGATTGGGTCCCGGATTATTCAAATCTCAAATCTCTTGGGATCCGTCATTTTAGGAATATTTTTGAAGATGATAATTTGACATCCATATCTGCTCAACTAAAAATTATCCGCTTATTTCCTTCCTTTTTTGAGTCTGATGAGAAAGAGGTTTTTTCGAGTGCTGTTACTATTTCTGAAGTTGAAAGAGCACTCAAATATTTCAAAAAATATAAGGCCCCAGGCCCGGATGGCTGGCCTATTGAATTTTACTTGACTTTCTTTGACCTGTTGGGCCCTCATCTTGTTAAAATGGTTGAATCCTCTAGGGTTCTTGGCAGGGTGTCTTCAGCTTTAAATTCTACTTTTATCACTCTTATTCCTAAGACTGATAGGCATGTTAACTTTACAGATTTCCGCCCTATTTCACTTTGTAACCTCTGTTATAAATTGATCTCAAAAATTGCTACCATGAGACTTATGCCCTTCTTAGACAAAGCCATTTCTCCTCAGCAGTTTGGATTCCTTAAAAATCGACAGATCTTTGACCCCATAGGGATTACCTAAGAAGTCTTACATACTGTTAAAGCCCAGAAAAGGAATGCTCTTATACTAAAACTAGACCTGTCTAAAGCCTTTGATAGGGTTAACTGGTCTTTTGTTCGTCTTATTCTCTTACAAATTGGAGTTCCCTTGGTTGGTGTGAATTGGATTTTGGGTTGTCTCTCTTCAGTTCAATTTGCAGTTCTTGTTAATGGCTCTCCATATTCCTTTTTCCCAGCCTCTCGAGGAATAAGAAAAGGATGTCCATTATCCCCTCTACTGTTTACCCTGGTTATAGAAGGACTTAGCCTGCTGATTGAGGAGGCCAAAAGACAGGGTAAGATAAAAGGTATAAAAATCTCGGCTCGTCTCTCTCTCACACACTTATTGTTTGTGGATGATGTGATTTTATTTGGGCTTGGCTCTCTTGAGGAATGGAGGGCTTTCGAGGATATTTTGGATATTTTTTGTGAAGCCTCTGGTATGAGTATAAATATTAATAAATCCAGCTTCCTTCATAATGATCTGAATGAGGATATCCTTCAAAATTTAGCTGGTCATTTTCCTTACAGACTTGATTCTCTGTCTAAAGGTTTTGTTTATCTTGGCTGCTATCTGAAGCCTTCTGGTTACCTGATAAAAGATTGGTTCTGGCTCATCACTAAATTTGAAAAAAGGATTTTCCATTGGACCAATCGAATGCTGTCTATTGGAGGCCGTCTTGTTCTCATTCGATCAGTCCTCTCGAGTATCCCAGTTTACTGGTTGTCCCTCTTCCCTATTCCGGCCTCCATTCTTGACAGACTCAGGAAAATTTATCTTCTCCTTTCTCTGGGGATCCTCAGCTAATAAAACAAAATTTCATCTCATGGATTGGAAATCGTTGGCTCGTCCGATTTCTCAGGGAGGATGGGGGATCAAACATTTGCCCAGTTTGATCCTTTCTTTGAGAATGAAATGTTTCTGGTTGGTGCTAAATAGTTCCGGCATCTGGAATAAGCTCATCTCAGTCAAATATTTGAAGAACAGACCTGTCCATACTTGGTTAAGAGAGAAAAGATTTGTGGTTGGGAATGTCTCTATTTTATGGAGAGGTTTTGTTGACACTCTGCCGTGGATCGGCAAAGGTTTGATTTGGAATGTTGGAAATGGCTCTTCTATTCGGATTGGTGCTAATCCTATGGTAGGTTTTGGCACAAATTACATTCTGCCATTTGGTTTACGGGAGTATTTGGAAGATTATGGAATAGTTACTTTAAATCATGCCAGAAATCTTACCACATCGGCTACTTCTTACTGGTTCACGGTAGCTGATTTAGACCTTTGTAATGAATGGAAAATTCATTGGGATCGTTATATACGGGGCCTAGAATATGGCAGAATTTTATTATCAGACCAAAATGATTCTCTTCTCTGGTCTCATTTAAATTATGTTGGCTCCTTATCAGCTGATAAAGGATATGATTGCATCTCTCAAAGTTGTTTTGATCCTCCAGATCTTTCGCTGGAATTCCTATGGCATCAACGTGTTCCTCTGAAAATTATTTGTTTTACTTGCCTTTTGGTAAGAGGTCGTATTTTAACTTGGGACCAATTGCAGAGAAAAGGCTTTCAGGGGCCAAGCAGATGCATCTTGTGTGGAAGTAACTCGGAAGATATTCCCCATCTTTTTTTTATCTTTCCCTACCAGCTTGAGAATCTTCACTTACTTTGCTGCAAAATTTGGTTTTGTTTTCCCAATCCACGATACTGTCTGCTCCCTATTGATTCAGTGGTTTAACTCCCCGTTCTGCAAGGCTGCCTTTAGATATCTGCCTATTTTCATTTTTTGGAATATTTGGATCCTTCGTAACAAGTGTATCTTTGAAAATTGGAAACCTGCTATTCCAGCTTTAATTTTCAGAAATGAAGGTCTTTTAAACACTTATCTTGCTCCTACTAAATCCTTAAAAATCTGGAAAATTGGTCATAAACCTGTTTTGACCTTCCCTTGTGGTTTTTTTGATGGGGCTGCAGCAGACAATATTAGTGGCTTAGGAGCTGTTATCTATTTAAATGAACAGCACTATTTCTGTTTCTCCATTGGTAGTGGACTTGGTACAAATACAAGAGCTGAGTTATTGGCTTCATGGGTTGTTCTTAGAGTAAGCCAGATGATGGGTATCCCAATTCAGTTGATTTTTGGTGACTCTTTGGTTATAATTTCTTGGCTCAATCGATGTCGACACTTGATGTTCCTTCTCTGATGCATTGGTGCAAAGATATAAGAAATTTTCTTCTTTTGACCCCTCATGTGATCTTCAAGAACATTTTCTGGGAGCATAACTCTCTAGCAGATGGACTCTCAAAGAAGGCCCTGAATTTGGATTTGGGTCATGGTTTTTTCTCTGAATATTTGGATGGCAAGGTCATAAATGAGGGCCACTTTGTTCTATTTTAGCTGCTGAGTTTTTCAGCCTATTTGACCATCAACAAAATGTGCATTTTTGATGTTTTTGTCATGGTTAGAGTCCTCTCTGCCAGCAAGTTTTGCTCCGGATTATTTGATTGTTGATCACCTTCGATTTCTATCAGCATTTCTGACCTGTTAACGCAGGGATGATGAGTAAAGTCTGCCATGATCAGACTTTTGTTTCTTCTTTCTTGGATGATGCAGTATGCTTTGATCATTTCTGTTATTATTGTGCTACTCTGACTGTTGTCTCTGCTGATTGCTGAATGCTCAGTCATTGCTGCTATGTAAAAGATGTCTTTTGATTCTAATCGAATAATAAATACTGGTATTTTTTCTTCTGAAAAAAGTATTTTGGATTTAAACATATTTTTATTATTTATTTTAATGTTTTACCCATCTAATTATTTTAAATGTAAAACATTGTAAATTATTGAATCAGGGCTTCAATGTTAACTCAGGAGTTATATTTATATTTGCAGGTATCTCAGGACCAACAAGAACCAAATATAAGTCAAGCCAGTAAACCAATAGGAAACATGCTATCAAACCTAGTTCAAAACTTAGGATCAAAAGAAGGGTCGAATGGAATATCGAAATGTTTATCATTTGCACATTTAATACATCAAAACTAACATATTAGGCTTATTTTACATTTATGAGATTTTAATTAATAAACAAAGTAAAATACAACCTTATTGAACATAGATGTATTAAATTATGGTAAATGAGACGGAATTTAATGGAAATAAAATCATGAAAATGGGCAATTTCCGAAGCCCATCATGGCCCCAAACTGAAGATATGGCACATCCTCAGGCCATCAATAAATTGAGACTAGGCTGTATTCTTTGGTTTCCGTATTCGGAATCAATAATAGTCAACCAAAATTTCTAGGAAGCCATCATTATTCTAAAAAAAAATAGAACCTTTTTCGAGAAAAATAAATATTCATGATATGACCATAATAATATCATACTAAATCATATTATTCGATGCATGCTAATTCATCAGTTTATGCTCATGAACACCACATATAAGCTATGATAGGGGATTTTCCTCATGTCTCCGTAGATAGAAAACATGAGGGTATAGATAGTCTATAAAGCCTATAGGAAACTAATCATCCCTGCTACTTATCAAAGTCTTATCATTATTCAAGTAGTATGAACAAAGTTTGCATATGAATTCATTAGATTCCTAAACTTATGAGTCCCACTTCTAAGATAGTAATATCATAGATATAGTTTGAATTAGATAACAGGGTCTAAATTCAACTTACAGTTATTCTCTAATGACAAATGAATGACTAGCTTAACCATGTATATGTGCACTCGGGGTCTTTGTTTAATTCATTCATATAACGATATGTTTATTATGTCTCTTTTACCTGGCATTGCCTCGCTGCCAACGAGCATGTTCAGTACCTCAGCGGGTTTACCATGGTACCATACAAGCATAGCCTTGTTGCCAGTGGGCATGTTCAGTACCCCAACGAGTTTTATTGTATTTACTAAACTTCCTTATTTATTATTTTACTCGGCATGGACCCTCTGCCAGCAGTCATGTTCAGTACCTCGGTGGGTTTGCATTGTAACTAAATATCATTTTTCTAAAATATATTAAAGTATGTGGAAGCTGGTTGGTACTAGAGTATATTAAGTATTGCTAAGCACATAAATCAATTAAATTTAACCCATGAGTCACATTATTTATAATATCCTGAAATTATAGTTCATGCCAAAAGAGAATGACCTAAAGTTGTCCTCTAGTTCCTAAGTCTATAATCTTCATATAAAAGTTTAATAGTGCTCCTCCATATGTAGAAACAACACTTACTCTCATGCTACTACTAATAAGGATACTTAAATAACAAGCTTTGATTACGAGTCTAGGACGTGCAAGTGACCGATAGGTATTAGATAGACCTTAAATTTATGGCAAATTCCCATGATATTAAAGTTAGCCTTGATAAAATGTTATAGTCAGAAATATGCATGTATGAAAAGAAATAATGATGCAAAATTGTTTTTGTTTAGTCATTAACATTATCTTCTTCTTATTTGAAAAAGAAAACAAAAAACTAAGTTGCATTAATTTCTAAACTAAACATGTAACTCTTTATTTATATACATATTTTCCTATCCTAAGAAGAAAGAAATAATTTTAATTCAAGTATATGAGCTCTTTCAATGTAACCAAGTGCAAAGAAATATGAAAAATATATCTTTATCCACATATGATAAGGTTATTGCAGTGATTACCTGAATGTGGAATACCAACCAGCTTGCTTGTTTCTGCATCAGAAGGTTTCAAAAGAAGGAATGGGATTGTGGCCTCGTTACCTCTTGGAACCAGTACTCGATGAAATCCTGATACTCACCTTCCTTTCTTAATCCATGCAAATCCTCTTCTTATGAATGTTCAATTGCTTGACTACATGAAGGATCCGTTGATATATATGTAGAGAAATATTCAATTTCAGGTCGCTCTCCATCAAATGTAGTATCCAAGTCTCCAATTTCCTTGGTAGATGGGCAAGGTGAGTCTGTTTGTATCTCATGGGACTGTGGTTCTTCTATGATTTCTGGAGAGGTAGATAAATTTTTGACTTCTGTCAAGATGTGATCTCCTTGAAAAGAAGAGATTGAGATCCCAGCTGTCATCAGGATTTGAGAGAGTTCTCTGATACTAATAAGAACCTTTGAAACAACAAGGATTTTGGGAAACCCACTAAAGTGGATGTGTGAGGCAGTTACACCACATAAATTCCATAGTGAATTCATCTTTTTGTCTTATCGTTTCCCCCTCTCCCTTGCTTTGTAATATAAAGGTAACCAATCTACCTCTATCTATCTAGACTCCAACCCCTTTAGCACCAGTTAAACAGAGTGCAGTGAACTGAAGAAAACAGAGCAAATTTGGGAAAACAGAATGATACGGAGAGTAACACTCAATCCATTTATATTAACAGAAGCATACACAAAACAGTTGCAACAAACACCGTAGAAATAGGATCTGCATTAAATGAACTACCGTTCAACTAACTGACTCATAAATTCTCCATTATTTCAAGTCTTCCCCTTAATGGAGAATGGATTAACAGCTACACCTAACATTTCCCTAAACAATTCAAATTTGATCTTTCCAAGAGGCTTTGTGAAAATGTCAGCAGTATTTTCACAAGTATTACAATAAATGAGATCTATTTCATTGGATTGTAGCTTCTCTCTAACAAAATGATACTGAGCATCAACATGCTTTGTCTTTGCATGAAAGATTGGATTATTTTCCAACTTGATTGTACTTTGGTTATCACATTTGATTACTGTAGGTTCCTTTTTTTCTTTTCCGACATCTTGAAGAAGTCTTCTCAGCCAAACAGCTTCACAGGTCGCTGCACACAGGGCCTTGTATTCTGCTTCAGTAGACGACAGAGATACAGTAGGCTGCTTTTTACTGCTCCATGAAACAACTCCATATCCTATGCTAAATGCATATCCAGTGGTTGATCTTCGATCATCCGGATTCCCAGCCCAATCAAAATCTGAATAACCTGTCAACTCAACAACAGAAGCATCAGTATATTTAATACCAAAGTCAAGTGTTCCTTTTAGATACCTGAGTACCATCTTTGCTGCATTCCAATGGCTTTCTTGAGGTTTTGTCATAAACTGACTTAGCACACTCACTGAATATGCAATGTCAGGTCTAGTTGTGGTGAGATAATTCAAACTAACCACCATCTGTCTGTACATTGTATCATTCACCTCCTTTGAACCATCATCACAAGAGAGTTTCACAGTCTGTTGCATGGGAACAGCAGAAGATTTACACTGATCCATTTTAAATCTCTGAAGTACATCTCTAACATACTTACTCTGACAAACAAATGTTTGACCTGCATTCCTCCAAACTTCAAGACCTAGACAGTAATGAAGCTCACCCAGATCTTTCATATCAAAAACTTGTGACAGCTGCTCCTTGATTTCATCAATCAGATTCTCTGCATTTCTTGTAATTATTAAGTCATCAACATATACAGATATCAATACTATATACCCCTGCTCATCACATTTGATATATAGATTTGGATCACTCTTGCTCCTTTGAAATCCCTGTTGAAGAAAGAAAGAGTCTATCTTCTCATACCATGACCTAGGTGCCTGTTTTAGTCCATACAATGCTTTCTTTAACTTACACACTAAGTGTTCTTGCCCCTTTTCCACAAACCATTCAGGTTGAGTAAGGTACTCCTCCTCTTTTAACTCACCATTCAAGAAGGCAGATTTAACATCTAATTGGTTTAACTTCCAATTATACTTTGTAGCTAAGGCAATTAATAATATGATAGTATTCAATTTAGCTACATGTGCAAATGTTTCAGCATAGTCAATACCTTCTGTTTGTGAGTATCCCTTTGCCACCAATCTAGCCTTATATTTGTCTATGCTACCATCTGATTTAAACTTGGGTTTGTATATCCATTTGCCTCCTATTGGATTTTTATGTTTAGGCAATTCAATCAATTCCCAGGTATTGTTTTGCATTATTGATTCATATTCCTCCTCCATTGCATTTCTCCATTCATCATGTACATTGGCTTCATCAAAACTAATGGGTTCTATGACATTCGAAATTCTACTCATAAGGGCATAGTCTTTGTACCTTTCAGGAGCCCGAACCTGTCTTGAAGATCTTCTTAGCTGTTGATTATCTTCCTCTTCGTTGTGTGAACTTTTGTCTTCATCACTAGTTGAGCTTGGACTGTTTTTATCACTGAATCCCTCTTGCTGTTGCTGTTGTTCCTGTGTGTTTGGCTGCTATAATATAGTTTGTTGTTCTTGTGTAACCCCTTCATCAAGAACTGGTTCATCAAGAACTTTATGCCATTCCTCATTACTTTTGTTGCTGTTCTCTTGAATTTTTGTTTCTTGTTCATGGAAGAGTACATCTCTACTCGCAAATACCTTGTGAGTAGAAGGATCAAACAATTTATATGCTTTGAATTGAGAACAGTAACATATGAAGATACATTTAATGGCTTTAGCATCCAGTTTCTTCCTATTTTCCTTTGGAATATGTGCAAAAGCTGTAAACCCAAAAACTTTCAAATTTTGAACTACTGGTTTGGAACCATACAAAGCTTCAAAAGGAGTAATATTATCAAGACTCCTAGTTGGACTTCTATTCTTTA
>LPNX011139333.1:527431-538154 GCA_001517045.1 Pseudotsuga menziesii
AGAAAATACATTTTTGTGCATCTTTCCTAATGCACATCCTTCACAAGCAATGTTCACATTTTTTAACATGGGAAGTCCTTCAACCATATTATGCTTCAATAATAACAATAAATCTTGATGATTGATGTGGCCATACCTTTGATGCCAAAGACTCTCTGTTGGCATGATTGCAGAAGTTAATGCGTAATGCTCTTTACTAGTAACATCAAGCTTGTATAGGCCTCCTACTCTGACTCCCTTTGCAAGAGTTTTGTATTGGTCGAGTAAGTCCTTCACTATGCAGTAGTTTTTGAAGAATTCAACCTTCAAATTCTGATCTGTAATAGTAGACACAGATATCAGATTTTTCTTTATCCCTGGCACATACACCACATTGCGAATGTGACGAACACTACCATTTGGCAATGTTATTGGAATATCTCCATATCCCTTGATCTGATATGCACGGTCATCACCAAGATATATACTAGAACCATTCTGTGTTTCTTTATAGTTAGTACACCACTTATTATTACAAGTCATATGCACTGATGCTCCGGAGTCAACAAACCAAGCATCAATATCATCAATTTCAGCAGATAAAGCAGCATTAGACACAAACAGTCTAAGATCCCTTGAGTCAAAGTTTGGCATTTCAATAATCTCATCAGCAATTTCATCTCTAGCCATAAACAGTTTTAGATCATGTGTTGAAGAGTCTTCAGCAAAATGACCTGAATATTTTCTAGGTTGTCTATTCCTAGCCTCATCATTCTTCTTCTTATGACAGTCTTTAATAAGATGTCCAGGTCGACCACAATAAAACAACTTTTTGACTCATTCCTGTTAGATGTCATACCTTGATTCGATCTTTGAGGAGCTCTACTCTGTGATGACCTGCCTCCTCTGCCTCTTTCTCCTGATCTCCCTCTCGGAGATCTCTTATTTGACCACAATGCCAAACCTGAATATTGAGGTTTCAAGTTCCCACGCCTCTCTTCTTCTTGCAGCAAAATACCGGTCAGCTCTTCAAAAGTAGGAGGTTTCTCCCTTGCTGCGAGACCTGTTATAAACATATGGTAGTCCTCTAGCATACCATTCAATGTGATTGTTACGAGATCAGTGCTGGAGACTGATTCTCCTATGTCTCCTAGCTTATCTTTCACTTCTTTGATACGACCCAAGAATGAACTAACAGACTCATTTGCATCCATCTTAATGCTTAGTAATTTAGTTTTTAAGAAAAGGAGACAGTTTGTATTGCTAGTTTGATACAAATCTTTAAGTTCTATCCACGTTTCAGCAAAAGTTTTAGCTTCTCTGATATGTGGAATAATAATATCTTTAACAGACATTCGTAAGAGTACCTTGGCTTTGTTCTCACGCTTATCCCGGTCCTGGATTTGTGCTGGTGTTCCACCCGCAGCTGCTACAGGTTTCGCTTCATCTCCATTGGTGATTGTCCAGACACCATAGCCTTCCATCAGGGTCTGCATTTTGAATTTCCAGTTTATGAAATTCGAGCCATCCAATTTGTTCGCCTCATTGAGATAGGTATCTGCCAATGGATTTGACATCTCAGCAACTCTGCGGTACTATGCTCAGCTCAGCTCACACACAATAGCTCCTCTAAAGACCCGAAGCAGTGACTCCTCTCCGCGGGTTCCTTCTTTTCGTTCTTTACCAGCAGACAAGAGTTGCAGGAAGCGATTTCACCCCAGTCGCAGGCAGCACAGGCCCAGCTCTCCTCACACGCTGCAAACGGCAGTGAAATCCCAGCGATTTAGCGCAGGCTTCTTCACAGCTTGGACGAGCCTCTTCAGATCTCGGTGTTCTCTGGGAAGCTTCTCCTCAGCAGGCAGCTTCTTCACTTGAACGTGCCTCTGTTCATGAACCTCTGCGTCCTCAACACTAACGGCAGTTCGCAGTGCACAGATCTCCAAGAATCTCCAAGCTTTCTCAGCAGGCTCTCTGGATTCCCACAGCCGTGAATGGCTTCTCCCAGCAGAACACGAAGGCTCTCACAACAGGCAAATTAGGCTCTTCACAACAAGTCGCAATGGCTCTGATACCAAGTTAAACAGAGTGCAGTGAACTGAAGAAAACAGAGCAAATTTGGGAAAACAGAATGATACGGAGAGTAACACTCAATCTGTTTATATTAACAGAAGCATACACAAAACAGTTACAACAAACACCGCAGAAATAGGATCTGCGTTAAATGAACTACCGTTCAACTAACTAACTCATAAATTCTCCATTATTTCAAGTGCACCTCCCCGACAACAACTCCAAAAATTTTGAGTAAAATATGCACTATCTTATTCAACACTAAATTGTCAACCTGGGGGCTCGTAAGCTTAGAGGTGTTGGCACAGTATGTGCATGACTAAAGCCTAAACTAATTTAGGCTAACCTAACCTAAAGTCGACAGTATACTTAAAATGAAAACAACATAATTGAGATAGCTTAATACCTAAGGAAGAATCTCATCACGGAGTGACCATATCTCATGGGTCAGGTCATTAATCTATCCATCGATGGTCAACTGAAGGTTTAAAGTCTAGAAACCAAAGCTATGAAAATTAAACTAGCCAAAAGAAATAATCAAAAGTGAAAACAAGTTAAATTAATGAAAGTAAACCAATCAATTAAATATTCTTAGATTCTGCTCAGAGTCCATTCCTTTTATTCATTCAAAGATACATTAAAAATTACAATGGTATATACAAAAAAACACAAAATAGGTATCAAATAAAATGTAAAGCAAGATTCAAATAAATCCAAGTTACATTTACAAAATGGCACAATATATAAAAAGAAATGCGAAACATATATATATATATATATATATAGGAATTACAAAAGAAAACATCGAAAGATTTAACATATAATAAAGACACTTAAAACCACAAAACGCTTTGTATGGCATCACACCATTCTTTACAGAGATCTAAAAAAACCCTGTTTATTAACAGAATCTAATGATAAGTGGAATAAGTAATTACAGTGAAATGACAACGCCTACACCTTGGGAGTAATTCGTTGAACCATCATTCCTTAATGCATAAGATTATTAATAACATACTTTAAGGGGATTGGAACAGATTAATTCGATCATGATTCCCAAAGAAAATAAAGGTGATGTTGGAATGGTTGTGCGGAGAAACAATTACTTAATCAAAAGAAATTGAACAAGGAAACTAGATAAGAAAAACCCAATAAAGAAATTGAACTGGCCTCTGTTTCCTATTTCTATTTAACTCAAAGAGTTCTAAACAGTAACTATGAACACATTCGACTATAACAGAAACCTATGAAGAATTTAACTGTAAACTCAATACATATCAATGAAAAACTATTGCAACTACTGAAAGGAAAATGTATACCAAATGTCGTTCAACTACCATGGAAGAAGCTATGAAAATAAGAATTAATGCTGGAGAAAAATAGAAACACACAGTGTGATCTCATTTACATAAACAACATGCATGCTTTACATTAACGTTTCACTATCACAGGAACAAATTCAAACTTAAGAAATTATGTTTCAGAAATAAACTGAACAGAAAATGAATGGCATGACAATACGGCTACTTGTCTGACAGTAGAAACAATATAAATAATGTACACTACACGTTGTCACTGAGGGGCCCTCCCAGAGAGCAATGGTCGACTTCTACAGCTTATTAAATCACTGATTGCATGTAAATGAGAGAAACATTGACACAGAACATGACAGAGCTTTTGTATTATCAAATTCGGAGTCTTCACAACATCCCCTGAGCATGGCTTAAGAGCCTATATATAATAGTTTGTACATCAGAGAAAGGGTCAACCCTTCCATGTGTCTACCCGTCTAAAAATATATCGATTAAATGTATGGGAAACGACCTACTAAAAACTGAAACAGAAAGATGTGTTTCTTCATAAACAAGCTAGCAACGACCTTCCATATTCGAGAAACTGAGCCTTGAGATTCTTGGAATGCTAGAGATCATTTCGGTGCATGCAAGAGAATGTGAACCATGTGACTTAGGTAAGCAACAAAACCCACGTTTCTGTTTATGCCATGAATGTTTCCAGTCAGGAAAACCAACGATTTTCATGGTGCGTTTGACAGTCCAAAGGACCATCCTAATGCGAATGAAGGTCTCAATGACATGCAACTATAATTAGTTCAAAAAGTTTGACAGTCCAAAGGACCGTCCTAATGGGAATGAAGGTCTGAATGACATGCAACAATAATTAGTTCAAAAATCTGGAATCCTGGGCTGAATTGACGCCGGGTTGTTGTCCATATTAGTTGTTGGAAGATAGGTTTAAACTGTGGCTAGGTTCTATCTATGGAATCATGCGATCCTCACAATATTCCTCCATCTCATCCTCACGATGCGTGAGTTCATTTTCACAGCCTGCACAATGTGGAAAAAAATGGTTATGTTGAATTAAATCCAAAAGGCAACGTAATATTTAACTCTGAAGTTCCATAAAGTTATTATAAAATATTTGAAGTGACTTCAAGATTTGTAATGCCATTTCATATTAATTATTCCATACCATTTCATAAACTTTAAATTTATTTAATTGTTCCATCAATAGCTTAAAATTATCATAATGCATATTAATCATATTTACAAGTATTTTGGATTTAAAACATATTTTTATTATTTATTTTAATGTTTTACCCATTTAATTATTTTAAATGTAAAACATTGTAAATTATTGAATCAGGGTTTCAATATTAACTCAGGACTTATATTCGTATTTGCAGGTATTTCAGGACTAGCAAGAAGCAAAGGCAAGTCAAACCAGTAAACCAATAGGAAACATGTTATCAAACCTAGTTTAGAACTTAGGATTGGAAGAAAGGCCAAATGGAATATCAAAACTATTTATCATTTGCACATTTAATACATAAAAAATAACATATTAGGATTATTTTACATTTATTGTTTTTCAAGTAATAAACAATGTAAAAGACAACGTTATTGAACATAGATGTATTAAATTATGGTAAATGGGACAAAAATTAATGGAAATAAAATCATGAAAAGGGGTGATTTCTGGAGCCCATCAATGCCCACAAAAATGCACAAAAGGTTGAAAAATGTCCACACGAATCCATAGTAATAGATGAAGTAAAATGCAGAAAAAAATTAGCTACAATATGATTGTAGAAATCCACACTTATGAATGGTTGAGATTACTTCTCATGGATTGTGAAGATATATGTAAGACAAATTGAATATCATGAGAGGAACAAACCAACAAGGTTTCAGGGGGAGCAATTAGTGTACATATTGATAGGGAGAGTAGTATGGTTAGATAAAGAAAAGAAAAGAAAGTGAAGCATGATTGTGATGTTTTCATTGATGCATGCTTACCTTTTATGAATTTACTAGATGGTTGTTGATACATTCATTATGCAGGCATGTCCTTACATGTCATAGGAATTTCAATGATAAAGTTAAATACTTGACAAGTACAACAATAAAGTTGTTATGAAGCTTTTGATAACTCAGTGTTTGACCCTGAATATTTGATGTGGTGTTGTCATCAATGACATAGGAAGAGTTTGTTGAGCATGGTTGATGACAAAGGAATATAAAGGTTGATGACAAGTATGATGACATGGAAAAAAAGAATATAACGTTTAATGACAAAAGATGATGACATGAAAAAAGGACATGACAGTTTGGACATCAAGTCAACGTGAGGGTAGGTTACCCAGCCTTCTCAACTGTATGTGGTAATATGTTTCATGTGTCTCATGCAAAGAGTGGAAGCTCATAATCATCATCACTGGATAAGGAATCTCATGTGGTCATCTCATCTTCCTCCGGTTAAATTAGCAAGAGGTGGCCAACCCCTTGAGGATACCCATAGTCCTTAGAAGATGTCACACATATTCAAAAATAAGCTATGCAACAAAGTGAACAAACATTTCACATATAAATTGTAAAAAGCACAAATATAGGTAAATTAATTTTTTTAATCATCATAGTACTATCAAACGGAGAGCTACATTAATAATCATTAAAGTAATGAAAACAAAAATAGTAATAACCATAATCATGTAAATTCTACAATATTGGACAATACCAAGAGGGGGGGGATGAATCAGTATTGTTACCTTTTCACAATTTTAACCAGTTTTAAAATAATCAATAACAAATAGAATCAACAAGATACATAGAACAAAAATTTATTGTAGAAGCCCAACTAGTAAAAACAACAAACACTTTCTATAACTGCAAAATTACATTTACAATTGGTTTCTATACTTTGTTTTCCATTTTTAATTATGTTTAAAACTATAAACAATCATGCCCTTTTAATTTAACTCTCTTTGAGGCACTTTCTACAGGCCAAGTGAGTGATATGTGTCATGTCTGTAATGCTGATGTGTCACATGTCAGCTAAAAAACTTAAATATAAATTTTTTATTATAAAACTAAATAAATATAAAAAGGCAAAAGAAAATGGTAGAAGGTAAAAACTATGCATTATTCGGCCTTATTTCCAAAATGGTTGACAAAATCTATATTGCTGTTAAAAAAAGTTTATAAAAAACATAGTTTTTTTTAAAGTTATATTCTAAATATATTGATTTTATTTTTAAGTTTAGTATTAAAATGATATCATTGTTCATTATTAAGATAAGTATAATATTGTTAATGTTATCATTTTAAATCAACAAAGTTGAAAATATTAAAAAAATTGTGTGTGCGTATACACACACACACCAACGTAGATTTATTTGAACTTTAGCTCTTTCAAGGGTAGAGAGGAATCAAATCTCTTGAGGTGCAAACTTTTCCTCAAGTATAAGATTCTAAAAGGTGTTTCACCTCAATGGATTTGATCCCACTCGGCGCTTTATAGAGCCAAAGGTCAGATGGATCTATATTGGTTTTAACTATGTTTAATTGTAATCTAAATCTTTGTTTTTAACATAACCCTTGCCAATTCATGTAGCTTATTTACTCTGTATATTAAAATCTGTATTAATCCTGTAGCGTATTTATTAAATAACTCTTCAACATTCACAACTCTGGTTTAATAATAAACAAACTATTTATGAGGGTTCAACTCATTTGATTTTCTCCAAATAGCAACATAAACACTTTTCGATATATGTAGGAATGATTGCTAGCATTTTCTTCATGTTGTATGTATAACTCTATTATTTCTTTTTAATAACATTTTGTTTCTCTTGGTTTTAATCAACAACGTTTACCCTTATCAATATATGCAGGAAACCTTTTTAACATGATGACTACAAGTATTTATCACAACATCAATGGGGATCATTCTCCTACTGTGCAAGCATAAATTTTATTTTAACTGCAATCATTTTCTTTCTCAAAACACACATAGTTTTTCACTGACTTTGCAGGTTTAATCCTTGCACGTGTGACCATCAGAGGACAACTTGAGACCATGAATGGATGGTCAGATCACCAAAGAACAGATCCATGTGATTGGATAAAATTATTTGCACAAGGACACCTTCAGGCGTGCATTTCTAAATGGATTCACAAATTTCCTGTCTTTAACTTTTGGACATGTAAACACACTTTTTTTTTTAACTTGGGAGGCTTATCTTTCATACATGTGACCTCCAGTGAAGAGACTAAAACCATGGATAGGTAGAAAAGTTACCAAATAACAGGTTCATATCATCAAATGAATTTATCTACACAACCACAACCTCTAGAATGCATTTCCAGAAGGACTCACAAACTCTTGTGTTTAACTTTTTATCAACTTGGCAGGCTTACCTTTCACACGTGTGACCTCCATATGAGAAACCAAGACCATAGGTAGATGCCCAAATAATCAAGGAGCAGATTTATATCATCTGATAAATTTACCGACACATGGACATCCTCCGGTGTGCATTTCTAGATGGCCACTTAACCTCTTGTATTTAACACAGACAAATTTTCAATTATTTTAATAGGAAAACACACTTTTTCTCAATTTTAGCAGGTTTATTTCTTGTATTGGTGACCTCCAAAACGGAAACTAAAAACATGACTGGATAAGCAAATCACCAAATAAGATATCCATACCATTGGATAAATTTATTTGTACCAAGACAACATTTGGTGGGCATTTGCAAATGGCCTTTTGAACTTCTGTGCTGACCCTTATACAATTTTTCAAAACCCTAGGTCAACTAAGGTGGATTCTTACTTTCACCAAAATTGGAAAGTAAAACATACAAAGCATGGGGAATGACATGATGATTCCATCCATGCCCATTTCATGCGCTACAACCTCATTCTCTCTCCTTGGTGGGAATTTTACTGGAACAGTGCAAAACATGCCAGAAGGCACTTATGGCAGAGTGATAGCTTCACCCTTAGAGACTCTTTGGGAAAAATGATGATATGATTAGATGCACCAATAAAAAATTATAGAGGAATGTACCTTCATAATCATTTAATTCATCAATTACAGAATATGGAGGGAATTTTACTAAGGCCACATAGGCATATTTACCAACATAATTTATCCCTAGTCAAACTGTGCCATTTATAAGGTGATTTTTTTACTTCATCAAAATACTGAACCAATGATGCCAGGTGATGTAAGACATATAATTGAGCACAACAAACCAAGTTTCACCTTCATGATCATTATCCTCTAACCTAGGCCTTCATTTTACTGAACTGGGTAGAAAAACAACCTAAAACCCTATTTTGGCAGACCTGTAACTTTTTCCTCAAGCACCCTTTTGGAGAAATGGGACCATGATCAGATGCACACATCAACAAGATAAAAAATGATGGTCTCATATTAATTTTATCATCAATACCTGATATCTGGCATGCATTTTCCTGAAGCCATTTTTACTAATTTTCCCAAAACATCCTGAAACCCTATTTTGGCACACCTGTATCTTTCTCCTCAAACACTATTAAAGAAAACTGAGACCATGGTCAGGTAGATAGTTCAACAAGCTATGGAATGATAGTATAGGTTGGGCATTTTCCTTAACCTATGAATTATGACGTGCATTTTCCTATAGAATTTTTGACTAGTTTTCCCATACTTAAGCATGCATTTTGCTGCAGCAAGGTTTGATGGTCCTAAAGGCAACAACTAGTAAGATCAGATTAGAAACACATACAAGTAGCATTGTGAAGCTGCCATTGATGAATATGAATCTACTAGATTCATTATAGCATCCAATGAACTGAAGAAGATGTTTGAAAATGATTAAAACTTACTTTTTTGGGGGTAACCTCAGTTTACAAATGTTGAAGGTCAAATATTATGAAGGCTTCCAGGTATAACTCTAAGCTAGTGAAATATTTTGAAGACATTTAAATACCACACTTAATGGACATAATGCCCGTAAGAATTGAATTATGCATGAGAGACTAAGATAACATTCCCACAGCTAGTTAAACATGCCCACAGGGCAATAGATAAATGCCCGCTAAACCCCAAAATGTCTGAAATAGAGGTGGAAAGATGCCCGCAAGAGGTGTTGAAATGCCATTAAATCATTGAAATACTTGTGACATGTAAGGACATTCCCACATAAGTTTGCAAGCACCCACACATCAAGACTATATGCCTCTGACATGTAAGGACATGCTTGCACAATGAATGTATCAACAGTCATCTAGTAAATTCATAAAAGGTAAGCATGCATCAATGATAACACCACAATGTTGCTTCACTTTATTTTCTTTTATTTATTTAATCATAAATTTATCCCCCTATCAATATGTAGAATAATTGCTCCCCCTCAAACCTTGCTAGTATGTTCATCTCAAGATATTTCAATTATCTCACGTATATCTTCAAAATCCATGAAAAGTAATATCAACCATTCAAAAATGTAGATTCCTGCAATCATATTGTAGCTAGTTTATTTCTAAATTTTACTTCATCTATTGCTATGGCTTCCCACGAGAATTTTTCAATGTTTTGTGCATTTTTGCGGGAATTTGTTTGGACTTGTGTGCATATGTTTGAGGCCCGTGGGAATTTTATAAGGTATTGCAGGCATTTTATCAGTCCAATGAGAATTTTCAAATTGGTTGCTGGAATTTCTCAACAGCCTATGGAAATTTTTCCAAATATTGTTGGCACTTGCGGGCATTTTCAAACTAGTTGCGGGCATATCCTTCTGATCTATGGCCATTTTATTCAATTTGTGGAAATTTCACTTGTTTGCAGGCATTTCTCAATGGCCAGGCGAGCATTTCTTCACTTCCCGCAGAAATTTATTCAATGCATGCAGTGACTACCCAAATTTGAAAAATTTCCTCATGGAAAGTGAAGTATTGCCTGCACACAAAAGAGAGAGCCCACAGGATTCCCGAAATTCCCGTAGTGAATGGATAATGTACAAAACATGTTAAATAAATTCTTGCAACAAATTGAAAAATTCCTGCAGGCATATGGGAAGCCCTTAAGCCGATGATAAATTGCAATCTGAGTTTGTAATTGAAGTTTGAAAATGCACACAAAGGTTGTGAAGAGAGAATTTTGATGTAATGTCTTGAAAAACCTCCTGCAGTAACTAGAGAAGTATACACAGAGTCATTTAAAATGCCAGCATTTAAAGAAAAATGCTCGCAAACTAATAAAGAAATGCCCACCGGGATCTCAAAATGTTTGTAATGCCCACAAGCTGTTGTTTTAAGCATGCAAACAGAGTTAAAATGCCCACTTGTTGAAGGTATATGAAGGAATAAAATTCCTGAACTATGCC
>LPNX011139333.1:541891-564590 GCA_001517045.1 Pseudotsuga menziesii
TTGATCATGTTTGGAGAAAAATTATGGATCTTCCAAAATGAGGTTTCATAAGGAAGTTCTAAATTTGACTAAATATTGAAAATTGGTTCATGTATTATCCCACATCGGAAGCGGAGTGATGGTCTTATGGGTTTATAAAGATATCTCTCTCATTACTTGTTCGATGCGAAGAGAAAAGGTATTATGGGGGCTCTGGGTGTTTGGACTCCACGAGAAGATCACCAACTTGGAGCTTGGGATGACCTGACAGGCCCCATGCCTTTTACCAGATGTGGCATGAACAGATCCAACGATCAAAATATAATATGCATATATTTTTGAAATCGATGGTTAGGAAGATTCCCGCACAAGATCCGACGGTTGAGGATCAATTCCGCATAAGATAGGCAGAAAGGATGAATATTAGCAAATATTCGAAATTGGATGGATGAGAATCATTCTGTAAGAATATCGATGGTCGATAAGTAGATATGAAAGGAAAGAGGGTAGGAGAGAAGTTCTGAAAAAAACAGAGATCCAATGGCTAAGAAGTGATCCACTAAAATATATCAACGGTTCGGAAAATAAGTGAGGGTGTGGAACTGCGAAAATAAAAAGGGTTGAAGTTTTGGAAACATTTAGTTTCTGACTTACGCATTCCGTAGTGCGGAATGGTAAGTGCGAGTGCGGAACCGCGGAAATCAAAAGGTTGAATTGTTTGAAACATTGAGTTTCCGACTTCCACATCCCGCGATCCAGAAGATCGACGATCAGAAAGAATTATGTGAAATATCGACGGCATGGAAAGGTTAGTGGGGAAAACAAAAGGCAGAGAAGTGAAAAAGAAACGTTTGATCTTTTGAAAACCCACACTCCACATCCTGCGATCCGAAAGATCGACGGTCAGAAAGACATCCATGAAAGATCAATTGTGCGGAAAGGTTAGTGCGGAAAATAAAAGATGGAGTAGTGTTAAAACACCGTTTGAGCTTTTGAAGATCCCGCATTTTTGAATATCAACGGCCACGAAGAAGCCCAAGGAGATCAATGGTATGGAATGACTTCTGTGGAAATATTGGTTTGAAAGTCTAGAATGATACTTGAAAGGGCACATTTGATATCCGATTTCCACCTCAAATCGACGGTTACGAAAAGAGTGAAGGAGATTGACGGTGCGGAATGGTTGAGGTGAAAATCCAAGTGTAGAAAGATCATCTACAAGATCAAAAGTGTGGAAGCATTTGAAAAACATTAGCAGAGTCGTGGAAATGGATTCTAGGTTGCGGAAATGATGAAAGGGTATGACTGGTGCAAAGGTGCGATGAAAGAGTGCGATGGCTGAAGGTTAGATGATGAATGGATGTGTTTGTAGCCAACAGTCATGATCCAAGAGGCGAGTATTTAAACAGAAATTTAGCATGAAAAGATAGTGTATTTTGTGTCCAGATCCAAGGAGACGAAGACCAAATGACTATGTCATCGATGTTCTAATCTGTGTGCATGGTTCATCACATTCAAGGGTGGAAGGGTGGTTCTAGGGAAGGTTGGTTCCTGAAAAGGGATTAGGTTCTCCTTGTCATTCATAGCTAACTAATAGGGGGTATTTTCCTCCTACCAGTTGGTGCTAGTGAATAAGGGTGTGGGTGCATGTTACACATGAATCTCGTCATCATCATGTGATGAAGTCCCAAACATTGGTATTTTCCCTAAATCCCAAGTTGTGAAGTGAAAATGCTGGCCCAAACTTCAATCCTACATATGAAAATCCAACACTGCTTCTGCACTTAAGTCAAGGAGCATTACCTTCTTCAGTAAAATCTATAGCCTCTTGACAGTAGGTGGTGCCACCGCCTTTACCTCTTGTTCAAGGTGTGGTTTTTCCCTGTCACTGCTATGTCATAGTGGAGTAGAAGCGGAGCCCTTGGTAAAAAGTGAAAAAGAGATGTTTCCACGAAGCTTCTCGAAGGAAGGCTTTGTGGCACCCTTATCCCTACACTTGAGGAACACCTCGACTCAAGATCCATCCTTTTGGGATCTCCAATCCACCTCAGCCACCATTTACTCAACCATCCCTATCCTCCCAAGGCCTATAAAAGCAGGCTCATACCCCATGGTTGAGAGAGAGCAAATTTATGTTGTTGCATTGACATTTTGTCCTAAATCAGTAGGGTGAGCATAGGAGGAGCAATTTGGAGCTTTTGGGGATGAGAAATCGGCATTGTGAAGGAGCATATCGACACTAAGGAAAAGGTTGTAAACTTCTTCTTCATCTATTAATGAAAAGTTGGTTCCTTTCCTGTAAATTATGTTGTGTTATTATCATGCATTTTATCATTGGATTCCTTAGTCACTGACATAGATTTGTGGTTTATATTCTAGTGCTTTTGACCTTGTTTGCTGGTTTCATGTGATTATGAAGGTATATCCATGAATATCTATCACCACAAGAAACAGCTATACCATTCCATCAAAGGGACTCATTCCAGATCTCCACAACTTCTAGGGGAATTATTCCATCTCTGTTGTAATTCATTTGTTCTAGATTTGAACCATTCAAACTAGAGGAAGAATTATTGTCCGTAAGAGGTGCATTCTTACTAGAAAAAAATATGGTGACTCTGTTGGGGATGAGATTTCAGTACATCTGATCTTCCTTGGTCTTCAAACTCTTATCCAAAATCCAAGCTCTCGTCTTTCATTGGTCAGGTCTACTAGCTGATCTAGTGAGATCTTGTTTCAGTTGATCAGATCTACTAGCTGATCTAGTGAGATATTGGTTTAGTATTATCATATCTATTCATATCTGAGTCATTCTTGTTGGATTTTTATCATTTAATCTAGCATTAACTTAGGATCTTATCTGAGAGAATAATAAGCACAGCAATCAAACACATGAGACAATGAACACAAGGATTTTCCTCGTGGAAACCATAAAGGAGAAAACCCCACAACTTCCTCAAAGATATAATCAACACCAAAAGAAAAGCCCCAAAAATAGTAAGATGATCTCCTGAAAGCAGTAGTCTCTCTCTCTCTTGTCCCAGCAACTTCTTCTCTCTCAGTTATGCACTACAACTGAGTGTGAGTGAGTGTGTGATAAATAGAGAGGCTCACTCTCTATTTATACTAATTCCTGACTTGACAATAACTCACTAGGGACGAATTCTCTAAGAGAGCCTAATAAACCTAGGGCCCCACAACTGCAGGGACTTTAACCCTTGAACAATAGGAGGGTTACCCACAATGACTTGACATGACTTATTTACACTATAGAACCTCCCAATGGGAATATCGAGGCATGACATGACTCAATTACATTACAGATACTTCCTGGAATAAACATTAGGGTATAATACATGAAATATACAAGTGAATACATTCTGAAGTTACAAATACATCAACACTCCCTCTTAACTAGGAAGGTATTTTCTCGACACAATTTTCAGCACTGGTCTTCTTCTTTGTATCAACTGGATCATCTCGTCATCTTCATCTTCAAGTTGTCTTCATCTTCAAGTCTTCTTCATCTTCAAGTCTTCTTCATCTTCAAGTATTCTTCATCACGGGATTTAGATCATCACTGTTGGATCATTGTCACTGCATCATCATCAAGTCTGGATCATCACTTGATCTAGATCGTCATCATGTCTATATCATCATCATCTGTGCTATCTCAAAATGGTGTTATCTCTTGATTCTTCTCATCATAGGAAGTTCTATAGAGACAACACTTTTTCATGTTGTTTGTAGGCCTAGCCTCCATGTAGGTCTTCTTCAGTGCTTATATCTGACCCTAAGTCAGAATGGCCCACCCAGCTCTTACATCTGACCTCATCTTATTAGAAAGGCACGCCCTGCACTCACATATGACCTCATCTTGTCAGAAAGTCCCAGCACTCACATCTAACCATGTGCAAACACATCACGCTAGAATGGCTCAGCACTTATATCTGGCCATGTGCGAACAAGCCACATTGGAAGGGCTCTGCACTTACATCTGACCATGTGCGAATACACTGTATCAGAAGGGATCTGCACTTACATCTGACCGTGTGCAAACACACCACATAGGAAGGGCACTACACTTACATCCGACCATGTGTGAACACACCGCATCAAAAGGGCACTGCACTTACATCTGACCATGTGTAAACACATCGCGCCAGAATGGACCTTAGTCCTAGCCTGAGGATTCCTGGTAACTGACCAGGTGCCTCCATTCTCCCATAGAATGGCATCTCAGCACCAAGCTGAGTATTCCTGGTAACTGACCAGGTGCCTCCATTCCAAGAATGGCATTCAACACTTATATCTGATCATGTAGGAACCAATCCTATAGTCACATCAAAATGGCTCGGCACTCACATCTGACATGGAAGGAACCAATCCTCTCACCATGAAAAAATGGCTTATCCCTTACATCTAACCATGGAAGGAACCTAATACTCTCACCATGTCAGAATGGCTCAGGGACTCATCATTTCCCCTTGGAGGGCACCTTGATCTGGAGAACACCAACCTTCCCCCTAAAGTACTCAAACTTCCCTCTGGCCAATGGCTTCATCAACACATCAGTTATCTGTTCATCCATCGCAACATACTGGAGCTTCACTGCTCCTCTTTGTACCATATCCCTGATATAGTGATATTTGATCTCGATATGCTTCGACTTGTCATGGAACACCGGGTTCTCAGACAACTTCACACAACTCTGGTTGTCACAATATATACAAGTAGCATCCAACTGGAGATCAAATAAATAAGACAGTAGATTTCTCAGCCACACTACCTCACAACTAGCTGAACAAGCTGTGACATACTCTGCTTCAACTGTACTTAGTGCCACACAGGACTGCTTCCTGCTAAACCAAGAGATCACACCTGATCCCATACTGAAGCAGCATCCTGAAGTGATCTTCTTATCGATGGCACTGCCTACCAAATCTTAATCAACATAACCTTCCATGTTAATATTTTGATTCACCTCATACTTGAGCCCATAATCAATTGTACCCTTTAGGTACCTCAAAATATGTTTTGCAGCAATCAAGTGAACATGTCTCGGATCTGTTAGGAACTGGCTCAAGGTGTTCACAGCAAAGCAAATATCTGGTCTCGTGTTCGTCATGTACATCAAGGACCCAATCATCTGACAATACATCGTAGAATCAACCACTTCTGATGAAGCATCACTTAATAGCTTCAAGTTTGATGCCATAGGTGTGGTTATGGCCTTGCAGTGCATCATCCCAAACCTCTTCAGGATCTCTACTGCATACTTCCTTGTCTGAGGAAGATTCCATCCTCATTCTGCCACACCTCCATGCCTAGAAAATAGTGCATCATACCCAAGTCTTTCATTTCAAACTCGACAGCAAGCTTCATATTCGTATCATCAATCAACCCATCCATACCTGTTACAGACAGATCATCCACATACAGTAGGAGTATCACTGGGTTACCTTTTTCAACCTTGTAGTAAAGGTTGGAATCTGCTTTACTTTTGGTAAAGCCCAAACTGGATATAAAGCCATCAATTCTGTCATACCATGTCCTGGGTTCCTATTTCAAACTGTACAGGGATTTCTTCAATATACACACATGAGACACCCTGTCATGTATCTCAAAACCGAGTGGCTTCTCTACATACACTTCTTCTTCTACTACACCATTCAAGAAAGCAGTCTTGACATCCATCTGGTGTATCTTCCATTTCATCACTGCAGCCAGAGAAAGTACTTATCTAATGGAAGTATATCTGGATAAATGTGCAAACTTTTCTTCATAGTCTATTCCTTCTTTCTGGGAGAAGCCACGAGCCATGAATATTGCTTTATATTTCTCTATGCTGCCATCTGCAGCATGCTTGATATTGTAGAACCATTTGGAAGTTACAATAGACTTCCCTTTTGGTCTAGGTACAACATCCCAAACATCATTCTTCATGATCAATTGATACTCTTCTATCATAGCATCCTTCCATTCTTTTCTTTCTGCTGCTTCTTCATAGTTGGAAAGTTCTTTATCAATAATTTCACATAGCAGGGCTACATAACTAGAGAAAGACCTAGTTCTCTTTCTTCCTCTGTGTGTTTCTTCTGAAGCTCCATATATTTCTTCACCTTGGATAATTTCACGTACCCAAGCAGGTTTCCTCTTGTGAGGATTCTTCTCCTAAGGTGGATCCACAGGTTCTTAAGGTTCTTCTAATTCTTGATCCTCTTCTTGAATTTCTTCATTCATGGTTGTATCATGAATTTTGGGTGCTCCCGTTTCTTCAGGTTCTTCAGTAGGTGTCTTCTTAGATTTGATGTAGGCTGAATCTTCATCAAATGTTACATCTCTGCTGATGTTGATATTCTTGAATCCTGGGAAGTATATTATGTAAGCCTTCGAGCTTTCAGAGTATCCCACAAATATACCCTTCTTTCCTGAAGGATCTAACTTCATCCTCTTTTCTTTCAGAATGTGTATGTATATAGGACAGCCGAATATTCTGAGATGGTTGACTTCTGGTTTCTTACCGGAGAATACTTCTTTAGGTGTCTTGTTCTCGAGTACTCTGTGTGGAGTACGGTTCTATACATATACCATTGTTCTGGCAACTTCTTCCCACATATGCATGGGAAGCTATTGATCATGAATCATGGCCCTTGCTACTTCCATGATCGTTCTATTCTTTCTTTATGAAATCCCATTTTGTTGTGGATTATATGGAGTGGGTAAATCCCTCTTAATCCCTGAGTCTTTGCATAGCTCTTTGAATTCATTTGATGTGAATTCTCTGCCATTATCTAATCGAAAGGTCTTGATGTTCTTTTCAGTGTGGTTCTCAATCAAGGCATTGAATTCCTTGAACTTGTTGAATACTTCATCTTTGTTCTTCATAAATTATATCCATGTCTTCCTAGAAAAACCATCAATAAAAGAAACATAGTATACATACCCGCTTAATGAACTGGATTAAATTGGACCACATACATCGAAGTGGACGATTTCCAAGATTACTTTTTCCTTGCTCTCACTACTTGGAAATGTCTTCTTTGTGTTCTTCCCTTTCGCACATCCTTTGCATACACCTTCATGTTTTGTCTGCATTTCTAGGAGACCTTCATCAGCTTTGCTTGCAAGTGGTAGTGCTCTGTAATGCACATGTGCAAGCCTTCTATGCCAAAGCTCATTTAGTTCTACCGAGTCATGAACCAAATCTTGTTCTAGTTGGCCCTTCAATTTGTATAGACCTCCTTCTTATTCCCCAATCACTACTGCATCATCAATAGAATTTATTTTTGGCCACATGAGAACTTGGCCATCTACAAATGCAACCCTCATTCCTTTTGCATCCAATGCAGATATGAAGAGGAGGTTCTTCTTTAGTCCAGGTACAAACAATACATCTTTCATCTTGATAGACTTTCCAGAGTCTAGCTTATATGAGGATTCAACACTACCTTTTATTGGATATTGGTAGTCATCTCCAAGTTTCACCTTGTGAGGTGATTCATGTTTAGATAGTTTCACAAAGGATTCCTTGAATCTTGTCATATGTTTGGAAGCACCACTGTCTATAAGCCAATCATTGCTTCCATGTGTGATGTTCCCATGAGAGCAGAAATCAGAACATATTCTTCATCACTTGAAGAGTCATCACTGTCCTATCTAACTCTCTTTGTGGAAGGTTCCTTTGCAGCATGATCATGATGTCATCTCTTGTTTCTCTTCTTCTTGTGAGAGCTACTTTTGTTTCTAGGAAAATCTCTCGCAAAGTGTCCTCTTTCATCACATGTATAGAAAATGTACTTAGACATATCTCTAGGCTTTCTAAAGTTACTCTTCTGGTGAGAGTGCTTACCTCTGTGGTGGCTAGTTCTGGTTTTCTTGGATTTTACTGTGAGGGCTTGATCTTCACTTCCCATCTTTTCTTCTCGAGCTGCTATCCGAACTTCTTCTTGAGAGCATTCTTCCCATAGTCTGCTGAACTTGACTAGCTTCTTTCTGGCACAGATCCCTTGAATGAAAGAGTCCCATGTCCTAGCGAGACCATTCAAGGTGGTCATTACAATATCTACATTCTCTACTTCTTCATCCACTTCTTCAAGTTTTTCTTTGATCTAGGAGCCCCTTGTGAAGTATGACTGTATGGTCTCCACATTCTTCAATTGGTTCCTCAAGGTCATCTTCCGATTTGTGTTATTTCCTTCAAATAATTTGGCCAAGGAATCAAACATAGATTTAGGTGTCTTTAGGGAGGACACCTGTGGTATGAGGTGATCCTTGATTGAATCAGAAATAATCCTCTTAGCCATGACCAATTTATTATTTTCTAAGGCCTTAACCTCATATCCCTCTACAACTGGAACCTCCTCATTGATGTAGGAGTCCAACTCATTTTCTTCCAAGACCAGGGAGATCCTATACTTACAGGCTCGAAAGTTATCAGCTCCCTCAAGATTTTCATCAAGATTGGTATGATGAGACATATTAACTGAGAGCCTCAAATGGAAATACAAAATATTTAGATCTTACCAAGTTAAGATGTTGGATCTAGAGCTAAATTTCTGTAGAGCTAGTTCAAGAGCATATTAGGGTTTGTCTTTCTCGGAGTTCTGTCCAACCAAAAGCTTTGATCTTGATCTCTAAAATTCGATTTTGAGGAGGAGATAAATTTAGGCCTGGTCTCACTCAAAAATTCCACTTCTATGGAAAGCCCTAATTTTCGGCACTAGTGTCGGGTCAAAAACTAAAAATTCTCAGAATCATATTCTGCTTCGATAGAAAGATGCGCCCTGGAGAGGAGAGTCAGCCCAACCTTCTTTTTTTGAAAATATATGGAGAGAGATCCAAAAAGTAGGAAGCCCTAGTTTCCGTAGCTGCATAGTGTCTTCTTCTTAGGTTAGCTATGATACCATGTTATATTTTTATCATTTAAGCTAGCATTAACTTAGGATCTTATCTGAGAGAATAATAAGCACAACAATCAAACACATGAGACAATGAACACAAAGATTTTCCTTGGGGAAACCATAAAGGAGAAAACCCCGCAACTTCCTCAAAGATAGAATCAGCACCAAAAGCAAAGCCCCAAAAATAGCAAGATGATTTCCCGACAGCAATAGTCTCTCTCTCTCTCTTGTCCCATCAACTTTTTCTCTCTCAGTTATGCACTACAACTAAGTGTGAGCGAGTGTGTGATAAATACAAAGGCTCACTCTCTATTTATACTAATTCCTGACTTGACAATAACTCACTAGGGCCGACTTCTCTAGGATATTCTAATAACCCTAGGGCCCCACAACTACTGGGACTTTAACCCTTGAACAATAGGAGGGTTACCCACAATGACTTGACATGACTTGTTTACATTATAGAAACTCCCGATGGGAACATCGGGGCATGACATGACTCAATTACATTACAGATACTTCCTATAATAAACATTGGGGTATAATACATGAAATATACAAGTGAATACATTCTGAAGTTACAAATACATCAACAATTCTTACCTTCTGTACTTATATTCCTGTCAATTCATGATTTTTATGCCAGTATTACAATGATTAACTTTTCTTTTTTCGCCATTCTTTTTTTTTTTACTTATACAGGTCACCACGCATGCACAGTGGGAAAGAAGCGATGCCACCACCTATGTTCAGTGATCAGTAAGCGATGCCACCGCCTGTGTTCAGTGATCAGTAAGCGATGCCACCGCCTGTGTTTAGTGATCAGTAAGCGATGCCACCGCTTATGTTCAGTGATCAGTAAGCGATGCCATTGCCTATGTTCAGTGATCAGTAAGCGATGCCACTGCCTATGTTCAGTGATCAGTAAGTGATGCCACTGCCTGTGTTCAGTTAGAAGGAAGCGGTGTTAAGCCATAACCGCTTTGTCACCAACCCTCAAGAAGTGGTGCCAGGTAGGCCCTTTTAAGACTTTTCATTTCAAAGTTTGATTTGATTTTTTCTTTTAGTTCTGAATGTTTGGGCTTCTTTACAGAGATCTAAGTAGTTAGATTCAGAATTTGGATGCGGTAAATGCTTGTTTTGTTGAAATCAAAAAGTTATATTATGCTCATTCGTTTAATTGCTTGTATGTCTAGTTTTCGTTTTCGAAAGGAGGGCTTGGAAGCTTTTCTTAGTTAGATCTCTTCTTGTTGTTTTATAAGACTGAAAAGGAAGACTTGCTTGTTGGTTTTTACTTTCATTTTTCATTAAATTTTACGAAAGTCTTCTTTTTTTCTTTTTGAAAAGAATTTTTTTTGTTAAGATTTGGTTATAATTCTGTTTGAAGATGAACTATTGGATATCTGACTAGCCTCATAAGCTTTCAGATCTCCATTTTCTTCTTTCTTTTTACACTCTTGTCTCATCAAAAGAAAAAATATCATCGCTTTAAGTTAGATCTTTCCATTTTTGAAGAAAAATTGAAAAAGTACTCTGTATGCCTTTTAGTGTTTTTTGTCTTTCTTTTCAGGAAAAGAAATCTCACCCTATTTTCTTTCTTTCAAAGATTAGATTAGAAGTTTCTTGCTTATTTGTATTCTCGGAAAGTTTTTTTTAGTTAGACTATTTGGGAAAGTTTTGGGTTTGAAACGAAATTGAAAAGAAAATACTCTCTCCTTCCCATAAGTAGGCATGCTTTGAATGGTAAAGTGAAGAATTTGCATATCATAATTGCATGGTTTTAATTTTCTGTCATAACTCCATGCATTCATGTAACCGTTCAACTTAAAATTAATGCTAGCTATAGGTTAAAAATCTTAGTAACTTGAGTGATAGGTTAGAGACGTGTTTTGATGTCATAAAACATAGGAGCTATCATTTATTGCCTGCACTACAACCTGGGACCTGCGCGGTTCTTCCACGTACCATCAGTATATAGAACGACCTTTCATGTACCCTTGAGGTATATCGAAAGGTACTTCATGTACTCAATTTCATATCGAAAGGCCCCTTGTGATCGATTGTGCATTAGATAACACTACTACATATCTGAACCCCCATGTACCTTGTGTATATCAGGAGGGCCTTCTAGGATTCTTGATACCATCTGATAAAATCCCTTTTGGACGTCTTGTTGGCGCAATACACCGAGAATAGCACTCAGGGATATTACTACACATGTGATGTCCAGGTAGTCAGGTATTCAGGTGAGGGGCGGTTGATCCTCCTAGACTTGTTTTACTATTGGACCCTGCGGTATATAACGAGTTGCAAAAACTTGACAATCCTGGTGAGGAACTGGCTTATATCAGCCCTTCTTGTCACTTAAGTTTGCTTGTGGCCTGTAGTTTGTGTAGGAGAAGTTTTGTGTGATTTTCTAGTTTTGAAACCCTAGGTCAGGTTAGTGACCATACAATCTGGATGAGTTTTAGTTGAGATGATCTAGAAGAAACCAGATCTTACCACCCAAATTTTCATCGGTCATAGGGGAGAGCCCAATGGAAGCCACAGATCAAGGAGCTGCAACTGACTCCCTTGTGGAAGGAAGCATAGCTGTGGAAAGTGGAGAACATTTCACTGCTTACATTAATCCCTTGGTCCAACAACCTCGTATGGCTGACACTTCCTTTCATTCCCTGAGGGAAGTTTGTACTAGTCCTGTTGAAACTAAATATGGCCCTAATGCTCCTTTTTGGATAACTTCTATGGGTCAAGCCCTTTCTGAATTTGGGGTTACTAGGCCTTCTTTTGATAATCCTTCACCGGGTGAGGATGAGCATAGAAGGATCCAAGCTTCTCTTTATCGAGCTTGCAATTTTCAAGAGAGATTGGAAAGAATTATTCCCTCACTTTTATCTCACAAAGAACCTATGTCGGCCATTTTACCCTGTATTTCGAATCCTTGGCCTTCTAGATATCATACATTTGCTGAAACTTTAGCTCTTATTGATGATATTCCACCTCATGGTGTGACTTCTCATAATCTAGGTCAAACCTCCAACCCTACAGTTTTAAATCCTAGGTCTATTTCTAGTCCTCCCATACCCTTTGTAGCTGGGGGGCAATCCTCAGCTCAAATGGTGTCTATACATTCCAACGCGGGGGGGAAACCCTGGGCGCGAGTTACATTACCTGTTAGTGGAGTTTCTACTAGTAATAGATAGACTTTTGTTGTAGGACAACCCACAGTGGTTGATCCTCCCACCCACAGTGGTTGATCCTTCCACCCACACCAATATGGTAAACCCTCCATCGATTTCAGGCCAACCCTTAGGGGCACAACCTACAGTCAACCAACCTTCTTAGGGTTATGGTTACCTAGGGAATCAATTTCCTTTAGGAAATATGAACTATCAGCCTACATCTACAAGAAATATGTATCCTGGAATCCCTTACCCTGAAAACACGTTTACAGCATGGGGGAAACCTAATTGGTCCTACATTCCAACTATGGGAGGAATATTATTCATACTGTTGTAGGTTTTGGAGGGCCACCTTATGGTGTCCCACCCTTCAGAAGGCCACCAAGTAGAGGCCCATCTAGTGGAGGCCCACCTGGCAAAGGACTGCCATCGGGAGGACCACCATAGAGTCCCACCACCTAGAGGCCCACCTTCGAGAGGACCACCACTTAGAGGCCCACCTTCCAGAGGTCCACCACCTGGGGGTCCACCTTCCAGGGAGACCACCACCTAGGGGACCACCACCTAGAGGACCGGCACCTCCAGGTGGCCCTCCTCCTGGAGTTCCATCCCCTTGAGGAGGATCTTCGTGAGGATCATCCGCCCATATTCCAGCCCAACAGCCTGTGTATTAGTCAACCTATGGTCCTACTTATGTGCATATGCCTTATCAATAATACCAGTATGTCGAACCTAATCGACAACTTGCATTCCTAGAAAATTTGGACTTTCCTGATTTGGCCAAGTTGATTAATGATCCCATTCAGCACAACCCTTCATGGCCTACTATTCCAGTCAAGTTACCATCAAAAATTCCAAAGTTTGATGGGAAGCAGGGAGATGATCCCAAAAATAATGTCATGACGTTCCATATGTGGTGTTCTTCCAACTCCTTGATGGATGACTCTATTCGTTTGAGACTCTTTCAACACACTTTGACCGATATGACTGCGAAGTGGTATATTGAATTTCCTCAACATTCGTTTGTGGATTTTAGCTCATTGGAAACCATTTTTCTCACACACTTTTAGTTGCCTATTCATTATGAAACGGGTACGGAACTTTTGACCTCACTCCGTCAGAATACCTCCATGCAAATTTTGGACCATATCCATGAGTGGAGAAGGTAGAGACAACTTATTAAAGGTCATATCCCATACCAACTGTTAGTTGATCGGTTCAGAGAGTCCTTGTTGCCTCCTATTGCTCGAGATATCGCTATGGGTGGTGTTGTTACTAAAGAGCAGGCTATCAGTTGCACTCAGTATCTGGACTTGGTATATTCCCAATCCATAATTCTGTATAACCTAATCCCTCAAGCTCCTCATCCCAGCACAGACCCCACTAAGCTACCCACAGAGACTTCTGTTGATGGTGTTGTTGGTTCAATCTAGCCCTCATCAGTAGCCAAACCCGACAAGAAACCCAATGCTTCTGCTACTACTCCTTCAACTCCTACAGTTTCCATTGAGGTAAATGCTATCCAAAGTACACAAACACCTGGCAATAAGAAAAAAGGTAAAGGTAAAAATAAAAAACCTGGAAACCAACAGGAGATTCCTAAAGCTACGACCACAGAGAATGATAATAAAGGGAATATAAAGGACAAGTACCATTTCTTTTTATGTGGTGGTGATCACTTCACAAAGGAGTTCCCTCGTCGTGAAGAGATTAGTAAATTTTTGAAAAGTAACCCCAGCCCAGTGGTGCTAACCAATCCCTTCCCGTCTCAGCAACAATTTAGAGATCACATGTCTAATCAAGGGACCTCTAGTTCTACAAAAGAAATCAAAATGATGTCCTCAGATACCATCAATTCGAATACTCGTAGTCATTCTTATGACAAACCAATAGAAAAGAAGGACGAAAATCCTTCTTCCAAGAAAGTTCCTTCTACTAGTTCCCCTCCATCTTCATCTAATGGTCGTCTCGTCATCAAGAAACCTAATCTCAATTTGATTTTACGACCACCTAAGGATAGCCTCAGGATGGATGTTTTTAAACCCAATCCATGAGATGCATAGTTATACAATGTGGTTGAAGATTTGGCTCAGGAACCCTGTGCAATGTCTACCTTGGAGGTACTCCAAAGTTGTTCGACACAGCATAAAAACCTATTAATAGACTTGGGGGCATCAGACCCAGATAACACCAACCTAATCCATTTCAATATGGAGAACTATAAATCTAGATTACCACACCAACTTGCATTTAAAATTTCCTCTAGAGTAGTTGGGAGAAAGGTCTATCAAACCGTTCTGGATGAGGGAGCTTCGACCTCGGTTTTGTCTATATCCTGTTGGATATCCATTGGTTCGCCTGAACTTACAAAGTCACCTATGACCTTAAAATATTTTGATGGATGAGGTTTCCAGCCTCATGGTCTGTTACCAGCCCTTTCATTCAATCTTGTGGGCAAGACTATTTCCATTCAAGTGGAAGTAGTTGATGCACCATTAGACTACAATCTTATATTGGGGAGAAACTAGTTCTATGCTATGATTTCCATCGCTTCGACAGTCTTTCAAACTCTCCAATTTCCTCATTTGGGGAATATGTAACTATAGATCAACTTGAATTTTTTTCACCAGATGTTACTACTCCCATCGCGAATAACATCTCTATGTTAGGTCAGTCCCCTCCTCCTTATCAGTCGATTGGGGTAGGTATGCTGAAGGATTCAAACCTTATGGGATTGTTCCCTTCACCCCCTCCTAGTATGGAAGTAGAAACCGTGAACATGATTTCCATGACTGGTTATAGTACTAAAGGCAAAGAAGTTGTTGATTCATCCTCTCTTGGCCCTTATGAAGCACTATACGATGCTGTGCAATCTGCTCTCTATGTCCATTATGATGATAATCATCTAGTGGCTTCAGATCCTTACCACTTGCCCTACTGGCCAAAACCATCTCTCTCTACTCTAGACTATCTCTCCTAGACTTTTCATTCAGATGAGTCCATCATGTAGATTATGAGTACGGATGAACTCATATGGGAAGATCACCATCACATATATTCTTTTCTTCCTAATGCCAGTTTAGTAGATTTTGACCTCGTATCTCTTATGAGTACTAATATTGTCACCAATCTGTAAACTCCTATATTGTTGCAAGACACAGATTCCAAAGGAAATATTTACAACATCATTAAGACAACCCCGATTGACATATCAGTCAAGCCCAGAACTATTGAGCACGTCCATGTAGGCCAGAATTGCTCAACAGATGAAACTGAAATTTATAGAGCTCTTTTCAAAGAATTCGGTGATATTTTTGCCTAGATGTATGAGGAGATGCTTGGGATCAATCTGTCCATTATTGTACATGAGATTAGAACCTATCCCATAGAAAAAACTGTTTGACAAAAAATACAACAATTCCATCCTAGGAAGGTTGCGGCTATTAAAGATGAAGTGGAAAAAATTCTGAAGGCAGGGTTTATTTATCCCATACCCCTGATGGAATGGGTATGTAATATTTTCCCTGTGACTAAGAAGCCAAGAACTATTAGAGTCTGTATCGATTTTTGAGACTTGAATAAGGCTTTGTCCTAAGGACAATTTTCCTACTCCACATATCAATCAAATCATCGATAATTGTGCTGGGAGCATCATCTTCTCTTTCATGGATGGATTTTCTGGCTACAATCAGATAGAGATTCTCCCCATCGATCAGCATAAAATGACATTCATTTTCCAGTGGGGAACCTTCGCATATTGAAAGTTACCTTTTGGACTAAAGAACACCGGAGCTACATTCCAGCGAGCCATGTCCTATGCCTTTCATGATATCAAGCACATCGTGGAGCCATACCTTGACGATATCCCTGCTCATTCGCAACAACGGGAAGACCATCTAGGGCACCTTAGAGACATTTTCCTTAGGTGTCATCATTATAATATACAGCTGACTCCACACAAATGTGTCTTTTGTGTTGAGACTGGACGCCTTCTTGGCTTTGTGGTTTCCAAAGATGGCATTCAAATTGATCCTCTGAAAATTGCTGCTATCCTGGCCTTACCTGCCTCGACAAACATTACCGGGCTCCAAAGTTTGCAAGGGAAGGAAAAATTCCTTCGTCGTTTCGTGTACAACTTCTTAGAGAAAATGCATGGTTATATTCATCTCCTGAAGGACACTTCGTTCTTCTAGGATGACCAGGCCCAACAAGCTTTTGATAATCTAAAGCACGCTTTAACCCATTCACCCGTGATACACCCCCTGGATTATGCAAAAGAATTTATGTTGTACATTTTTGCATCCCCTACTACCATTGCAATGGTTCTAGTGCAGGACAATCCCAACGACTAAGAACACGTGATATATTACCTGAGTAAGAGTCTCAATAACTCTGAAACTCATTACTCGTGTGTGGAGGAGTTAGCTCTGGCTACGGTCATTGTTGTAAAAAATTTCCATCATTACATTCTACTCTATACCACAATCGTACTCGCAAATCAAAACCCCATGTACTACATTCTGACTCATCAAGTGCTTGGGGGCAAGTATTCCCATTGGATTTTTATCTTACAAGAATTTGATCTTGAGTTCTCCAAGGCTACTTCTAAGAAATCCTTGGTTTTCGCCATGTTTTCACGGGGTTGATGTGTGACCTTCCCTGTGCTTTGACAAAAACTGAGCCCAACGATTCATTCCCAAATGAATTTTTGTTCTTGATAAGCACAACTGACCCATGGTATGGAGATTTGATTATCTATCTCCAGACGCAGAGATTTAATCCCACCATATCTTGTTATGATCGTCGTCGTATCCATCACCATGCAAAGTACTATCTCATTCTGAATGATTTATTGTACCGATGTGGTATTGATTCCATCCATCAATGATGCCTTACACATGAAGAGGCTGAACATGTTCTAAATGATTGCCACTCTGAAGCATGTGGCAGTCATCTTTATGGGATGGCTACAGTCCATAAAATCCTTCGCACTGGGTATTTTTGGCCTTCGATATTTAAATATTGTCATGAAGTGGTTAAGAAATTCCCACCCTGTCAACACTTTTATCCAAAAAAAATGCACCCACCCTACTCCTTTACACTGCGTCATTGCAGTTGGCCCTTTTCCCAAGTGGGGTATTGATTTTATGAATTGTAAGCCTACCTTAGTCGGGGGGCATGGTTACATCATTGTAGCCATGGATTATTTCACAAAATGGGTTGAGGCAATGCCTACATATGCAGAGGATGGTAATATTTCCACCCTCTTTTTATTCGACCATGTGATCGCTAGGTTCAGAGTCCCGCAAGCTATAGTCACTGACCACGGATCTCATTTCCAGAATCAGATGATGGCTGAGATGAGTGCTAATCTGGGTTTTTTCCAAGAAAACTCAACTTCGTATTACCTGCAGGCTAATGGTCAAGTCGAGGCCATTAACAAATTTTTGAAAACTTATATGCTGAGTAGGATGGTTGGAGATCACAAATCCAACTATCACTTGACTCTCTTTCTGCACATTGGGATTATAGGACTTTAGTAAAAACAACTGGTTTCACACCCTTTCAGTTGGTTTATGAACTGGAATTTGTCCTCCCTATCGAGTGTCAAATTGCGTCACTTAAACTTGCAGTAGAACTTCTCCCAAACACTTCCACCAAGGAAGACATATTTTTGTACTTGACCAACCTTGATGAAAGTAGGAGAGATGTTGCCTTGGCTAACAAGGCACACAAAAAACACGTCAAGGAATAGTATGACAAGTCTTTTCAACCTCGTGTCTTCAATGAAGGTGACCTAGTCTTGACTTATGATCAAAGACATGATAAACTAGTGAAGGGAAAGTTCGAATCCATGTGGTACGGTCCCTTTTTCGTTAGTAAGGTATTAGAGAAAGAGGCTTATGAGCTTGTAGATTATGACGGGATACCCTTCGGGAAACCTCGTAATGGGTTGTACCTAAAGAGGTATTATGCTTAAGACATTGATGTATGGTACCTTGTATATATGTATATTTGGATTTCAATGTGTTTTGTCATTTTCAATATGGTTTTGATTTTGATGTCCATATTGTTTATACCATGTTTTGGTTATGTAGATTGGATCGCTTTCTATGGTTTCACTGATGGTGCATGTCGTCATACCTTCAACCTGTCTTCAGTGGCTTGGGTTTTGTATTCCCTAGCTCAGGATTTAGTCAGTTCGGGAGAGGTTTATATTGGTCCGGCTACCAGCAACATCGCCGAGTCTTAGGCAGTGATAGGTTTACTCACCGAGGTTGCATCTCGGGACATCCATGATTTGGTAATATTTATGGACTCTTAGCTAGTGGTTTGTCACCTAAATCATGTTTACACTATCAGAAACCCTACACTTCTCTACCTATTTCGGAGAGTGCTTTTGTTATAAACGTATTTTGATTCCATCACTTATAGGCATATCCCTAGGTCTGATAACAAGATTACTAATTCATTGGAAAATTACATTATAGAATGGTATATTTCCCATTCATAACTTTTAAATCAAACATGGTCAATCATAAAGTAAAATAGACAATAGAAGACACATAAAACTCATGTAAATATAATTCATCCATTTGAAACACATGTAAACACCGAAACTAAGTCTGTATAGATATATATATAGTGCTTTTACAAAAAATATGGTCACGAGACCTCATCTGAAGCACTATGGCTTTCAAGAATACAAAATGATACAAAAATCTTGAATCTAGCTAGCTTTCAAGAATACATCATGCAGACCACTCTAATGGTGCTCGTGGTAGCACATAATGGCCCTTACTACCCTACGTAGAAAATGACTGGAGCGGCCTGATACTCCCATAGTATGTCTCTGAAACCTCCTAGGGAGGTCATCTATAGTTGCATCTGGGATATCCAGATTCAGTTGATCCAGGTTCTCCTCCAGCTCGATGAGCTCATCATCACCTCTATGGATAAAGTGAGCTCCTTCTCACTTGTCCATTGGGGAGGATTCCCCAGGCCATGCATCACCAACATCTGCATGCAAACATTACATCTTGTTATCATCCATAAAAACCATAAAACGTAAAAATATAAAAAACATAATAAAACATATTGGGTATTGCTTCTTACCGATGTCACCCCATTGAGCGCCAGGTGGTAGTGGTAGATCAGGATCCCCTTGGAAGTCAGTCCCTGCATAGGCATAGTCCTCAATCATGAGGATCTGATCACTCAACCAACGGAAGAAGGGAGCCTCGAACTTGACTTTGTCCCTGCCACCTCCTGTGCGAGCCATGATCTCCACCTACCAAAGCATGCGGGGGTCCCTATCTCTAAGCTCTATGGACACTACCTGGGGCCCCAAGAGGGGTACCCTCACAAAGAATAATCATGCTAGGATGGTCCCATACCTAAACTGTTTCATCTCTCCTTGCCAACATTTAGTCAACTGATATTTGAACACAAGTAGTAGTGCCTCGGTCGAGTTGAATATAATGGGTGCCATGTCCTAGAGGGAATACAACATATGTTCCTGGGATCCTTAGTGAGCCCCTTGGCTCCCTGCCACCCTTTGCATAGTAAATAAGACAGTCTGAAGCAATAGATCCCTCACAGCGTTGATTGGGATCTTCTTACCTGACATATTTATTCCTGGAAAGTAGTGGTGAACAATAAGCTCCTATGTAGTAATGTCCCCTCCTCACGAACCAATCAGATAAAGAGGTGCTCCTTGTCTATACATCCCTGTCAAGAAATAAATATCCTCCACATCCACAGTCACAATATGGGGTCCCACCTCAAAATGTTGTTGTTCTAGATTCTACATCCATAGGATGTACTCCAGTAATCGTGCATGTGAAAGCATGATAGGAGCGCGAAAGAATTTTAAGAGGCCACAGCCTCATAGGGAATCTATGCAACCCGCATCTCTTGCGGCATGAGCATCGTCATCATCATGTTTTCTCTCCTTCCAGATCACCATTTTTTACCATAGTCAAAGTAATGCACGTAGAAGTTTCTAAATGTCTACATCACACAACAAAATGCTCGCAAGGTAAATGGAAATGCCCGCAATAGCCTTAAAAATACCCACAGACTCAAAAATATGCACACAGGCTTAGATAAATCCTGCATCTATGAAGGAAATGCCTACCTTGGAACTGAAAAAAGTCCATAAATTCCCAGAAATGCCATTCAAATCTCTGGTGGATTTATAAGATAAAAGAAAGGAATTTAAATCTATTCTCAGGCTCTCTACAAGATTTGCAAAATTCATGTAAAATATTTTATCTTTGGTTTGAATTAGGTTGTCTTAACAAAACAAATAATACAAATAAAACAAATAAAAAACAAATAAGACAAATAAGACAAAAAAACAAATAAAACATAATACAAATAAAAAACAAGGGCATAAAACATAAAACAAATGAATAGACAACCCTCGTTCCCATAATCAACAAAGGAACAAGAGTCAAACCCCTCACTCAACCACAAACCATCGGCTCCACAGAGGAGACAGTGATTGGTGCCCATAGGAGACAAAGTAGACCGTGACTGGTGCCCAACACATGACTAGACAAAGTAGACAGTGACTGGTGCCCAAGTGCAGAGAAGGTAGAGGAGGCCCGTAGAGATGTCTTCGGTAATTCAACTGCTTATCTAGTTTGGAGAATTGAAGTAAATGTATTCTGCAACTTAAATGTATTTACTTGCAGACTGTGTGTATGTAAGTGAATATGCAAATTAGTCCATTCGTATCAGTCCTCCATTTAGTGTCAAACAATACATGACCTTCTAACGACTATATTTTTTTGTGTGCGAGGATCAAAGGTATGGCCCATAGAGAGAAGAGTTGGGTTTTAAGTAAAGAGGGCTTCCAATGTAAGGGAAAACCTAAGGTATGGGTAAATGCCACACAGTGTAATAAATGGGATTGCACTAGACTGAGAGGAGGGTAAAGGACTGTCAGCAATAGGAACGAGGTTGTAACAACCTTAGGGAAGAGTCCCAAGGATGTAGTGTTGAAGGGAAGGAAGGGTGAGGCTACTAGAATCTCATAGGGTGACTGAGGGGATAGAAGCAGGCTGCTACAACAGCTCAAGGAAAGGGTAAAGGATTCTGTTATAGCAGCAGCAAACCCGATTTACTAGTTGGACTATGACTGTGACTAATTGAATCCTTAAGGATTTGTCCATGACTGTGATGAGTCTACTAGAAAGTTCCTAACTGTGTTTGGGGTTGAGTATCACTGCTGATTTTTTTACACTGAATGTCTGGGTCATATTATTATTTGATGTGCTTAGCCTCAAGGACATATCAAAGTAATACAAATTTTGACATGATACCAATAATGGTTAATGCAATATACATAGCAAAAAAATGCTCGAGTGCACAAAACGCTTTGGGAAGTCTTGGACTAAGCCACTAATGTAGCCCATTATATGTCACTGAATATTCTTAATTCTTTGGGAGGTCTGTCGAGTGGGAGTTCAATTCTAAGAGTTTGAGGAATTCAATTCTATCTTATAATGGGTATTACAAAGAGAACAAGAAAGTTCTTTGGATCTGAATGTCAACAAGGACAATACAAGCAAACATAAATCATTGAAAAACAAACCCATTTCTAGAACAATGTTATCATGCAGGTTTTCAATTGAGAAAATTAACAAGTGGGAGAAGGTTAACAATAATCCCATATTGCTTTTTACTCCCACTGTGTAAAGAAAAATAGTATGGCACAATTGTCTACAGTACAATAAAATTATGTCATTTTTGTGGAAAAAAAAACCATACCTCAATATCCTTCATGTCCCGCATGTCCCGAAAACAATGAGATACAATAACCATTAAAGTACTGAAAACAATAATAGTAATAACAGTAGCAATCTATATTAGATCTAAGTTTTTAATGAAAGACAACAATATATAACAGTAGAAATATATATCAGATCTAAACCAATTATATACTCAACATAATATGTTAGGAAAGACCTCCCTTATTCTCAAAAAGAATGCTTCTAAATAGACTTCAACTTCTTAGCGTTAGGTTACTTGCACGAGACTCAACTAGACCAACATACATGTGAAAGGAGAGAACCCAAAACTGGAAAAATTCCTAAAATAGATCATCCAACCCTCAAAAATAAAAAACAGTAGCAGAACAATAGTGCGACCAACTCACAATAAAAAACGATGACAAAGTACTCCAAAAAATTCATATAAGGTAGGTCAACGCAAGGGTGGATAACCCCCTTAAGGGATCATGCTAGTCATCAACAAGTTGAACGTCAACATTTAAGGTTTATATAGCTCAACGCTACTATGCAACGGTCAATCATGAGTCACCACAAGGATAAACACCACATACAAGTAAATGCAAGTCAACACAACATAACAATGCAACATGACATCATACTAGGCTCATGCACATCAATTCATTGTGAGGGAAGGTTACCCTACCTTTTCAATTGTATGTGGCCATACATCTCATGTGTCTCATGCAAAGAGTGTAAGCTCATAATCATCATCACTGCATAAGGAATCCCATATGTTCATCTCATCTTCCTCAGGTTAACTCAACAAGGGGCAACCAACCCCTTGAGGATAACCATAGTCCTCAGAATATGTCACACATATTCAAAATAAGAT
>LPNX011139342.1:8570-31800 GCA_001517045.1 Pseudotsuga menziesii
TTTTTCCAATGCGTGAGCTCCTAGACAGATTTGGAAATTGCTTTATGCACCTATGGGGGATTTGCTTAGATTTAGTAAGCCTGCTTTTGATCAAATTCGAATGGAATCCTTATGCATTTGAATATCTCATGTAATTATTTATTGTGGAAGCCTATGACTTCACAGGGTTGGCTATTGTACACTTATTCAATACAGATTAGTGTTCTGCTCCATATTCAGTCTCCTTTGTGAGTAATTTTCATGTGTAATTGGCAATTTTTGTGAGTGTAATTGTTCTAACACCTGGGTTCAATTTCCACAATAGAAATATCAATATTTTGATGTATTTAAACATTTTAAATCAATGTTTGAAAAGGAGAGTGACATATATATTAAAGTCTCCAGATCAGATAGAGGAGGTGAGTATATGTCAAATTAATTTAAGGAATACTGTCAATATTATAGAATTAAAAGACCGTTTACTAGTCACTACACTCCACACAAAAAAAACTAGTAGAAAGAAAGAATCGAACTATTATGAACATGGCTCAAAGTATGATGAAGGAGAAGCATATTCCAAATGAATACTGGGGAGAAAATATTACTTGTTCAATATACATTCTGAACAAAATCCCTACAAAATGCGGGAAAGATCGAGTTCCCCAGCAATCATGGAGTGGTAAGTGTAGCAACATATCTCATTTAAGAATTTTTAGGTTTGTAGCTTATCCACATGTACCTGAAGAGATGAGGAGAAAGTTAGATGGCACAGATAAGAAATATATTTTTGTTGGATATAGTGAAGAATCTAAATCATATAGACTCTATAATCCCGTCACAAAGAAGTATGTCATAAACATAGATGTGCTTCTTAAGGAAGAAAAATCATGGGATGGGAGAATATATAAATTATTTGTTGAGGACACTCTTACACCACATGCAAAAGATAAAGAAGATGAATAGGGCATACATGGAGGACAGATAAATCCACAAGTAACAACAACATCCAAAATGCCCAGAATTCATGAACGTGGTGAACCATCAAGTGTTGGTGGACAACAAGGAAAAATATCATAGGTAAGTAATGAATCAAATCCTACATTAGCTTCATTAAGAAACATAGTTAGAGGTCAGCAGAATAGAAGCTTAAGAGAACTTTATGAACAAAACGAAGAAGTAGATCAAGTTTCAAATTTTGTCATTTATAGTATGTGATAATGTAGAGGCTCTTAAAAATGATGTTTGGATAAAAGAAATGGATGAAGAAATTGATGCCATAGAAAGAAATAGTATTTTGGATCTTGTAGACTTACCTGAAGATATAAATTTTATTGGTGTCAAATGGATTTATTGGACTAAGTTAAATGCTAATGGTGATGTTCAAAAATACAAAGCAAGACTTGTGGCTCAAGGTTTAGTCAACAACCTGGAATTGATTAAAATGAGACTTTTGCACCTGTAACCATACTTGATACGATATGGATGGTATTAGCTATTGTTTCTAATAACAAATGGTATGTACATCATATGGATGTAATATCTACATTTTTCAATGGATATTTAGAAGTAGAGGTTTATGTGAGACAACCTCCTCGTTATGAAATTCATGGACAAGAAGATAAGGTCTATATATTAAATAAAGCATTATATGGATTGAAGTAGGCACCAAGAGTATCATAAAATAGGATTGATGAATACTTGAATGGTGAAGGATTCAAAAGAATCCCAAGTGAGCCAACACTGTATAAAATGGTAAACCAAGAAGGTAAATTACTGATTGTTTGATTATATGTGGATGATTTGATCTTCACTCAAGATCTTTCAGTAGTTGAGTTTAAGAAATCCATGAAACAAAATTTGAGATGAATGATTTAGGAATGATGAAATGTTTTCTTGGTATTGAAGTAACACAATCTGAAGATGGTATTTTTATGAGTCAAACTAAGTATGCAAATGTTGTATTTAAAAGATTCAGAATGATGAATTGTAAGCCAACTCTAACTCCAATTGTAATTGGCACAACACTGAGTAAGGAAGATGATGGGTCAAAAGTTGATCCAATGTTGTATAAGAGACTGGTAGGAAGTCTCATGTACTTAACTGCAACAAGACCTAATATAATGTTTGGAGTAAGTTTGATTTCAATATTTATGGAATCTCCAAAGAATACCCACTGGCAAGCTCGAAACAAGATTCTAAGATTTATCATTGGAACAACAAATTTTGGTATCTAGTATACATCAAATTCAAATTTTATGTTGATTGGATATAATGATAGTGATTTTCCAGGTTCTATAGATGATAGAAAAAGTACATATGTATATGTATTCAGTTTTGGACCAAGATCAGTAGTGTGGGATTCAAAGAAGAAAGCCATTGCAATACTATCCTCTATTGAGGCAGAGTATGTTTCAGCAACAACAACTGCATGTCAAACCGCGTGGATGAGATCAACTCTTTAAAACACGGACAAGATAAACCAACTAAATTTTTTTGTGACTATAAATTAGCCATTGCACTATCAAAAAATCACGTCTTTCATAAAATAAGTAAGCACATTGATACAAGGTATCATTTTATTCGAGGTCATAAACAACAATGAAATTAGTATATAATTTTGCAAATCAGAAAATCAATTTACGAACCTATTTACAAAACCTTTCGGAAAAGAATTGATTGAACTTCATAGAAAAAACATTGGGGTTTGTAAGCTGTAACAGAAATGCAGTGCTACAAAGTTTAGATTTTTTGGGTGCAGTAATTAATGGGGATAATGTTGGAAGTGGATAAGTACTCCCCTGTTGGCTGCATGAAGTTTGAAGAGGAAACACTGCCCATATTGCAACCACTGAAACAATGAAGAGACAAATCCCTAACCGCCAGAATTCTGAAAAGCCGCCACACCGCCACACCGTATTATGCAAAAAGACAGACATCGTATTATTTAAATTATGAAAATACATTTTGAATCTGCGACCATGCACATATCAAATGTATGAAAGGGAAACACAGTTTTTATTCTGTGAGACTCCAAATTTGTAAACACAAAATCCCGTTTTTATATTTTGAAGGGTCAATTAGCACTTAGTGACCGACTTAGTTAAAACACTATAAAAAATTACATTGTGATCATTATCAATATAGTGATACAAACATAAATAGATGAAGATGACTTAGTTAAAACACTATAACTACTTGCAATGTGATCGTTATCAATATGGTGAGACATACACAGAAATATATGAAGATATTAACAGAGAGTTGAAACTCTAAAACTGATTCAAAACTAGTTCTCTTAGTCTATTATCATCTATAATAATGATAGTAAACAATTATTGCTCATCATGGTAGGTTTGATAATAATTGACAGTCCACATTATATATAAAAAAAAAACTATGGCTGCACTTCGAGTCCTTGTTATCAACCATATTGGAGGATTACTATCATTTATGTATAAACACAGTATGTATATGGTAACTCCATGATAGTTTGAGGTCCATTTTTCCAGTCAATTATTCGTTGACCTAATTGTGTGGCCTATTCGAACGGTGTGATTGAGTCCTTTGACGAATGTTTCGCACTTTTCAGAGTTGAGAGGCTATCGCCATGACTATTCATTGCTTTTGCAGTTGAGGTGGTAGCAACAACTCCAACATGGGTAGAAAAATTGGTGGTTTTATTCACATTTATTTCTTATAAATATTGGCTCATCATGAGCCATTTGAAATTCATGTTGTTCCAATTTTCAAGCATTTCCCTTGGAACATATTGAAATTTGGAAGTTGTGGTAGTAACGACTGTAGTAGTAATTGCAGTACTTGGAAAACAACCTATGGTATTGACTCCATCAGAATAAACTAGGAATTTATTCAGCATGAACCACATGACACTCAATGGCAAGCGATATACCTTGTGTGGGAAAGGCAGGGGAGTTTAGCTTTTTTCTTCAGCAACACTAAAACTTCACATACAACTCAAAATAAAATTTTATAGCAAAGTACAACTTTTCTGTCATAGCATTACAACAACGTACAAATTCACTGAGAAAGCTCAAAAGTGAACCCAACACCTAGAGGATTGTAATATATTGGCTTTTACAGCTTACAATATTCCCTAGATGATGTTACAACTAGCTATTACAACTAACATCAATCAACACGCTTGATTCAACTAGTTGTGACTGCTCATAGTGACCTACAACACACTCACAAGTCAATATTTTTCAATGATTCGATGACCCCTACATCAAAAAAATTAACATGAATGTTCTATTGAATTAATAAACAACATTCACACAAATAAACTCTAGCTGCTACAACAAACTAACATTAAAATAAAACTGAGTTTTTCACATTCAGAAAGAGAGTAAAAATAAAAATACACAGTAAATCTGATTTTCAACTCTGAATCAGCTCATGTATTATGTTGTGTCTAAATATAAATGAATCACGATTACAAGATGTGTATATATAGTATTTCAACTAAGTCGGTCATTAATTACAAACTGACACTTTGATTACACAAAACAAAATTCTCTATTAACAATTTACAGTCTATTACAATCTAACAGATTTGAGAAGTGTGTTGCCTCTTCAGAAATCAGATGTGCTTTGTTGGCATTGTTCTCTAGCATTAAAACAACTCTTGAAAATTTAAATAATCTAATATTTGTCAAGTAGTGAGGCAGTGTAACAACTCTTCAAAATTTTAGCGATCACATTTCTGGGCAGTGATGCCTTTTTAGAACTATTGTAGTTGATGTTTTCTCTTCAAAATTTGTTGCATCCATTGAGGTAGTAATTACTGAATTCCAACATTCTCCCCCTTAATTGCTACACTAAAAAAAAAATTGTAACACTAAGTTTATGTTACAGCTTACAAACTCCAATATTTTTTCTATGAAGCTCAAATAGTTCATTTTCCAAAAGTTTTGTAAATAAGTCTACAAATTCATTTCCTGATGTGCAAAATTCCACACTAATTTCATTGTTATTTATCAGTTCTCAAATAAAATGATACCTTGTATCAATATGTTTACCTCTTTTATAAAAAACATGATTTCTTGACAGTGCAATAGATGATTTATTGTCACAGAAAATTGGAGTTGGTTCATTTTGTTCATGTTGTAACTCAGAAAGTGTTGTTCTCATCCATATAGTTTGAAATGCAGATGTTGTTGCTGCAACATACTCTGCCTCAGCAGAGGATAGTGTTACTATGGGCTGTTTATTTAATTGTCATTCTACTGATCCCGATCCAAAAATGAACACACGTCCAGATGTGCTCTTTTAATCATCAATAGAACCTGCAAAATCACTGTTAGTATGTCCAATCAACTTAAAATTTGAATTAGATGGATACCAAAAATTGTTATTCCAGCAATATATCCTAGGATTCTCTTTCCATCTTTCTAGTGGGTATTCTTTAACAATTCTATAAATCTTGAAATCAAACTTACTACAAACACTATATGAGTTTTTGTTGCAATTAAGTACATGCGACATCCAACTAGTCTCTTATACAACGTTGGATCAATCTTTGACCCATCATCTTCCTATTATACCAAAATATTGTCATCTACATGTGATAATATTCTTAACACTTCTATTTTCCCTCAACCCCAAACCTCGAGTGGAAACAGTGCTCTAGATGTCAATTTTACATAAAAAACCCTAGCACCGCTTTTTCCCTTTAGCTTATGAGTAGTACCCTATGTGCATCGCTTGAGTCCTATTACATATAAGCATTTCCACCACATATGTGCTTTGTTCTTGAAGCAGTTCTTACCTACACCGCTCTGTTATAAAGGTATATAAGCGGTACCCTTGGTAAAAGGTGAAAAAAAGAAGCTTCACGAAGCTTCTAGATCAAAACCTTCATGGATAGACTTATCCCTACTCACCTGGGTCAGTTAAGATCGAAGATCCATGCTTTGCGAATCTCATGCCCACCTCACCCACCAATCTCTCAACCATTTTTATCCTTTTGAGCCCTATAAATACAAGCTCATACCCCATGGTTGAGGGAGAGAACTAAATGGTAAAGTTATGCTGTTGAATTGACTGTCTGGCCAAATCCATCAGAGAGCACAATAGAGCAAGTTGGAGCTATCGGGGATGAGGTGTTTTTCTTGTCAAGGAGTTTGTCAACACTAAGGAACATGGCTGTAAGCTCTTTCATTTATTTTCTAATGCAAAGTTGATTTTCTTCCCACATATGTGTTGCACTGATCTTGCATATATGTTATTGGATTCGTTAGTCACTAGTATGAATGTGTAGGTAATTTTTTGGTAGATTTGAAGTCTTTGCATGTTTGATATGTTCTATAGGTACATAGACTCTTTATCAAAGAATCATTCCAAGTGTCTATAACATTCAGGAAAGGTTCTCAACCTTTTTCATTCACTCATTTGTTCTGAATTTCAACCATTCAAACCAAAGGAACAACTTCTGTTCACAGAAGGTGTAGTATTCCTGAAAAAAAAATCTAGCGACTCCATTGGGGATTAAAGCAAGTTTTAGTTGATATGACCTTCCTCAGTCCTTGAACACTTGTCTAAATCCAATATCCAATATGTATCTCTCTTCAATCAGATATACCATCTGACTTAGTGAATTTTTGGTTTAAAACTTTCATATATGTTCGGATTTGAATTGCTTTGACTTTACATGCTCTGTTTTACTATTAATTCATCAGTTTTTGTGTTGATTTGAGCAATTTTTAAGTTGAATTTTGATTCTCTTTGTGTTATGGATTTATTTAGGGAAGAACGCATGTGTTGTAGGCAATAAGTGGTGCCACTTCCTGAACCTTGTGAGCAATAGGCAATTCCATCGCCTGAGTGCAGTGATCTAGAAGCGATGCTGATCCAGAATTGCTTTGTCAAAGACCCCTCCATCACGGTGCTAGGTAAGCCTTGTTCCGAAACTTGGTTTCTTTTGATTTTTTGCAAACAGTAGGGTTTTGCTTGCTTTCAGCCCTATAATATCAGGCTTGTTTGTTTGAATCTGGATTTGCATGGTTAAAAAAATTTGTGATGCAAGTTTGCTTGATTAAAAGAATCCAAAATCTAGGTTAGGATTGTTGATGATTCATTTGCCTTCATGTTTGTTGGTTGTGATTCTGAAAGGAACTATTGAAAGATTAGGTTTCAGCTACAAACAAACAAATACCACTTGATTATCGTCTTAATTTCATTTTTTCCATAGAGGAATTCTTTTTGCGTTTAGAAAGAAATTTTTTTGTTGAGATTAGGTCATCATTTTTACTGAGCATACGGCACTAGATCTCTGATTAGCCTCATAAGATTTCAGGATTCCTTTGTTCTTTTCTCTCTCTTGCATCATTACTATCTCATTAAAAGAAAAATATTGTAGTTTTAAGTTAGATCTATCTATGTTTCAAAGAAAAATAAAAAAAATAGATTGCATATGCGTGTAGAGTGCTAGTTGTTTTTATTTTAAGAAAAGAGACTCTTACCTATCTGATTGCTTTCAAAAATAAAATGAGTTTGGAATATGTTGCTTGTCTTTCGATTTGATTTGTTCAAAATAGTTGTTTGGGAATTTTTTGTTTTCAAAATGAAAAGAAAATACTCTCTATCCCTCTTGTAGGTAGGCATATCTCGAATGGTAAAGTGAAATATTTGCATCGTTTTACTTTTTTTGTCAAAATTCCATGCATTCACCTAACCGTCCACTTTAAAATTAATGGTAGTTATAGGATTAAAATTTGTATAGAAATTTGAGTGATAGGCTAGAGACGTGTTTGGGCATCATTAAGTGTAGGAGCTATCGTTACTTGTCCGCACTACATCCCATGACTCCTGTGGTTCTTCCACGTATTGTCAGTATATTGAACGGCCTTTCAGGTACCCTTGAGGTATATAGAAAGGTACTTCACATACTTGATTGTATATAGCAAGGCCCCTTGTGAACGTTTGTGCATTAGATAACACTACTATCGATTTGAGCTCCCATGTACCTTGCATATATCGAGAGACCCCACTAGGATACCCTATCTATCCGAGTTAACCTCTTGGTTGTCTCAGCTTTACTTGCGAAACTCGTAAGTTCTTGATAATCCTGGTGAGAGACCAAACCATCTGAACTCCTCCTATCATTTAAGTTTGCTTGTTTGGCCTATAGCTTGAGTAGGAGAATTTTTGGTGTTTTTATTCTAGTTTTGAAACCCTAGGTTAGATAGGAATTGTCCAAACTAGCTAAATTGAGACAATCCAGAAGACTACGGGGATTACTACCTGATTTTCCTCCTATTTTGAGAGAAGATCCTATTGAAGTTATCGACCAAGGAGCTACTACTAACTCCCATGTGGGAGAAAATGTGGTTGCATAAAGTGGAGATCAATATCCTTTGCATGGTCCTCCATTGGCTCAACAACCTTCTAGGGGTAATACTTCTTTCCATTCTCCCATAGAAGGCCGTGTTGATGATACCAGCCACCCAGATTACGGTCTCGATGCTCCGTTTTGGGATACCTCCACAAGATAGGACATTGCTTCATTTGGTGCTTGTCTAGCCTCTTATGAACAAATTTCACCAGCTGAAGAAGAACATAGACAATACCAAGCATCCATTCTCCATGCACAAGACATTAAAAAGAGAATAAATAAAATATTAGCTACACCATGACCTGGCTCGACAGTTTTTCCTCGTAATGCGGACCCTTGGCCTACTGGATATCTCTCACTTGCTGATTCTATGAAACCCGTTGAACCTGTTTTAGATCGCATTGTGACTCCATATAATCCATCTCAAACCACCAACCCCACTGCCTCCCATATTATGTCTGTTCCAAATCCGCTCTGGTCTTCTGCGCCTGGGGGACAACATTCAATTCCTGTTTCATCAATAGCTTCTAGTGTCGGGGGGTAACCCCCGGCATGACCTATGTTACCTATTAATGGAGTTGTAGCTAGTAATGGACATACCAATAATATAGGGAAATTTGCATTCTATGTCCCTCCTACCTATACGAACGTAGTTAACCCCCCATCAAGTTCAGGTCATCCCTTGGTGACACAACCTGTAACCAGTCAAACCTCTTGGGGGTGTGGCTACCCAGCAAATCAAGTACCTATAGGAAATGTAAATTACCAACCCACCCCTATAGGAATACCATATACTATATTTCCCTATCTTGGTAACACTTTCATCCCATCGAGGAAACCTAACTGGTCCTACATGCCAGCTATGGGAGGGATACCTATCAATATTGTTGGGGGCGCTAGAGGACCACTTTACAGAGGTCCTCCCACTAGGGGGCCTTATGGTCTTGGAGGGCCTGGAAGCCTTCCTCCTAATGGTCCTAGTGGGCCTGATGGTCTTGGGGGGCTTGGTGGATTTCCTCCTAAAGGTCCTAGAGGATTTGGTGGACTTACCCTTAGTGGTTCTGGAGGCTCTAGAGGTTTTCCTCCTAGGGACCCTGGAGGGTATGGTGGTCCTCCTCCTGGCAGTTCGAGTTGTCTTTGTGGCCTTGGCAGTCTTGGTGGTCCTAGCGGTCTTGGTGTTCCTGGAGGCCCTGGTAGTACTAATGTTCCTGATCCTAGAAATCAACTCCCTGCAGGCATATCTTCAGGAGGATCATCATCACAAAATCAGTATCAACAACCTGTATATCAGTCTACTTATGGTCCTACTAGTGGTTACATGCCTTATGAATACTACCAGTACATAGAATCTAATCACAAGTTACCTTTCCTAGCAACCTTGGACTTGCCTGATTTGTCCAAGTTGATTAATGATCCCTTTCGACATCACCTCTCATGGCCTGCCATTCTGGTAAAGTTACCATCAAACATTCCAAAATTGGATGGAAAGTAGGGAGATGATCCAAAAAACCATGTCATGACATTCCATTTGTGGTGCTCCTCGAACTCCCTAATGGATGATTCAGTTCATTTAAGACTCTTCCAGCCAACATTGACCGGTACGGCCATCAAATGGTACATTGAACTTCTGCAACATTCATTTGTGGATTTTGGTTTATTGGCAACTGTCTTTCTTACACACTTTCAACTTTCGATCTACTATGAGACAGGTACATATCTCTTAACTTCTCTGTGTCAGAACACCTCCATGCACATATCAGACCATATCCATGAGTGGAGAAGGAAGAGAATACTTATCAAAGCTCTTATCCCTAATCAATTGCTAGCTGATTTGTTTACTAAATATTTGTTGCCTCTAATCGCTTGAGACGTGGCTATGGGCGGTGTCGTTACCTAACAGAAAGCTATTAGCCGAGCCCAATATCTGGACTTGGTATATTCCTAGTCCAAAACACTGTATGACTTGATCCCTCAAGCTCCTCTCCCAAGTAGTGATCCAGCCAAGCCACCAGTAAAAACCCTTGTTGACGGGACTGTTGGTTCAATCCAGTCCCCACCGATAGCCGAACCTGCCAAGAAACCCCATACTCCCATTTATGCTCCTTCAATTTCCAAGGTTTCCACCGAGGTAAATTCCATTCAGAGTATTCAAATGCTTGAGAATAATAAAAACAAAGGTAAAGCGAAAAACAAAAAACCTGGAAACCCAGAGGAGAATCCAAAACCAACCACCAATGAGAATGATAAAGGGAAAGGAAAATCAAACTATCCATGTCTACTATGCGGAGGTGACCACTTTATGAAAGAGTGTCATCATCGTGAAGAAGTCAATCAATTTCTAAAAGCTAATCCCATGCCAATAGTTCGCAGTCATCCTTTCCCTTCTCAACAACAGTTGATAGACCACATGTATAATCAGGGAAATTCTAGTTCTTAAGAGGAAATTCGCATGATGTCCTCAGACACTATTAATTTAGAAACTTGAAGTCAGAGTTATGACAAACCCACAGACAAGAAAGAAGACAATTATTCTTTAGGAAAATATCCCTCTACTAGTTCTCCCGAGTCCTCGTCTACTGGCCCCCTAACCATCAAGAAACCTAATCTCGACATGGTTTTGCACCCACCCAAGAGTACTATTAAGAAGGATGTTTTAAATCCTAATTCCCAAGCTTCCCAATTTTATAATGTAGTTGAAGATCATTATCAGGCACCATGTGCGATGTCTACCTTGGAAGTACTCCAAAGTTGTCCTACACAATGCAAAAACTTGTTAACCACGTTAGGAGCTTTAGACCCAGACAACACTAATTTGATTCACTTTAATGTCGAGAACTATAAGTCTAGGTTACGTCACAAACTCGCTTTCCAAATAATAACGAAAGTAGTCAGTAAAAAGGTCTTTAGAACTGTCCTAGACGAAGGAGCTTCAACTTCGGTTTTGTCCCTGTCTTGTTGAAAATCTATTGGTTCTCTCAAGCTTGTAACATCACCAACAATTCTGAAATCCTTTGATGGACGAAGTTTCCATCCACATGGTCTGATACCATCACTTTCAGTCAAGTTTGGCAGAAAAAATGATTCCATTCAAGTGGAAGTAGTAGATTCCTCGCTAGACTACAACCTCCTATTAGGAAGAAATTGGTTTTATGCCGTGACTGATGTCGCTTCGACAGTATTTAGAACTGTCCAGTTTCTGCATCTACGGAGGATTGTAACCATTGATCAGCTCAATTTTTGTACATCAGATGTTACCATCCCTATGGCTAATAACATCCCTATGTTAGGCTAGTCCCCTCCTCCTTACCAGTCGATTGGGTTAGGCATGCTGAAGGATTCTTCCCCGATGGGGATTTTTCTGTCAAACCCTCCTAACACAGAAACGACGACGATAAATATGATTTCTTCATTTGATTATGATCCAAAGGGTAAACAAATTGTTGATTCCACCTTATTGAGTTCGAATGAAGCAATGTATAACATTATCCAAACCCTTTCCGATGACCACACTAATGACCTTCATGTGGTGGCTTCAGACCCTTACCATCTTCCCTACTGGTTAGAACCCTCTCTTCCTACTCTGGATTACCTCTCCCAGAATTTTCCTTCTAATGAGTCGATTATGGAGATCATGAGTACGAATGAATCTATATTGGAGGATCATCACCATAGATATTTGTTCCTCCCCAATACCAGTTCGGTAGACCATGATTTTGCATCCCTTTTTACTACTGATATTGTCAAAACCCCTCAAACTCTTGTATTGTTGCAAAACGTAGAGTCTGAAGGAAATCTATGCAACATTACTCAGACAAATCCAGTTGACATATCATCTAATACTGGAACCCTTGAGCATGTTCATGTTGGGAAGAAATTCTTAGTAGAAGAATATGAAGCATATAGAGCACTTTTCAAATAATTTCAAGATGTCTTTGCGTAGTCCTACAAAGAAATGCCCGGGATAGACCCATCCATTGTGTTTCACGAAATAAAAACCTATCCCACTGCAAAACCTATCACGCAAAAACTGAGACAAGTCCATCCATGAAAAGATACAGCTATCAAAGATGAAATAGAAAAGATTATAAAAGTAGGGTTTATTTATCCTGTACCCCTGACGGAATGGGTATCGAATGCCATCCCTATCAATAAAAAACAGGGCACTATCAGAGTCTATATCGATTTCAGAGATTTGAACAAAGATTGTCCCAAAGACAACTTTCCCACTCCACATATTATCAACAACTGTTCCAGAAGTGTCATATTCTCATTTATGGATGGCTTTTTTGGCTATAACCTAATTAAGATATTACCCACCAATCAACACAAGACAACATTTATTTTCCCATGGGGAACCTTCACATATAAGAGGTTAGCATTCAGCCTAAAAAACGTTGGAGCCACTTTCCAACGCACTATGTCCTATGCGTTTCATAATATCAAACATATTGTAGAACCATACCTTGATGACCTCCCAGCTTATTCATAATGATGGGAGGACCATCCTGGTCATCTTAGAGACATTTTCCTGAAATGTCGTCATTATAACATACGACTCAATCCTCATAAATGTGTTTTTTGCGTTGAGACGGGACGTCTATTAGGTTTTTTGGTTTCTAAGGATGGCATCCAGATAGATTCATTGAAAATTGCCACTATTCTAGCCCTACCAGCCCCAACCAACCTTCTAGAACTCCAAAGTTTGCAAGGGAAGGAAAACTTTCTATGTCGTTTCATTTGCAATTTTGCAGAGAAAACATACGGCTATATGCATCTCCTCAAGAAGGAGACTCCAATATTTTGGGATGACCAATCCCAATGGGCCTTTGATAATCTCAAACACACTCTCACTCACTCACCCGTGATACACCCCATAGATTATTCAAAGGATTTTATCTTATACATTGCTGCCTCCACTATTACCATCGCTATGGTTTTGGTGCAGGAGAATCCTAACGATCAGGAGCACATGATATGCTATGCTAGTAAGAATCTCATGGATTATGAAACTCGATACTCACATGTGGAGAAATTAGCATTGGCCACGGTCATTGCTATATAGAAATTTCACCACTACATATTTCTCCACACAACAATAGTATTGGCAGACCAGAAGCCTATGTATTACATCCTGACTCGTCAGGTGCTTGGGGGAAAATATTCACGATGGATAGTCAACCTACAGGAGTTTGATCTGGAATTTGCCAAAGCTATGTCAAAGAAATCCTTAGTCTTTGCTGAGATAATGTGTGATATTCCCTATGCTTCAATGGAATCTGAGCCCAGTGATTCATTCCAGGATGAATTCATGTTCCTGATAAGCACTACTGATCCATGGTATGGAGATTTAATAATTTATCTCCAGACACGGATATTTCAGCCAACTCTATCCCATGACGATCATCGCTGTATCCGTCACCATGCAAAATACTACCTCATCTTGAATGACACTTCATATAGACATGGTATTGATTCCATTCTCTAGTGATTCCTTACCCATGAGGAAGATGAACAAGTTTTGAATGACTGCCACTTTGGAGCATGTGGAGGTCATCTATCTGGGATGGCTACAGCCCAGAAAATCCTTCGCGCTGGCTATTTCTGGCCTTCAATCATTAAATATTGTCACAAGGCTATTAAGAAATTCCCACCCTGCCAACATTCTATCCCAAAAAGTGCACCCACCCTGATCTGTTACACCCCGTCATTGCCATTGGCCCTTTCTCCAAATGGGGGATTGATTACATGCATTGTAAGTCTACCTCAGCCGGCGGGCATGGTTACATCATCGTAGCCATTGATTATTTTATGAAATCGGATGAGGATATGCCTACATATGCAGAGGACGGTAAGACTTCCGCTCTCTTCTTGTTTAATCGCGTGATAGCAAGATTCAGAGTCCCACAATCATTAGTTACGGATCACGGATCACATTTCTGCAATCAAATGGTGGAGAAATTAAGTGCCAATCTAGGTTTTTTTCATGGAAACTCAATGCCCTATTATCCACAAGCTAATGGTCAAGTCGAGGCCATTAATAAAGTTTTGAAAACAATGCTGTGTCGGATGGTTAGAGACCATAAATCCAACTGGAATCATATCCTCTTCTCCACTCTTTGGGCTTATGGGACTTCAGTAAAAACAACTACTAGTTTTACACCCTTTCAGCTTGTGTATGGACTAGAAGGTGTCTTTCCTATTCAATGTCAAATTCCATGCTTGAAAATTTCCGTTGAACTTCTCTCAGACAATTCCACAGAGGAAGAAATATTTCTCTACTTGAACAACCTTGACGAAACTAGAATAGATGTTGCCTTAGCCAATGAGGGACACAAGAAACATGTCAAGGCACAGTATGACAAGTGTGTCCAACCTTGTACCTTTAACGAAGGTGACCTAGTTTTAACCTATGATAAGAGACATGACAAACTAGGGAAAGGGAAGTTCAAATCCATGTGGTACGGTCCCTTCATTGTTTCAAAATTTCTAGAGAAAGGGGCCTATGAGCTCATAGACTATGATGGAATCCCCTTAGGACAACCTCGCAATGGGTTGTACCTAAATAGGTACTATGCCTAGATATTTCTTATATAGTATCTTATATTTATGTATATTGCTTGAATTTTTAGCGTGCTTAAGTATTTTCAATATGGTTTTGAGTTTAGTGTCCAAATATGTTTATACAATGTTTTGGTCGTGCAGAGAAGATGGCTTTCTAAGGCTTCGCTAATGGTGCTTGCCAACACATCTTGAACCTTGCCTCAACTGCTTGGGTTCTCTATTGCCCAGCTCATGATTTGGTCAATTTAGGAGTGATTTGTATTGGTCCAGCTACCAACAATATCGTCAAGTATCAAGCAGTCATAGGTCTTCTAACTGAAGCTGCCTCCTAGGATGTTTGTAGCTTGTTAGTTTTTATGGACTCACAACTAGTGGTTTGTCATTTAAATCATGTCTACACCATCATGAATCTCAGGCTTCTCCATCTCTTCTGGAGAGTACATTTATTGGAAAGGTCATTTGAAGCTATTACTTATAGGCATATCCCTAGGGAAGACAATACAGTTGCTGACTCATTGGAAAAGTACATCCTAGATTGGCATATTGCCCATTCATGACATGAAAATCAAACATGGTTCACTGTAAATAAACTCTAAAAGGACACATAAAACTCATGTAAATACATTTTCCATTTAAGATATATAAACACAAAAAAGTAAAAGTTTGTATATATATATAAGTGTTTTACAAAAAATAAGTCACGAGACCTCATCTGAAGCGCTCAGGATTTCAGGCAAAACATCATCATACAAAATCCTGAAGCTATACATAAGCTTTAAGTTATACATCATGCGCCCTATAATCTAGTGGTGCTCATCGTAGCACATGACAACCCAGGCTACTCTGTGCAGTAGTCTACTAGAAAGACCTAGTACTTATGTAGTGGGCCTTTGATACCTCAGGGGGAGGTCATTGATCGATGCATATGATATGTCTAGAATTAACCTCTCTAGGTTATTCTCTAGTTCCCTTGTCACATCATCACCCTATGGAACAAAATGAAATCCTTCTCGCTTGTCTAGTGGGAAAGATCCCCCAGGTCATGCTGCTCCAACATCTGCATGAAAACATTTAAGTCTTGTTACTACACATAAAAAATACAAAACATTAAAGCATAAAAATACAATTTCCATTTCAGGGTTTTGTTTCTTACCAATGTCACCCCACTGTGCATCACACGGAAGCGGTAGATCAGAGTCACCACTGAAATTAGTACCTGCGTACATGTAGTCCTCAACCTTGAGGAGCTAGTCTCTCAGCCATCAAAAAATGAGTTTCCAAACTTCACCCTGACCTTACCTTCTCCTGTGTGGGCCATGATCCAAACCCACCTTAGCATGCGAGGGTCTCTCACCCTCAACTTTGTGAATACTACCTGGGGTCTCAGTTGGGGGACCCGCTAAAAAACGAAACATGCTAAAATCGATCTGAAACCAAACTACTTCAACTCTCCCTACCGACACTTGGTCAGTTGGTCTTTGAAAACCGGTAATAATGCCTCCGCCCAGTTGAAGACAGTGGGTGCCATAGCCTCTATAGCATAGAGCATGTGTGCTCTAGAAGCCTGATGAGCCCCTTAGCTACCTGCTAACCTCTGCATGGTAAGTAAGATCGTGCAAAGAGGGCCATCCACCACAGCCTTGGTGGGAATTTTCTTCCTTGATGTTCTAATCCATGGAATGTAGTGGCAATTTATCAATTCATGGGTGGTTATGTCCCATCCACGGGAACCAGTCAATGAGATAGGAGCACCTCATATCGATAATCCTGTTAAGAAGTAGATATCTTCTACTTCAATCGTCAACACATGAGCTCTCACCTCAAAGTATTGTTGCTCCGGATTCCACATGCGAAGAATATGTTCCAGTAAATGCTCATGTGACACCATGCTAGGTGTGAAACAAAATTTAAGAAGGCCACATTTCCTCAACGCGGCTATACATTTCTCATTTCTTTCGGCAAAAGCATCATCATCATCATGTTGCCTCTCTTTCCAGATAACCATTTTTTATCGATGGAAACCTGCCAAAAACAATCATAAATATAATTATAAACATAATAAACCTTTAAAATAATAAAAAATCATCTATTTTTCCTTGCCCACATGTTTTTCTTTACCCACAGTCGGCACCGCCTGAGTGAAGAGTATTTGGCACGTTTCCTGTGGGGTACCACTTATCCTACAAGGGATAAGAGCGGTGCCCATATTTAAGGTTTTAGGGATGGCTCAAGCTGCCCAAAACTTCCCCAAAAATTAAAAATGAAGACATTAAATGAAAATAGTGAGTTTCAAGCTCTTGGCTCTAACGATGTGTAAATCAGACAGTAGAGGCTCCTGGAATCACTAACTGAAAATCTAGCTAAGAAACTTCTCCAAGGGCTCTCCACTATTGGTAAATGGTAAAATGTTTTGTTTTTTACTATTTGGATGAATTTTATAAACATTTTAGGGCTTTGCATATCATAGTTTTGTTTTAAAACCATTTATTACGAGAAAACTATTACTCATGATCCTTTAATGTCATTTATTAGAGAGTTTAACGGTTGTTTTTTAAGTCATTGCTGGAATAAGAGCGGTAGTAGTAAAAGTTTTGGGGAGTTTGTTTTTTCTTTTTCATACTACCATAAAATGGAAAAAGTATTTGAGCATTTATTGCGGCACTTTGGTCATGCTCTCAAAACTTAGCATCAAAGGTCCAAGTCCTTTTTTTATTCTTTTCAGACTCGTAAAATCCCTCATCATGAAAAGAGACCTAATGGATTCCTATTTAAACTCTTTTCGAGCTCCTTAAATACAAAAATATTGTCGAGTGATCTTGTCTTCTTCACGCTCGTTAAAGTACTTTTAGAGTCGTTCATCTAATGGTAGGTTATCACTTTTTCGGTTAAGATGAACTATTTACGAAAAAAGACCCTTTGGAGTCTTCTTCCATTGTCATTCAGACTCTTTAAACATGAACGCTATCAAGTTAAATTTCATAGGACTCGTTAAATTAAACATTGAGAGACCGTCTTTTGGGAACGAACCCCTCCTCTCTCAGGTTTGTAAAAAATATGAGTTTGGACTTGTATTGGGACAAGATACAATGAGTGTTTGTTACCCTCTTTGGACTCATAAAAATGAAAAGAGGCACTCATCAATTATAATGGGGAAATTAAGGGAAGGGAATCAATTCATTTTGCAAATAAATGGCATTTTGTCGTTACCTTTGAACATGGCACTTGTTTGCATTTCATTCAGTCAACTAGGTATTTAGATGGCTTGTAATTCAATCCACTTTCATGAGTCATGTCACTCCTTTGAATCTTCTCGAAAGAATGCATTTCCTTCTGTCATATCGTGTATATGTCTGGTCTAGTTAATGTTTCCAAGTTTATAAGTCATGCCACCCAATGTTCAAAGGGAAGTTGAAAGAGTTTACCTCTACAGTCAAAAAAACATTTGTGTCAGTACTTTTGAGTCAGTCTTATGGTTACCTTATTCACATCATTCCAAAACTTTGTTCTGATTTTTTTGTCATCGATGTGGGATTCATCATGGCCTTTCTTCGATGAGACTATTCCTGTCAACATCAGCTCATCATCCAAGAAATAGTCTTAGAAACAAGTTTAGTACCTTGAGATCTGTATGCCTCAATGACAGATTTTCTCGCTCTCAACATAGGTTCACATCATTAACCTTTCATCAATAGATTCGACTGGATGTTTGACATCAAGACATCTATTCACACTCAGTAGATTGTACTAAGGGTACCTTGGGAATCATTGACATTAATGGTGATCTCCCTCGCACTTGTTAACGGTTCACGTCATTGGCCAGTAATCAAGTGGTTTCTGCCATGTTTGACTTCAGAACATTGTAATCACATGGATAGAATCATACTCTGTTGAAGACGAGAGGAAGACCCTGGGTATTTGTTTAGCACTCATTGCTTTCCCCAGGTTGTGATGAAGTTTTGTATGTCAAGCATGTATCCACATTTGTATGGTCATGGCTATGCTCAAATTTGCATTTGTATGACATAGATCTACGTTGTATGTCTTGTATCTATGTCTATGTTTGGGTCCTCTATCACATGGATCTACACTATATTCTAGTAGCCATGGTTGTTTATTCCTCTCATGGATCTGCCTTGTATTGGTCTGTAGCCATGAGTTGGTTACATTTATTTATGAGTAAAAAATATTGATGTATTGCAGATGCATACTCGATGACACTCTTTGATCAAGCTAACTCTTACCTCGAAGTGATAATTTGTTCTCTCAAAGCTTTCACCTATTGTATCCCTCTAGCCTCATGCTTTGGGGGGCATTCTGTTATACCAAAGTCCTGTCATCTAGATGTGATAAGATCCTTAACAATTATATTTTCCCTCAATCCCAAATCTGGAGTGGAAACAATGCTCTGGATGTCTATTTTACATAAAAAAACCCTAGCACCACTTTTTCCCTTTAGCTTATGAGCGATACCTTATGATCATTGCCTGATTCCTGTTATAGATAAGGGGTGCCACCACATATGTGCTTTGTTCTTGAATCAGTTCTTACCTACACCGCTCTGTCATAAAGGTATATAAGCGGCACCCTCGGTAAAAGGTGAAAAAAAAGAAGCTTCATGAAGCTTCTAGATCAAAAGCTTCATGGATAGCCTTATCCCTCCTCACCTGTGTCAATTAAGCTCGAACATCCATGCTTTGAGGATGTCATGGCCACCTCACCCACCAATATCTCAACCATTTTCATCCTTTTGAGCCCTATAAATACAAGCTCATACCGCATGGTTGAGGGAGAGAACTGAATGGTAAAGTTATGTTGTTGAATTGACTGTCTGGCCTAATCCATTAGAGAGCACAAGAGAGCAATTTGGAGCTATCAGGGATGAGGTGTTTGTATTTTGAAGGAGTTTTTCACCACTAAGGCACATGGTTGTAAGCTCTTTCATTTATTTTCTAACGCAAAGTTGATTTCCTTCCCACATATCTATTGTACTGATATTGCATATATGTTATTGGATTCCTTAGTCACTAGTATGAATTTGTAGGTAATTTATGGTAGCTTGGATGTATTTGCATGTTTGATATGTTCTACAGGTACACAAACTCTTTCTCAAAGCATCATTCAAGGTGTCTATAACATTCAGGGAAGGTTCCACTAGTACATTTCGATCCAAAATCCGACGGTTTGTTCCGACGGCGCGTGGATTTTTTCTTTTAACCGTGCCAAAAATCAGAAAGATTAAATTTTTTTTGAAATGGTGGGCATACATGTCGCTTAAGCGACGGAAATTCTCCTAAGTGTCGCTTAAGCGACGGCGCTAAATTTTTTATCATCCTAAGTGTCGCTTAAGCGACGTCTATTCTCCTAAGTGTCGCTTAAGTGACGGCTCTATAATCAATTCATTGTTGTCAATTTTTCATAATAAGGTTCCAAATTTTATTATTGTTGTGGAGGCCTTATGTAATGTACTTAACTCCAGGATTACAAAGAACAATAATACAATGTGATAAAATACCAACGCTTGGCAAAAAAAATACAAGAGATAAATATATAGAACGTATAAAATAATCCTTTTATTAGTGATATCCAAAAGAGAGAGAAATGTTAACTTGCATCTTTAAGGGCCAATCTACTATGAGTATAACTCCAAATATGATAAAAATCATTAGTCACATTACACAATGTTCTACTTTAAATATAGTGTATGAATAGAAAATCCCCTAACTAATCGTGGTCCCACTGTTAAAGAGGGTCTCGACTACCTAACGTGTCCTATTTATAAAGAGGACCTTTTCCATTAACTATAAACTAACTATCTAATAGGAATTATTCAAATAATATGGCCTTGTATGTCAATAAATTACTCCTAAGTATTCATTTGGAACTTCTATAATCAATTGATTTGTCCTAATAGGAGGTTGTATGGTAGTATATTCATTTCTTCTATCTAAGTTTAAAATCCGAGGTTTAAATTTCCTTCTAATTGATTTGGATTTATTTGTACAATAGCTTGAGTATTTCTATTCTAATTATTTCCCTCACTCTCAATTCTTTCTAGTTTATTTGGCAAACCTATTAGTATTTTAGTAATTTATTCTATATTATCCTCCCAATTTTCTTTATTCTTGTTTTTATTTGAGGGTTCAACCTCATATTTACACTTAATCTTTAATACATCTATAATATTTAATAATGACAATATTAAGGTTGACATTAAGATTACAAAGGGCTTGAAATTGTGTTTGAATGGGTTAAGCTTGGGGAGGTTGGCATTAAGATTAGAAAGGGCTTGAATTTGTGTTTGAAGGGGTTAAGCTTGAGGAGTTTGGCCAAGGTGATGATGGGTGGAGGACATAAATATCAACTAATGCTTTCTAGCTCTTTTGTTTTGTAATGTATATATTAACATTCCTAACTCATTTTTTATATAATGTCTCTCTTCTTAAATTGCTTCTATGTTTTATGCCTTAAATGACAAATTTGATTTTTATTAATCCTAGTTCTATTAATTATCTAGTTTAAATAGATAGTTTGCTAAATAATAATTTCATGACAATGATTTTCTACTTCTCATTTTTACATGAATAAAAAAATTTCAATTTGCAAAGTTATGTAATAAAAGTAAAAATTACCAAATACAACTTTACTCAACTAATTTATTTTTTAAATTAAAAAAAACTAATTTTTTATACTTTTTATTTAAATGAAAAATTAGGAGCATTTAGAACCTATATAACAATTATCTTTATATAAAACCAAATCAAATTTTGTTTTTCTTTTAAACCAAAAATAGAAAATCGATTTGGGATTTTTGTTGTGGAAAAGAGGGAAGTCGAGGGTTTCTCCTATCATTCACGTGAACAATAGGAGAGGGCAGAAGAGGATAAGGCCGCAGGGGACAGAGCTCGCAGAGGAGAGGGAGGCAAAGGAGGGTTTGCAAAGGAGGAGGGTTTGCAGAGGTCGCACTGAGGCTGACAGAATGCCCCAAATGGATCCGTTCTCAGGCATTCCACCATATCAGTTGCACTTGTAAGTAGATGCTCTTTAATAGATAAGTTAACCTCCTTGATTGAGTTCATATCTTTTACCAGGCTTTCCACTCTGAACTTGCTTGTTCATGGGTGATTTTGTGACACCAAGTCATCGCCCTTAGTGATTTTGTGATTTTGCTGCCGTCAATCACTCAAGTGACCATTCGTGGTCATGCCATGTAGACCATTCGTGATTTTTTTTATTTTGTAGGAAGGTGTAGTCTTTTTAGTTGACCCAGGGCGCTTAAGTCAATGTTTTAGATATATGAAACCAGGCTCGTGGGCAGGCTTCAAATTTGAAGGCTTCAGTGCCCATCAAAGGCCTGTTTACCTGTCATAGAAGGCCATGACCGAATTTGCCCTACAAAAAAATTTCGGTTTCATGGAGTGCCCGTCGAAAATGAAATGAAGCAGAACTGTGTACATTGACAATGGAAGGGAAACCCCAAAATTTTTCCCTTCCTGGGTTTTCAATGGGCTGTGGGAGTTTGGAAGATTTGGATGGGTGACAAGTCACGGTGGACCTGGGCCGCTGGTCCTCTGGGAGTCGTGGTTTTGGTTTCACGGTGTGGCTGTTGTACCCACGGGCCACATTTTCAATCTTAGGGTCATTCATTCCTCTCCCCCACTACGCATTACCCACTTCACACTCTGCTCATTCCCGCGTCTCAACGATGATGAAGACCATGCTCTCCATTATGACCATTCCTAAACTGGAGTTAAAAGTAAAGTACTGATTTCAATCTGTTCAAAGGTGGATACAGAGAGAATAGATTTGAATTCAGATTTGAATGGGCATGTCACAGATTGGAAATTTCGATCTCTACTGGGAAATTACAATGCCAATTTAATGTTGCATTCATCGTTCACTGGCTACAGTTCCTTGGTGTTAATGTGGAATGGTGGATTTTGTATAGTTGGGTGGTTCAATTTTTTTGCATGGCAACCTTGGTAATTTCGGCATGGCAACTCAAGGTAAACTCTATTGTTGTAGTTTTTTTTAAGAGTTTTTTTTTTTATCTTGGATATAATTGTAGGGTTTGGTTTGATTTGGGCATTTGCAGGTATGGTTGTTACTGGGGCGAGGGTTCATTCTTCTTCAGGGATGTGTTTTAAGCTATCTTGCTTCCACAATAACAGTTAGCTCAAGTAAGTTGTTTTCTTTTCCTCAAGAATTATAAATTGTAACGTGTAACCCTATAACCCTCTACTACAGGCGTTGAGGGTTTATCTGAGGCGTTGAGGTTATTGAGCATCGAACATGTCTGGCCAGGTATGTCTGGTGACGTTTTCAAGTTTTTGGTGCCTG
>LPNX011139363.1:6160-21025 GCA_001517045.1 Pseudotsuga menziesii
GTCAGCAGTGATTTGGACTTCGAAGTGCTTGCCATGAGGGCATGACCTTTCTCATGCTGTGGTTCCCGGTCTTGGTGATCTCTCCTCCGAAAGCTTTCTGGAAGATTGATGTGATTCCTCTCAAGGAGAGAGGTTTCTTCATCGAGATTTTTCTTCATGCAAGCATGTTCAGGGTGAAAACCCTTCCCGCAGTAAGAACACTTGACTCTTTCTTTCCCATTGTGCCCTTTTCCTTTGTTCTTCCTTGAACCGGAAGATTCATCATGCTGCTGATTTTCAAGTTTAGGCTTTGGAGCATCAAACTTAGTTTTCTGATTTTTCTGCTGCTTACCTTTACCTTTCACATCTTTGGGCCCCGTGACATGGAGGGCTTGGTCATGGGAAGATCAGATGATCCCCATCTAGACAAGCTTGCCATGTTCACTAGTCAGGGACTCAATGAAGGCATCGAGTGTAGGCATCTTCCATTTGGGGTTTGTGAGCTTCCCCGCACGGAATGTAGAAACAAAAACTGAACAATCAGCCCTGGGTTTGGAGAGGATGGCTAGGATGAGCTGATCATATTCCTTCTCCACTTTGCATTGCTTCAAGAGAAAAACTATATTCTTGAACTTTGTAAAGAATTCATTCAGAGTCTCGAAATTGGAAGGTTGGAGAGACATGAGTTCATTTTCGAGTTGGTAAACTCTCATGTCATCATGCTTTCCATACAGAGATTCCAATCTATCCCATATTTCTTTCGGTGTATTCAGATCCATAAGATGGAAGAGAATATCATCGAAAATAGAGAGGCATAAGAAACCGAAGGCTTCATCCTTTTTGTTGAAGAATTTTGATTTTTCTATGGCGGATCCAGGCTCCGATTCAGTGTCCATGGTGACTCGGTGGAGTCCTTTGCATTTCAGCTGATGCTCCATTTTGAGTTTCCATGTGTGGAAATTGTATCGAGTCAACAAAGGTACTGAGGAGGCTGAGGAGGCCATCTGGATTTGCTTGTAGCGAATGCTTCACCTGTAGAAACCTGAAAATCAAAACATAAAGGGAAAAATAAAGAGATTGAGCTATTGCTCACATTTCATGGCTTGTTCTTGAGAAATTTGATCTTCGTCCCGCCGTGAGCTCTGATACCATATTAATTCTTGCACATGATCTAGGAACTAGGAATCAAATCATCAAAGAATAATTGACAAAATACTCATGAATTGGCAATAATTGGAACCAGAATAGGTTTCCTCTCTGTATATTTTATAAACAATAAAGGGTTACAATTCCCATGCAGGAGTAATGGCTTAACTCCATGAAGAATTCAAATGCCTAAGGGAACAATTCGAATTCCATAAGTGAGTCTAGCTTAACTGACTCTTTGCCATGCAATCTCACTCAGTTAACCACTTGTCAAAAACCCTAATTGACTCATCAATCCCTAACTGAAGTTGGAGTGCAATAAATGACTTAATCTCAACTGAAGGAGATCAAACACATGTCATAGCAACCAACCATCAAGTGCCAGTACTGCATGACTCCAATAAACCCTGATGAGGTTAACTGAAGCTGAACTGACCATCAGAAGTTGGTGAAGGCGCCTTGTTAGCTCCAGTTCATTAAATAATAATAAAATAATCATTAAATAATATATTTAATGAATGGAGGCGCCTTAACTGACTGTAACTGATTGGTTGAACTGAAAGTAACCACCATTTAGCATGTAGGTGCATTAATGTCACACAGATCACCCCTGGAGTGCTCCAGTTAGCCTCCTTGACTGTAGGGAAGGATAAGTTAGCCTCCTTGACTGTAGGTAGGCATGAGGATGACTGGGATGATGGTAATTAATGCTCCACTGATGTCAATTAAACTTAGGATAGTGGTTTAACTAGGCCAATTTGACCAAAAGAGTGTGTATGATGGTAAATGTCTCCAACAGTAAACCTACCAATACCTGGAAAAGTCATCAATAAAGGTCAATGCATATTTGGCCTGACTCATGGACATATGAGGGAATGGGCCAGCAACATCACTGTGAATCAGCTCGAGGGGTGCAGAGGTTCTCTCATGACTAGCTCTCTCAAATTTGTGCTCTGGGTGTTTTCCTAGGATAAAACCTTGGCAGACTCCTTTGGAAAATTTTATCTTGGGCAAACCTATGACCATTTCTTTCTCACTAAGATCAGACAGATACTTGTAATTTAGATGGCCAAATATTTCATGCCATAGCTTGCTAGCTTCATTAGCATGAATCAGAAGAGTAGAGGGGTTTGAGTAAGGTAGGAAGTGTGAGAACATGTATAACTTTTGAGCATGATTTGCAACTCCTTTTGTAATGACTCTACCACTTGAGATTTCTGTGATCTCAACTTCATCAGGGGAGAATATGACTTTCTTAGGAGACCCAGTGTGAGTCATCTGATACACTGATAGAATGTTGGAGGCGAGGCCAGGCACATACAACACATTGTTGAACTGACCATGATCAAGATCAATCCTCCCTTTTCCCAAACTTTCAGTGAGAGAGTCATCTCCCAGTACAATAGATGTTCCTTTTGACTTGTCCAGTGAGGAGAAGGCCTCCTTAGTTGAAACCATGTGTCTTGAAGCTCCAGAATCAATGATAAAACTGGGTGAGCTTGATGTTTTAGCAACCAATGCATGAACTCTCTCTCTGTCATCTGAACTTGATCCTCCTTCTCTCTTCTTTGAGCTTTCTGGAAGGGAGATGCCATTCTTCTCCAGGAGTTGGGTCAGCATATCAATCTGCTTTTTCATACAAGAGCTTTCAGTGTGATTGCCCTTATTACAGTATGTGCACTTGTTCATTTCACCTTTGTTTTTCTCCTTCTGGGTATTTTTCTTGGGATCTTGTTGATCCTCTGGAGACTGTTTCTTGTCTCTCTTTTGCTCAGGTGGCTTTTTAGATTTCTTTTTGCTTTTTGAATCCACCTTCGAATCTCCAGCAACCAGTGCTTGGTCTTTGGATGGTTTGATGGTGCCCATCATCACCAGCTTGTCCTGTTCTTGTGTGAGAGATTCCATGAAATCTGCAAGGCTAGGCATCTTCCAGGTTTGAGCTGTGAGTTTTGTGGCATAGAAGGTCGAAACAAAGACTGAGTATTCAGGTCCTAGCTTCGAGAGGATGTCCAATATAAGCTGATCATCTTTATTTTCGATACCACACTGCTTCAGCTGCAAAACTAGTGCTTTGAACTTGGAGAAATATAGCTGCAGGGATTCAAAGCTACTGGGACTTAGAGAAATCAGCTCATTTTCGATCTGATGTCCCCTCATCTCATCTGTATTTCCAAAAAGATTAGAAAGCTTCTCCCATACTTGATTCGGTGATGTCAATCCATCGAGATGGAAAAGGAGGTCTCGGGAAATACTGAGACATAGGAGGCCATAGGCCTCATCTCTCCTATAGTGCCATTTGATCTTCTCTGCAGCAGCATTGGGCTCTGCTTCTATAGCCATAGTCACCATGTAGAGGCCTTTCGCTCTCAACAGGATCTCCATCTCTGCCCTCCATTCAAAATAGTTGAAGGGAGTCAAGATAGTTTTCTGTGATTGATCCATAGCTCTAGAAAATCTGTCCCGGCTGTCAGTAGAAGGCTCCCAGTCTTTGATGTCGAACCTGCAAAACAATTTTTGAAGGAGAGTAACAGCCTACAATGGCTCTAATACCATGTATAAATTCAGGCCAGCAATAGATTAATTTTACCCACAACAATTATCAATTGATCATGCAAAATTGCTCACAAGAGAGACTGAATATGGAGCTGTAACACAAAATTATATTAACTGAGTGTACAATAGCCAACCCTGTAATAACATAGGTTGCTGAATAAATATAATACATCAAGAAATTGAATGCATGAGGAAGCATCCAAATCTAGCATAAAGCAGGCTTACCAAAAATAAGCAAATCCCCCATAGGTGTAAAAAGCTGATCCCAAATCTGTCATGGAGCTCACGAATTGGCAAAAAGGCACATGCAAGCTAAAGAGTGGTGTAATGGCAGCTCATACATGCTTTTTCATGGAGAAAAGAGAGGAGGATGTGTAGGACAAAAAACTAGTCAACCTCACCTAGTCTAGCTTTTCCTTTTGCCTTAAAACACTGAAAAAGTAGGCAATAAAGCAGAAAAAGCAAAAGGGCGCCTAGGAGGCCAGGAATAAAGCAAAATTGATTCCTTTAGCTCTCCCATGCACTACATGAGTCAAATAAGGAAATTTTGACCTCTATGGATAGGCAAATAGCAACTTGCACAAGGTGGGACACATGAACTAGGCAAATAAGACAAAAATAATGGAATTAATGTCTAAGTGGGTAAACTATGGGTTGATTATTCTAACATTGATTTCATGGAGAAGTTGAATGAAACAGAGAGGAGACTAACCAAGCTACAACAATTTGACGCGTGCGCACATTGGCGCGCATGAAAAGTGTTGTAGCTTGGTTAGTGCTCCTCTTTGTTTCTCATTTAGGTTCAACTAAACAGTAAAATCAACAAGAACAGGCAAATTTTCTAGTACATCTCCTTTATACTAATGGAAAAATAATGATGTTAGTTCTCTGGAGATCCTGTAAAGTGGATGTAAATGTTGGCTCAAACTCATACATGGGTTTGCATTAATGTCCAACCAAGGTGGTCTATTATAGTCCAAGCATTAGCATATTCAATGGATTTCCCTCATGTTGGTAATCCAAGCATTAGCATATTCAATGACATTCCCTCATGTTGGTAATCCAAGCATTAGCATATTCAATGGCTTTCTCAAATCCTGTTTTTCCGTTGTTCGTCACTTTTCATAGGGCTATTCATGCCTAGGATTGCCTTTTAACCCTCCAATTTGGCCCAGATTTAGAGGTACGCCTGTTCAGTAATAGATAAGTGCACAAGGGTGCCCAAGATGGTGAAATAGGGTTGCTTCATACCCTTTTTTACTGCCAAACAGGTTTGTTTGTGCCCAGAATTCATGTGGATACTTCTATAAGGCATATGAATGAGATTTTAGGGTTGCTTTCACCCACAGATTTCTCATTTTCACAGCCAGAATTGCAAAGACTACCTCCTATTGTCATTGATCATCATATTTTATTGCTGCAATGTGCCCAGATCTGAAAGTTGGTCTAATTATAGCTGATTTGAGATGCTTTACTGTTTGTTGTGACCTTCAGAATGTTCCAGTGCTCATATTTGTCCCTTTGATGCTCATACTTGATTCTAGAGTTGTTTATGCCCATAGGACTGCCCAACATTGCTCCTAGTGTGACATTGAAAATACCAAGTTTGTTCTTCATCATCATCTTTAGAATCAGCAAATATTACAGGCTGATATAAATGTATTTAAAACATTCTTTTCATTCCTGAATGTGCCAAGTAGCAGATCTGGAAATGTCCGCTCTTTGTCCATTACTGTAAAGGAATTGTACTAGAATATTTGCGAGGACTTGTTGACTTCATAGAGAAGTTGAACGAAACAGAGAGGAGACTAAGCAAGCTACAACACTTTGACCCACGCGCACATTGACGCGCATGAAAAGTGTTGTAGCTTGCTTAGTGCTCCTCTTGCTTAGTGCCCGATTTTGTGAAGAATTTTTTTGTATTCAGGGGCTACTTTATATATTGACTCTTGTGCACATGGGTGGCATCTAGGGCCTACAAAGAAAGTTGTGTTTTACTCCAAATAGTGTTATGATGTATAGGAATCCTACAAATCTAATTGAATCGACAATGAAGTAGGTTTAGAGTCTAGATATTTATATTTCTAGGTTAATTATTTTTTTGAATTGAAGTGTCATGTGTGTGTTCTATGCATTCCCACATTCACTTGGTCAATTTAGTACGGATTGGGATGAATTGACCATTTTCTTACCGATCCATTCAATCATACCGTGATTTTCTTGGTTCGGTACCAAACTTGTCACTCCAATCGTTTCAAAGGCCAAGTCAGCTCGGTTGGGGGTCAACTCGGTTGACTCAGCCACCTCGATAGAAAAACACTTGATTAAATCTGCAACTATTATTGTTGAAAAGGGGGTAGGCAAGTAAAAGGAAAAGGCAATGTTAGGAAAAGGAAATGCAAGCAATAAGTATGAATGGAGAATTGTATGGAACTAAAAGAGGGGCATACATAAGAATTCTTAGGGCATACATAAATTTTTGCATGCAATCCCATTAGCATCATAAATTATGGGAGAGATCAGAAAACATCCCTACACAAATATTAACCGATAAGTATGGTTTTGGTGTTTCATTTGGAGAATAAAATCCTATAACAATAGTTTTTATTATGACTCTTAAAGGGTCCTAGATGAGATCTGTGCACTTTTAGGCAGTTCAACTTTCAAGCAAAAGAAGTCATAAACAACAAGTATGTGCACCCTAGAAAACATGGAAAAGATCATAAAACATATTAGGTAAAATGGATAATCATCCAAAACATCACAAAATCATTCATGGGAAAACTAAAAACCACTTAAAGGAGACATGTTCTTCGAAGGAGATAGTCCATTAAAGGAGAACCTCCAGGTTTTGTATAGACATATATTGGCATAAATTGTAGTGTTATATGTGATGCATATGCATAACATATTGTCTCAAGCTTGACAATGTTTAAAGGCTAAAGTACAATGGCCACAAGCATACATATGAAGCTTATGAAGCCTACCCAATTCATGTTAGCGAAAGGAAATGCAAGCAATAAGTTAGAATGGAGACTTGTATGTAACTAAAAGAGCGGCATACATTAGAATTTTTAGGGCTACCAAATTCCCACACCTATTAACCAAAATCATTCTTGACAAGCTTTTTCTTTAACAAGTTTTTGGCTTACAAGTCTTTCCAAGTTTTTTTTCTTATAAGTCTTTCAACGTTTTTTTCCTGGTATTTTGCTATGCTTATGCAAAAAAAAAATTTGGCCATGGTGCAGGTAGAACCAAACATGTATTTGTCAGACCCGTATTCCTCCAGTGAAGGGAGTTTGGGAAGGCTAGAGGAAAGTGAGACATCCAATAGGTATACATGAGCTAGATCAACTAGATGTCAGAAGATCAGAAGAAAATTCGACAAACGCATGAATTTTTTTCTCCAAGGAGGGGGTTCATGTTCCTATGATGATGAGACAATGGGAGACATCGACATGCCCTGAAGGTACCAACACCTAGTGAAACAATGGGTGCCTAGCGATCTTCCTAAAGTAAACACTAATTTTTGTGTGAATGAGAGGATATATAGAATTGCACCGTCCTCATTGCATGGATTGGGGTTGTTTTGCATGGACGGCATAAAGGTTGGATACGGTAGATGTACAGAATTGATGGAGTACGTTGGACCCTGTTACAACTACAGTGATTGGATACGCCTGGTCCAATATACATGAAGTATGCGTAGATATGGTTTGTCAGCGAATTATATACAACTGAAAGACAAATCTCAAAATAAAGGAGCAACGATGTACACGGACGGAAGGCCAAAAAAAACCGATAATATTGCAGGGTTTATAAACAGTACACAACCAGGGTCTACATTAAAGAAACCCAACTGCATATTCGAGTCGCGTGAAGGAAACCATGTCTTTGTATGTGCAATTAAATCAATAGCTGTTGGTAAGGAACTGCTTATTAATTACAATTTGAATTGTGTAGATACAAACAATGTTAGTATGGTTGTGGTACAACAAACAATTTAACCACCCTTTTATTAATTATTATAACATCTATGGGAATTTTTGTTAGCATATAAATGAAATTATCTTCTTTTAATGTTTCCTTATGTAACTTTTAGTATGGTTTTTATGCAGGGTTCTCTCAGGGGCACCTCCATCTCCGTAGATGTTTGTCGACCCGAGTTAAGGCAGCAGGTATACATAAATATTGCCAATGTAATATTAAATTTAGGATGGACATACATAAACGTTGTTATGTATTTTCATTAGTATATTAGGTTCGTTTATGTAATATTATCTATTTTCCATGCAGAGTGTTGATCAGGGAAGCCAACCGACTATTGATCAGCCGACTACAGCATCAGGGCAAGAACCAAACATGAATGTAATTCTCCATTTCAAATACTTTAAAATCGTAAACATGTATATCGTGATGCATTATGTTTATTTTGTTATGTATTCTTTCATTTTTATGGTTGCGTTCATGATGGTAATGTTGTCTACCTTTTTTGTAGATTGACTGGGGAAAGTCCCCAGCTGTTGATCAGATGATTGGAGCCTCGAGGCAACCAGTAAACCTAAATGTAATTCCACATTCTAAATACTTCAAAAATGTACACATATAAAACATGTAGCATAGTGTTGATTTTTTGTTCTGTATTTATTAGCTTATAAATATTGCATTCATTGTGATAATGTTCTCTACTTTTTTTGCAGGTGACTAATTGAAGTAAATCCCCATCTGTTGATCAGACCATGCCCTCATCTAGGCATCAGGTAATCCTAGATGTAATCCCTAATATAATTATTTGCGCACACTATATTTTCAAAGACTAAGCAATTTTTTATATATTTCAATTACAGACAGGGGATTTCATTTATCAAATGGCATCTCAAAACTCTTTACAAAATGAGGTCTCTCGGTTGATGAGAGATAGTGAAATTAGAGAGTCTGCAGACCCGTTGAGGGTGCTAAAAAGGACAAGGGAAACAAAATGAGGAACTGATTCATTTGACATTGGCAGTTCCACTAACAAAAGGGCTCGAATAAAGGATTCAATTGTTGTTACAGCAACGTAAACAAGTGGACGTAAGTTATTGAATAAAAATGTAAATTCATTTATAAAAACTTTATAATATTTGATTTTATATGCTGTTGAACTTATAATACAATGGTTTGAATTTACAGCTTGCTATGGATATTATCAGTGGTGGTCAAGTCAATGTTGGTTCCAGTGACCAAATCACTCCACATACACCACATACTGCTCCCATATTGTCCACTGAACAATTAGCAACACGTTCTGTGACACTACCGAGGGCAGCAGAGGGTGCAGTCGATGTTTCCCCACCCACAATAGATGCTACAGAAGAAGGGGTGGATGCAAGGTTAGATAGAGATGTGGAAGCATTTCCTGGATCTTTTCGTGTGACTAGCATTGGTTCAATAAAGTGTACATTTTTGGTGAATGAAGAACTAGTTCCAATAAATATAGAGAGGATTCCAGGTCATTATAGATTGTTCAATTTATTTTTTATAATTTGTGTCTAATATACCGATAATATTTTCTAATGTTGACTAATGATGGCAATAATGTTTTGCAGGAAATGATATATTTTATAAACATATGAATGATTTGGCCTTGGATATCTTCGGGCCCACCATTCGCACAATGTGGAACAAGCATCCAAAAGCTTTAAAGGATGATCTAACTAATCACTTGGTTAGTCGGTTCGGAAAAGATATTTTTGATACATCGAAGGTACTACAGAAGGTTGGAAAACATCTAAAGATTATCCTAGACCAATATAGGGTTCACCTAGAAAAGAACCCTAGGTATGAGTGCTTTCTAATGATTACATCTATGGAGTGGAAAGCCCTGGTGGAAGATGGAAAAGAGAAGGGCCTAAGAAAATTAGGAAAGATACCAGCAGGTGGAACAGGGAGGTATGCAATACATTCCAAAATGTAGTGATAAGCCTTATTATTACTAGTTTTTATATCAATTTTGGTACATCGACTAATGTATTTAAAAACCTAATTAGGCTCTCAGACACATCTAAGTCTACAAAGGCAAGAATTGAAAAAATTGGCCAACTCAAGATTGGGCCTAGTGGTTACTCCAACTTGGCGGCCCGATATGTAAGTATCGCAAAACCCGAATCCGCATCCAAATATCAAACAGATTATTATTTTTGTTTTGTTCTGAGAAAAGGCTTTAAAATTAATGACATCATGCAAATATGAAGGCCAACCGGTTCAAATAATTGCTTAGTGTGGATTGCATGAAGCTTGGCTTCGAACGGCGCTTTGACGCCATTGTTAAACACCGGAGAAGCTTGTCTGGGAATACTGCACGATCTTCTGCTGATACATCTAGTGCCCATGTATGTGAAAAATGTATAGTTTAATGATAATTTATTAATGCTCATCCAATTTGTTCCTTATAAATAAACTAACATAAATTATTTAATCCCTTTGTGTAGGAAAGTAATGATCTCGTTCATGTCGAGGATGTAGTACATGACCAACCAAACGAAGATCATGCTTTTCATCCTGGTAATGAATATATTAATGTGCTACTATTTTTTATAGACCATTGCAGATGATGAACATTAATTATAACTCTACACAATTCAACTACAGAGCATGTAGTTGCAGATCATAACACAAAACAGGTTGGGCTAGTACGAGAAAATGTTGAACATGTTGATGTGCACATGGCAGGTAAAAACACACATTTGTAATGTTTTTTAAATGAATTACTCGTATTTATCAAAATATAAATATATTAATGAAAGATTTTGACTTTATTGCAGAAATTCATCGCCCCTCGCCTGAATTTCAACCTTGCGAGTAGACTAGTAGGGATACCGATGATCATATTCCTGAAGATGTGACTCTAGCTAAATATTTAAAGAGAAGAAAAGTAAAAAGGAAGTGACTAAACAAATTTTGAGTAATTCTTATTTATAAAAAGAAAATTTTAATGTTTTTTTCCTCTGTTTCATGAATGAATGTTTGAATGAATGCTTTACTGAATGGTTTACTGGCTTTTTTTTCTTCCATTGACTAAATTAATGTTTTAATGAATGACTTAATGAATGGTTTAATGAATGGTTTTTTCAGGTGTTGAATGATTGAATGGTTTAATGAATGTTTTGAAGAATTATTTAATGAAAGCATTTTTCAACTATTGAGTGAAATAATTTGCTTTGTAGATGCATTGTTATTTGCATTGTGAAATAGTGAAATAAATTGTTATTTGCAAGTATAGGAATTGGGTTTGGGGATTTAAGAGTGATGTGAAGGGGGGGAGGGGCCATAAGAGCTTCCACCTTCACGTGGTTGATCCTGTTTAGTAGAGAATATTAAATTATTCTCGAAATAGAGAGGAGCTCAATGAATGGTAAGGAAGAATACATTAAAAACATCTATTTCTATATTTTTACTGTGTAATTTCACTATTGCTATTTGATTCCTCCATTGGAACTTGTTACAGATAGTGCTGAGCAACATTTCCATAGTGAAGAGGCAAGAAATGGAGTTTTGATTAGATCGATGGCATTATATACATAGTATTTTTGGTTATCCATGTTTTATCAGGTGATATATTCTTAACAATTAATTTACTTGAATAGATGGATAGTATTGTAATTTGCATTGTAATAGAATAGTATTTATTTAGTTTGGTTTTGTTATTTTCATAAACAAACATAAATATATTTAATGGGTCCTAACATGAAACTATTGCCATAGGACAAAAATGAAGTATGTTGAATGATGTTTTGAAAGGTAAAGCATAAGAAGACAGTGTGAAGATCCACAAATCAAGGTATAATTATGTTTTCTTTTGTTTGATTGAGACGTGCATTGGGTATTTATGCATGTGCACACACATACATTTAGTTGATGATGTGATTACCATACATAGAGGCAAACTTTGTTCTATCTGATGATGATGATTACCATACATAAAATCATGTTAGTTTTCTAGGTTTAAGATTGATTGTATTTAAGGATAAACACATGCATACCATATTAATTGTATGAGTCAATATAGTTACTAGTAGGTATGTCATGGGATTAATATACTCTAATAAATCAATTTTGTTATTTCCTTCAGTTTGACATGGGAGACGTCCTCATTGATGATCAATCAACATGTCAGCATACAGTCCATCTTATTCAACTAGGCACATGATTGCTTCTTAAGGAATCTTATGAAAATATTGATGGCATTTTATGAACATTTTGCTGCAGGTTTCTGTGCTAGAGGTTGTGTTTCTATTGCATATTCTGGAACTTCTTTTCTACTTGGTCCATCGGTAAAGCATGCATACCTTTGATCTTTTGTAAATTTCTTGTATAAGTTAGTGGTGTTTTCTAGGTCTGTGCATGATATGCTATTGTTGTAAATAATAAGTGTTTCATAGCCACAACAAGGATATAGGGAAAAAAATCTATTTCAGAATCATAACCAACAGAGTATTATCATTTAAACCACTTTTCTTTGAAATCAATATTAGTAGACAATTTTATCAGCTAGCAAGACTTGTAAGTATTACTAACCATCATGTATCATCACATAGGCATTATTATCATCATTTAGATTAACTGTAAATACTACTGTATATCAACATGAATTACCAGCTGAGTTAACCATCCTTTTAAGGGTTTATACAAGTACTCCTTAGCCTGAAAAGAATGCTTTTGGAAGGCAGAATTCAATTATATTGTTGAGATTTTCCCATAACTCAACTATGACCCTAACTTGGTTGATTTTGCAGGTCTTTTTGATAGGTTTTATGGCTAGAAACGATAGTAACACTGATCAGTAAGGAAAGAGTCCCTAAATTTCCCTACTAAACAATCAAATGGGGTCGTTGTAAGGTATAAAGTATCAAGGCCAAATTATCCCAACCTTTGAAACATGTCAAATATGAAACCCTAACTCTGACTTTTGACTAGTTTTTTTAGGTTGCTTCTCAAGTTTGTGGATGTAGACAAGAAGATAGGTAACGTAGTGGAGGATCTAGGGGTAAATACGCAAACCAAAATTTGAGGGTGGCTTATAATTTGAAAATTGTTGTTATTTTTGGATTATTGAATTTTATAAATTTCTAAGGTTTTCTATATAAAAATGCATATCTAATCTAACACTACACTAATCACGCAAATGTGTATATTTACACATGAAATACTACATTTTGATCAAAATGACAAATCTTAGGGTTTCTATGAAATTTACTTCAAACCCAAGGCCATGAGGGATGGTGATCAGCCTCCCTCTTGGAATATTTCCCTAAGCCTCACCAACTAGGACTTCCAAAAACAACCTCCAGGGTTTGTTGGAGGATCCTAATTAGGGAAAAATTCAGAGATCTAAGGACAAACAAGAGAAAAATCCTTCAAGGGGATGTTTTATAACATGTAAAAGTTGACAAAGCTGGTAAAAAGCCCTAATTCAGAGAAAACACAACATTACAACCACCATTCAATCCATAGAAGCATAATTTCACCAAACTTTACCGATGGAGCAACCAAGAAAACCCTAGATCCTCCTTGTGCTTGTGTTCTTCCAACAATGCTAGCATCAATATTGCATGTGCATGAAACCCTAGAATTCACCCATCATTTTACCATAAATCCAAAGAAGAAATAGTAATATATTTGATAAGTTTCCCCTGTGAATCCATAGGCAAGCCTATATCATTAGAATGCATTAACAAAGCTAGAGTAGGAGTTTTAAGTAAAAACTTTGGAAAAACATACAATTTATTTTTGTGATCAACTTTTTTGTGGGATTCATTTTTCTTGTCAAAAGTGGGCCAATCTAATGCTCCTGCAACTCCACAGCCATTGTAAACTAGTCTTTATATGGAATCATTAGTTTATGCTCTTCAATATGAAGGCCCTCTTAAAGATTGCCTCTTTGTACGAATTCATATACAATAAGGCATTCCTTGCTCCGTGCATAATAGATAATACAAAGTAGTTAGATGGTAATCATTGTGCTTAATACTTAGCCACCAATGTTGGTTATAATAGAACATTATTTTTGCTTGTATTAAAAATCAACTGTGAATCCTTATAGAGTTTCTCTTCTTCCGTAAAATACTTTATTATTAGACCATGAGATATCTCGACTTCAATATCTATTTGTTTTAGCAGCCAAAGCCTTCATAGACTCCATTCACTGCATCAAAGCCATTGACTGACTGATCATTGGTATTCTTATAAATAAATATTTCTTAAAAGCTCTATTGCCATCTCTCCAAGAAAATAAAGGGATTCACTAGCTACAAAAGGATTGGATGCTATAAACTCATGCTCCCGGCCTGTAGAAAACACAACAACAACACAAAGCATAAAAATGGAAAGCCTATATAATAAATTACAAAGGGAAATGCATGATAAATTTGGATAAATTGGGTTATAAGGGAGATAAAAAAATTTCCTACATTGCCAGCCTCTCCCAGGGATCCACTTGTCACTATTTTGCTGTCTAAGTAATGGTAGAGGGAATCACTGTCTTTGAAAGGCAGTTGAGCAAGGATACATAGTGATTTAGCTTTAGGAATGCAAATTGTTGTCTTTGATAGAAGATAGGCACCAACACACACAACGATTCCTTTTGGAAGCAAAGACAAGTAAAAACATTAATGAACATCCAATCTGGACTCGCCATCTAGAGTTAAATAGTTATGTGAGCTTAGTAGAAGGAAATTGTTGTGCATGATGACATGTGTGCATTGGAAGCTCAATGATTTAGTTTGGAAGGACAATAGACTTTGCTAGGGAAGGAAATTACTACTCAAATCACCAAATCTTGAGCCCACATGCATGACAAATCGTTGTCTTGAGGGACCATATACAAAATCGTTGTTGTGCCTGGAAGGAGCTTGCTTTAACGTACAACATTCTATCCTAGGGGAAGGTTGAATGCTTTTCTAGAGGAAGCCACCAACTCCCCGGCCCACACTTATCGCTATACCTAAGTGAAATATTTCAATTTGTTTTTGTTAAATCTGTTAGTTTTTCCACATTTAAGCTAGTATTATAACAAGATCTTTTCACTGAGAGAATAACAAGTACAGCAAACACATAAGCACATCACAAGAGACAAGAGACACAAAGCTTTTAGGAGGGGAAACCATAAATGGAGAAAACCCCTCAACTTCCTCTAAGATAGTATCACAA
>LPNX011139363.1:25191-40556 GCA_001517045.1 Pseudotsuga menziesii
AAACCTATCATATGTTTGGAAACCCCACTGTATATAAGCCAATCATCACTTCCATGAGAAATGTTACCGATTTGAGGTGTCCGTCCTTGTCCCGGAGTTCGCTGATCTAGGGTTTGTCGCAGAAACCCTAATTTTCAAAAATTGGAATCTTTCAGATATTATTGGATTAGAATATAGATCTCTTCAAATGGAGCTGTCCAATGTACTCCTTTTCTGAAAACAGTGGAGGGAAGCTCCCGGAACAGGAAGCCCTAATTTTCTGATTTCTTCTCCAGAAATGCCTGTTACTGTTTCTGTGATATCTCCGAAATTACTGATCCTCTGTGTCTGAAATTTATCCCTAAGGTAACCTCGCATGTCCCAGATCCAACACCATAGGTTTCATCATAATTTGTTTCACCATTTTGGATTTATGATCCTTTTCCCAAGGTGACCTGTTACAGGACTGTTCAGAACAGTGAGGTTGTACGGCCTGCCACGTGTCACTGGTTCATATTATGAGTCTGATATTCGGACCACAGAAATTAAAGTCCGTACCCTTTCTGGAACATCTTCAGGAATTTCATTTGGACCTCTGTATCCCAAGATATTGCAGATCTCCCTAGGTGTCCTGTTTAGGGATGAATTCTGGAAGAGGCTGGAACCCTAATTTGGAGAGATCATATCTCCCAGAATATAGCGAATCAGAGGCTGATATTTTGACACCGTGTTCACCAGGATTTTTTATTCGGTCCCTGAAATTTTTAGCTTCTGAACCTTTTCCAATATCGTAATATAGCGACTGTACCAAAACTTATCAGTTTCAGTATTTAGGGTTTCTCTAGCTAGGGGTCAAACTAGGGTTTGACTTTCCCAGAGATTTACCCAACCAAATTTCTTGATACAGGTCTCTAAACTTCGGTTTTGATGAGGAGAACAATCCTATGTAGTTCTCACTCAAAAATTCCTCTTCTTTAGAAAGCCCTAATTTCCGCATCGAAACTAAAAATGCTTGAAATTGAGTTCCGCATCGACAGAAAGATGCACCCTTCAATGGAGAGTCATCCTAGCATACTTGTGCTGAAAAAATGTGGAGGAATATCCACAAAATAGGAAGCCCTAGTTCCTGTAGCTGCACAATGTCTTCTTCTCAGGTTAGCTCTGATACCATGTTAGTCTTTCCACATTTAAGCTAGTATTATAACAAGATCTTTTCACTGAGAGAATAACAAGTACAGCAATCACATAAGCACATCACAAGAGACGAGAGACACAAAGCTTTTAGGAGGGGAAACCATAAATGGAGAAAACCCCTCAACTTCCTCTAAGATAGTATCACAACAAGATGTGACCCAAAACAGTAAGATGACCTCCCTTCACAATAGCAGCCTTCTGTCTTCTGTCAAGCACAAGAATTTCCTTCTCCAAAAGTGCGCCACACTTGAGAGAGCAAGAGAGCTAAGTCACAAGTGATAAATAGAGAGACTCTCACTCTCTATTTATATTCTTCTGTTGACTTGAAGTGCACTCAACCTAATAATTACTACTCAAGCCTACACCTTAATTAGTGTATAATAACTCAAGTGCCCCTAAACTGTGGGGACTTACCTAATGACTTGATATGACTTGTTTGCATTATTAATCCTCCCAATCGGAACATCGGGGCATGACCACAAGACTCAAATACATAATAGAAACATCCCGGAATAAACATCGGGTTACAATATATGAAATACATAGAAGAATACATTCCGAAGTTACATATACATCAACAAAATCTACCAATAGGCATCACTTTTCCGACATACTTTCGATGGTTCAATGAAACCATCCAACGAAAGTGTCATGACTGCGACGCTTTAGACCATCGAACGACCGATGCTTCAAGTGTCGGGCTGAGTCGAATATCCGACAGAGTCTCCGTGCCTTCAAACCTTTTCCCATCGAAAGTTCGACTCTTCTAGTGTCGGATGACCGATGCTTCAAGTGTCGAATGGTGTTGGATTTCTGACATTGTCTAGATAAAATTACCGATGGCGTCGCCATTCCTTCGGCACTTCTGTCCATCGGAAGGCCGACGCTTCAAGTGTCGAAGGGCATCAGATCTCTAACGGTTTATGCAAGTTTTGATTGACACTTTGGAAGAGAAAACGATTGACTATGCGACACCATGGTGTGTCGGATCTTCGACCCACATTGGTAGGATGTCGAAGATCCGATGTTATGCCACCAACGGCAAAAAAAATTCTATGTGTCGAAAATGCGATAGAGAAGTGTCAAATTTTAGACATGCAAGGTGTCAGATTTTGGGTTGAAATTCTGTTGTGACATTAACACATTACCATAGATTGAAGCAATACACAAAATAACATACACATTTGTCATACACCATTCGATAGAAGAAATTTAATGTGGAAATCCAAGATGAGAAAAACCAAAAAAGCACTCATTAATTAGAAAGAGTCATAGTTCGAATGCTTTGGTATGCACACATAGCTTGTATACATTCCTTCACCATAACCATTACATTAAGTTTTCACACACATATTGTGGATCGGCAGTATACTCACTACTCTTATTGATGTTCGACATAACAATACAAAATCATTCTATTGACATTAAAAACTTGTCTTTTTAAAACTTTACTTCAACCAACCCTAAAAATATCAACCCATTACATCTTTATAGGATCAACTAGATGAATTTACATCTCATTCCCACTACCCCAAAAGTTGACAAACCTTCTAACTAACTCAACGAATTTTCCATCAAACTCTATCAAAACAATTACTTTTCCGCAAATTCTGCCAAAAATTTCATAGCTGACCGATTCAACACCCACTCCACCACAACCTCATTCACACCTCAACTAGGCTCCAAAACTTAGAGACCAAAATTAAGCAAACTTTACTAGGTTTAACAATCCCCCAATAGTCACATGTGGCTCATCCTGAGCCACTTTATATGGAAACCTCTTGCGTTTTCAACTTAGCTCAAAAATCTTGAAAGATTTCCATAACTTCCTCATACTGTCATTGAATATCCACTTTAAATTTGGAAACCTCTTCAACAAGTTTAGAACTTAAATGTTCTGAAACATCTACCACAATCACATCTAAATAGTGCTTGAACTCGACATGGAATAGAGGAATGGTCACAGTCACCTACTCTTCCTTTTATTGAATCTCCGTGTCACAATATATTATTCTTTGTTGTTGTGTCCATATTTTGTATACCTGTCACTGTGATACTTTAAGATCAATAACCTTACTCATCTTCTCAACAAATGATAAGGATTTCAATGAGGTCTGCAGATCGACTAGACTTGTCTCTCATGCATGAAGTCTCTAAGTTTACATATTGTAGCTCCACGGCATCCATTAAGTCCTCTCATGCATGGGAAACCTTCTCATATGCCTTAGCACAAAGTGCCTAGCCTCTTGAATCTATCGCATATCCTCATCAACCTTATTTTGTCGCTCTTTCGGTACTTTAGGAAATGTACTAGGGAGAAGCTTAGCTTCTAAGTCTGCAATATTTTGGTGTAAATCACTAGCAAATTCCCCTAATTTGATGATATGAGCTTCAACAATCATGGCACATGTGACCCCGACCTCTAGAACTTCCTGACATGAAAGAGAAACAAATTTCTCTAGCCATTGCCTATCTTGCTGCCACTTATGCATTTTCTTTTCGTTGTCTTCTAACTGAATTTGCAACGAAGACATGATGCGCTTCGACTTCTTTTTTTTATCGTACATCGCATGCTCCCGTGCCTTGATTTCCTCAACTTCTACCTGTTGAATGTTGTGCAATATGAACATTGGTAGCACATACATGTCTAACCCGACATAAGCAATATCATATATAGTATTATTCAACTATGTCGTGCCTAAATCAAGTGCTCTGGTGATCCGGATTTATGCAGGAATGCAATAGAATACACAAACAACCATACAAAAAAAGATGCAGTGGAAATAATACTTCATTTCATTAATCAAAGAACTGAAACTTGTTTACATACATAATGGAAATAAACTAGCTAGAGTGCTGGTACCTTATCTCTGAGAAGAGATGTGTCGACTACATGCCTCTGAAATCTGTGTTACAATGGGGCTTGAAGCCCTATATATTATTGAGAAATAGTGCAAACCCTACACATCCAAAAACCTAACCCTAGGAGGTGAAACGCCAAAATGTGGGCCCCGTTGGGTAACTTGGTACATCAATTTCCTAGGGTCGTAACTTTGGCATACTACCTCTGTTGGACGCGCATGATACATTGTTAGAAAGATATATTCAAGGAATACATCCATAAACAACAAATATTAAGTTCAAAATGGACTCATATTTGTTTAACCATTCGATTCCGAAAAAACTTCATTTAGGGCCTCAAAATGGCTCCAAAAATTTAGGACCCGAAAACTGCCAAAAATAGTAAATTATGCTATAATTAAGGAAATTGGAAAACTAAAAGAAACAATGGTGGGGGTCCAAGTGGAATAGGTGGGTGGCCACCAATATCCTCTTGGATCATCTAGGTACCACCTGATCCCTACGATGTTATTGCAATGTTTGGAATTCAGCCATATGATCATCAGAGGGGCCAACTTCTTTCAACTGCGTCACATTCTTACTGGCAGTGACTCTTACTTCTTTCATAGATTTACAAAGAGTTTTAAGTAGTTCGATGACTCCCCCGAAGAGTTTAGTATGTCAGTTGTCAATATTCTGATAAGTTTCTTTGGAAACCTTATCCATTCTATCCACCAATAGATTATAATCCTCATCAGTTAAACTGGAAGGTGTGGAGTCCCTAACATCATTTTTCTTCTTCCTTCCCTTTTTCTCAATGTCAATATATTTCCTCTTAGCTCCAAAATTCAGATTTGTCAGGGTAGCACTCGAATGTTTGTCACTATCATGGTGACATCTAGACGGGTTGTATTCTTCTTGTGGGATCCCTGGCTAGGTCCCTGATGTACCATCCTATTGCGTCTCATTTTCAACAAACAACTGGTCTTTTGTGACAAGTTGCTTCCAATCCTCCTACTAGTCTTGAACTATGGTATCAATTTCTTCTTCTGATAACTAGAAAGTAGTAGTTAACCATTGGTGCTGGGGATCCATTCAAGTTTGTTGAAGATAGATGTGGTGATCCCTTGCAGTAAACTTGATGATATTCCAATACTTATATACAGTAGTAACTTCAATCCTCGACTCCTTCCCAATATTATGCCTTAATGCATAATCTTGTGTCATGTCTCCATCCCAGTGAGACTACTAGTTAGCAATATTTCACCCACCTACTAGTTCCCTATATTGGGGAGGAGGCAGTAAATATTGCAATAAGGGAGCTATGAGTCCCAAGAGAACCTTAGTTTACCATATTTACATTAATTTGGGTCATACAAATAATAAATATGGATAAAATAAAGTGGCATTGCTTCATGAAGACATTTGGAGGTTCATGAAGACCTTGGGTGCCTAGATTCTTCCTTACACATGTCATGAATTAACCCCAGATTTGAAATTATGAGTAATGGAACATTATTGGAAGTTGAATAGGTGTCAAGTAACATTTCATGATCCCAAGGATTTGAATAGGTGAAGAGGAATAACTCCCCATGGAAGAGGAAGAGACTAGGAAGAAACTATGTGCCACTTGGAGAGAGATTCCATGCATTTTATGACAACAATGATGGAAGGTTCTATGATAAAATCAGAACTGATTGTAGAATGAATTGAAGACCTATGACAATATGACATGTCAGGGATAAAAATAGCCTCCAAGATGGCGCACTTGGGTTTTTGTAGCAACAATTCGAATTTGGAGGAAGATGGAGGGATGAGGAGAAGGATAAGTGTCCTAGGGATGACTAAACACCAAGGATGAGTTGGAGGAAGCCTGTGGGAGGGAATTATACCTTGGAGGACCTTAGGAGATTTATTAAATTATTTCAATAGGAATGAGAATGTATTTTTATCATTTGATCATTTTTCTTTGCCATTTTGGAAAGCACTAGCTTGTCCATTGCACGGTGAGTGCTCACTCTCCCTGCTAGTGAGCCAATTTTGAGGGATTGGATTCTCATCCAAACTGGATGTTGGAGAGGAAACCTTGACCTCTCATTTGGATATTAATGGAATTTTTTTATTGCATATAGGAGGATTCTACAGTTTGTGATCCATCTTTACTCACATTCTTTGATTCCCTACTTCATTATTCCCATGTTGCATATGATGGAGCACTAGTGTGAATGATGCTTGTGCCTTGTTGAGTCCAATTGATGCCCAAGAGTTATTGGATTATTTATGTCTCTGTAATATGTCTCCCATAGTCTTTTTAAGTATAAATTTTTCCACTTGGGGGAAATTCAACACCCAGGAATAGTAGTAGTACACATCATGATGAGAAGGAGACCCGTGAGGAAGCCATCTTTTCAAATACTAGACCTCATATCCGACCCCATGAATTCAAGAATCAGAATGGACCTACAATTCCTCAGTTTTTAGAGTCCAAAGAGGATTCTTACACTACTTATGAATCATGATGTGAGAGAAGCAACAAATGATTAGCAGCAACTAAGTGATGAATGTAGAAAAGTCTTAACTTTCGATCAGTTCATTAAGGCCTCTCTTCAGTTTAAGCATGGAGGAAGTGGACATAAGACACCTCCTCTTAATCAGGAATTAAATTATACCATGGGAAAAGTAACTATTCCTTCCTTTTATGGTTCTTCACAAATGTATGCTAATGTTTGGTTACAAAAATTAAGTGTGTATTTCCACTTAAATCCTATGGTTGAAGAAGATGCATTGAAAATGGTCATTTTACATCTTGAAGGGGAAGCTAGTGATTGGTGGTTCCATGGTCTTAGGACCTTGGGACATGATCAAATTTTATATTATGAGGGTTTCTCCCATTCATTAATGGAGAGTTTTGAGAGGAAAGACCCCGAACTTCCTTACAAAGAACAAGAACAATTGAAGCAAGTTGGAACTCCTAAAACATATATGTTAGAATTTCAAACGCTTTTAGTAATGGTTTCTGATGTGTCTATCACTAGTTGGTTTTACTATTTACTGAAGGATTGACAAAACCTTTTAGAGGGCTCATGAAAGAACACAAGCCAGCTACATTGAAGGATGCCATGAATTTGATAAGAGATTTGCATAATGTGTTGCCGAGAACCAAATACCCCCCTAAGACTAATGGATGAAAATTTCAATGGTAGAGAGGAGAAAGTTAAGGGATAAAACTTTCGATGGTTTCATAGTCATCATTCCAGGTAACAATTCTATGGACTACACCAAATGGATTCCAAAGCTTCAAGTTACTATAGGAAATCATACTATCACTAACAAATTCTATGCAATGAATGTGGCTGATATAAATGTGGTTTTGGGAGTCCAATGGTTTTATTATTTAGGGGAGCATACAGTGAACTATCAAGTCCCTAAAATGAGGTTCAAAAATTCGTAAGGGAAACCCATATTGTTGAGGGGAATGCACACTTACCCAAAAAGTGGTGTCCTCTCATAGTATGAGGTCTATATTGAGGCATGGAGACATAGAATGAGATTCTTAATGTTTAATTACATATTATAAACCTCACCTGAAGCTTGTCAACAATCCTAAGGAGATAGAGCAGTTATTGAGTAAGTATGAGAGGGTTTTTGGAGACCTTCCCCCAAGAAGACCACTAGATAGAGGGGTGGAGCATATAATTGAGTTAGAGATAGGAACACAACCTATAAAAATGAAGCCCTATAGGCACCCCAAAAGGATTTGAGATGATATTGAGGAGGCCATTAAAGAACTATTGGAGCTGGGTCTCATAAGGCCTAGTTCAAGCCCATATGCTTCTTCAGTTGTTATGGTAAAGAAAAAGGATGGAACTTTGAGGATGTGCATTGATTTTAGATATTTGAATAAGAATACCATGAAGAATAGATATTCCATCCAAAGGTTTGATGAGACCGTGGATGATCTCCATGGATCCAAGTTCTTCTCAAAGATTGATCTTGTATCTAGTTATCATCAAATTCGAATGAGGGAGGAAGACATACCAAAGGTTGCTTTCAAATGCCACTATGGTCACTTTGAGTTTGTTTCCATGCCCTTTGGATTGATAAATGCTCCTGCCACATTCCAATCATGCATGAACAATATCTTCAATAAGAAACTTTTTAAGTTTGTACTAGTTTTATTTGATGACATTCTTATTTACAATAAATCATGGAAGGAACATTTGCAAAATCTAGAAGTGGTATTAAAAATTCTACATGATTAATCTTTATTTGCTAAGCTGTAAAAATGTGAGTTTGGCTTGACATAGCTTGTGTATCTTGGACACATAATTGGTAAAGATGGTGTGAAGGTGGATATGGAAAAAATAAAATCCATTATAGAATGGCCTCATCCCAAAAATCTTACTGAATTGATAGGATTCATTGGAATTTGTACCTACTATAGGAAGTTTGTGAAGGGGTTCTCCCAACTCACTTCACCTCTCACTGATTTGGCAAAGAAATATGCTTTCTAGTGGCATGAAGGAGCTGAAAAATATTTCCAAATAATGAAATAGGTAATAAGCAATTTCCCTATTCTAGCCTTGCCTGGTTTTTCTAAACCATTTGTCTTGGAATGTGATGCATCAGGAGAAGGCATTGGAGCAGTCCTAAAGCAAGGAAAACACCCAATAGCTTTAGAGAGTAGGAAGCTACAACCACATTAGAATCTTTAATCCATTTATCATAAATAAATGGTATCCATCATGCATGCCTTGATCAAGTTTAGGCAATACTTGGTGGGAAACAAGTTTGTGGTCAAAACTGACGATAAGAACTCAAGGCACTTCCTCGCTCAAAAGGATCTAAATGAAAGGAAACAAAAGTGGGTGAGTAGGATTCAAGAATTTGAATTATATATTGAATATGTGAAGGGAAAGAATAATGTGGTAGATAATTCCTTATCTAGAAGACCTTCTATTTCTCTAATGGATGTAGCAGAAAATTGGAAAGTCATATTAGAAGTAGAGTATGCCAAGGATAAGTTTTCTTGTGAAATTTTTGATGGGAATAACCATGATGATAGGTATAAAGTGTTAGAAATAATAATATACTACAAATATAGAATCTATTTGGTCCTTGTTTCAAGTTTGAAGGAGAAAGTTTTTAAGAAAGCTCATGATTCTTCTCTGGCAGGTCACTCTGGTTTCTTCAAAACATATAGAATGTTGAGGGAAATATTCTCATGGAAAGGGTTGAAGGATGATATTAGGAAATATGTTAATGAATGCCCCACATGTTATAAAAACAAAGTGGGGCACACTCATCTATGTTTCCTCTTATAACGCTTTCCTATTCCAAAATGAAAATGGGAGAGCATTTCCATGGATTTCATAACTGGTTTTCCCAAGGTACTTGGTAAAGATTGCATATTTGTAGGTGTGGATAAACTCACTAAATTTTATTGTTTATTTGTTGTTACTACCACATTCACTTCTACACAAGTGATTGAACTATTCTTTAAACAAGTTTTCAGATTGCATGGGCTTCCCAAGAGCATTGTTAGTGACAAAGATAACATATGTTTTAGTGCATTTTGGCAAGAACTCTTCAAAATAGTGGGGACAAATTTGAAAGCTAGCAGAAGATATCATCCAAAAACTGATGGTCAAACAGAGAGGGTAAATCAATGGTTGGAAGGCTACTTGAGGAACTATGTTAGTGGGCAGCAAAAAGCATGGATAAAATGGTTGCAATAGGGTGAGTTTTGCTACAATACTACTTTGCATATGTCCATTGGCGTGTATCAAGTTTAAAGCACTTTCTGGTTATGATTCATCCACTTTTATTGACCACATTTCTGGTGATAATAGAGCTCCAAATACTAAGGATTGGATTGAAGAAAGTCAAGAAATTTTGAAGGTTTTGAAAGATAACTTGCAGGTTTCCCAAAATCAACAAAAAAAATATGAAGACTAACATAGATTTGAGAAGCACTTCCAAGCGAATGAATTGGTATATTTGAGGTTGCATCCCTACAAACAAACCACCATAAAGGGTAAAGGTTCAGAAAATCTCAAACCAAGGTTTTATGGTCCCTACAAAGTGATTCAAAAAATTGGAGAAGTGGCCAATAAATTGGAGCTTCCCATAGGAAGTAAAATTCATAATGTATTTCATGTTTCATGTCTAAAGAAGGTTATAGGTCAAAATATCTCAATTTCATATACATTACCTCCCCTGGATGATGAAGTAAAACTTGTTCTCATTCTGGAAAAAATATTGAAAATAAGGGAAAGAAGGTTCAGGAGCATAACAATAAAACAATACCTGGTACAATGGAAGCATTTTCCTATCAAGGAATCCACTTGGGAAGATGAACAAATTTTTTAGCATCCAAACTTGGAATTTCTTGAGGACAAGCAGTGTTGGGAGGGGAGGACTGTCATGTCCCCATCCCAATGATACTACTAGTTATCAATGTTTCACCCACCTGGTACTAGTTCCCTAGGTTGGGGAGGAGGCATTAAATCTTACAATAAGGGAGATATGACACCCAAGAGAACATTATTTTACCATATACACATTAAATTGGTTCATACAAATAATAAATATGGAGAAAATAAAGTGGCATTTCTTCATGAAGACATTTGGAGGTTCATGAAGACCTTGGGTGGCAGCTAGATTCTTCCTTACACATGTCATGACTTAACCGCAAATTCAAAATTATGAGTAATGGAATGTTCTTGGAAGGTAAATAGGTGTCTATTATGAGTTCTTGGAACATTCACACCCCAACATTTTGATCCACATTTTTAAGGATTTTAGGTATCTACCTATGGGGCCTCGAAAAATTTCTCTTTCAGCTTCAATATATGACTTAATAGTATCCAAAACGATCTCAGTAACATTCCTTTCTAAAATTATATCAACCCAAAAATCGATATCCTTTTAGATGGTATTATTAACACTCTCTAGTCGTTGAACCAGTTGAGGTGTCCAACCCTTAGGTTCACCTCCTTGAAATTTTTTATTCTGAAGTGTTAGTCTTGCCAACCATCATATAATATAAAATGGAATTCACTAAATAAAATATCATGGATATTCGAATAAACATACCTTCCTAACCATTTTGTTGAAGTCAGTGGTGACCCCCTACTTTCTTCTTGAGCGAATTCTTGAGCTTTCTAATATACCCAATCCTAAATCTCAGGCTTTGTCGAGTGCGAAAACATGTCCCCTTCATGATGATCCCAGTCCTGACAATGGAACCATTTGTTATCTCAATCTCGACTAAACCATGTTGATCAACTTCAACTAGACCAACAAAAACCCAAGGTATCGACCCGATGAGTTTTAACCCCATCGACAACACCTGCGAAGAAAGTGAGGTCTCACCCAAGATACCTATAGGAGCTGCAAGAAATGGGTTTTTGTCGTAAAGAAGGATATATTATCTTGCTATACATCAACATAAAGGATAACGACAGATCAACTAGAATGATAGCATATTACAATCCATTCACAACCTTAAATATATTCATAAAACCAATCGAAGCTTTGTCGATTCAATTACTTATTCATACATTAACACATTATCATAGATCATAGAAATACACAAAAAAATATACGCATTCATCATACACCATTTGATACAAGAAATTTAACATGGAAACCCAAGGCATAAAAACCACAAAAGTGCTCGTTAATTACCAAGATTCGTAGTTTGAACGCTTTGATCTGTGCCCACACCCTGTACACATTCATCCACAATCCCCATTACATTAATTCCAGACACACAACATGTGGATCGAAAGTATACTCACAACTCATATTCATCTTCAACATAACAATACAAAATCATTCTATCGACATTACAAACTTAGTGTTTTAAAACTTGACTTCAACCAACCCCAAAAATACCAACCCATTACATTTTGGTAGGCTCTACTAGTCGACTTTACATCTTGCACCCACTACCCCAAAATTTGATAAATATTCTAACTTACCCACCAAATTTTCCATCAGACTCAGTCAAAACAATTACTTTTCCCCCAAATTCTACCCAAAATTTCGGAGTTGACCGATTCAACACCCGCTCCGTCACAGCCCCGTTCACACCTCAATCAGGCTCCAAAACTTAGAGACCAAAATTAATCGAACTTCCCTAGGGGCAACAAATCAAATGGAACAACAAGCCAATCAACATCGAACAGAAAGAGAGTTTGAAATTGCACATTGGGTATTTGTGAGATTACAACCCTATAAGCAATTATCACTTAAACAAGGAAGAAAGAGGAAACTAGATCCAAGGTTTTATGGAATATATCAGATCAAAGGGAATATTAGTTGCATGGCATATCGATTGGAATTACTAGACACAATTTACATCCAAAACATTTTCCATGTATAATGTCTAAAAAAGGTGTTAGAATAGCACCAAAGAACACAAACAATGCTTCCCTTATTGGATGTTGCGAACTTAAGTGATTAAAGAATATATTATTAAATGGAAAACTATTTATGAAGAAGACACTTTTGGGAATCATAATGTTTTTGATAATGACATCCTTCATTACCATTCCTTTGAGGGCAGAGCAAATTTTAAGGGAAGGGCAATGATGTTACAAATATTTTAATATTAATTAATATTAGTAATTATAACAAGACACAAGTTTTCAAATTAGTGCCCAAGACATATTTAATGCAAGATAATCAATTGTAATGATCCACATGGAGATTGGTGGCCACCCGCCTATTCCACTAGCTCAAAACAATTGTCCATTGTGGCAGTTTCCTAGTTATTTCTCAATGGTTTTTCGGGTCCCAAACTTCTGGGGATTTTTTGAGACCCTANTGGTGGCCCCCCGCCTATTCCACTAGCTCAAAACAATTGTCCATTGTGGCAGTTTCCTAGTTATTTCTCAATGGTTTTTCGGGTCCCAAACTTCTGGGGATTTTTTGAGACCCTAAACGACGTTTTCTGGAGATTCAGGGGGGAAAATGATTGTTGATGACATTCATTTGGCTCCATTTGGAATATTTAAAGATCAGATAGACATTTTCAATGGGCTATCAAGCACCCAAATCGGAGATCGTATGCAAAAGTTATGACCCTAGGAAGTTGACTGTTCAACTAACCACCTTGTGGCCGCAAAGTTCATCTTCTAGGTTTATTCTTTTTAATTTTTGGGTTCTCTCCCTCATTCTTAGTATAAATAGGCCATTTGGGCCTCATTTTTTATTTGTCTTGGCATGGGTGAGCATAGCAGCCACATCTCTTCTCAAAGATAACTACCACCATTCTAGTTGTTGTATTTACAGTTTTTTCTATTTTCGCCATTTAATAGAATATGTGTTTACTGTATATTTGTTATCTTTGCAATATGTCGGTATTTATGATGCTATCTATGTTCTTTCATTTGATTCCCACATAAATCTGGATCATGTAACTATCATCAATTCATTATCTATTATTCATATATTTATTTCAGATATTTCTAATAGTATCACCCTCTTCCTCATTCATTTTTCATGTTTCAATTGTGGGATAAATCCCAGTAAAGACTTAATGGAATATATTTTGTCTCTTACGGATGGTTGATACTAGCAATATGATGAGAAAACCTTGCCAATGTTATAGACTTGTATTTTTGTATCAATAATGGTTTCTTACTTGGGATGATTTGCAAGTGGGATCTTTACTTTGCAAGGTTAAATTTATTTGGTTTGTGGTTGAATATGTGATGTATTTTCAACTCTTAATGGTATTCCCTAGGATTCCATGCTTGATGAATATTATGCCAAGTTAGTATTGAAGATACCACTTCAATAATTCCCTTGTAGTTCCTAGTATAAATATGGCATTTATTGGATACGGTAGGAATTAGCTCTCAAATCCTAGATATACTTGAATGTTAGTAAGTTAATTATTACTATCCTTGATTGACCCCATTTTCCCATTTTATAAAACATTTATCTCCAATCCCTTCATCACCATTATATCTTACTTTCATAACAAAAAACATAAATTATTAAGAGGCTTACATAGTCGAACATATGATATATCATTTTTGGGATTATTTGTGTAGAGTATGCCATTAATTTATGACCTATATCCATGAGTATTAGTCACAACTAATTGATTTTTCATGATTTTGAATAGTCCACTTAGCACTCATTGCATCGGGTGATTCTCATAAGGGTGGAGAAGTGGGATTGAAACTAGTGAAAATAATCATATGACATCAAGAGTAACCTATGAGGCTTGCACCTGGTAACTAGAACTTCTCGAGACATCACCCATCTCAAGATTCCTCTAGCTCAAGTGTGCTTAGCTGTGGATATTTCCCCACCATCAAGCCCACTTAGCTCTCTACTCCATTTTCAAAAACTTAGCAAGTATTGTGCCTTATGGACTATTCAATTAGAGCTCCCTTAAATATTATATTTAAGTATTAAGAGGCTTCCAATCAAGATCGCTTAGCTTGCTCCTGCATTTGCAAAACCTTAGCAAGTATTGTGCCTTATAAACTATTCAATTAGAGATCCCTTAACTGTTCTTTAAAGTATTAAGAGGCTTCCACAATCCAACATATGATAGAACATTTTTTGGGAGTATGTCCGTAGAGTAAGTAATTAATCTATGGCACATGTATCCATGAGTATTAGTCGCAATGGACAAATTTCTTATGATTTTGAGTAGTCCACTTAGCACTCATTGCATTGGGTGATACTCACACGGGTGAAGAAGTGGGATTAACACTAGCGAAATGAATAGTATGACATCATTTGTCACCTTCGAGGCTTGCACCCTATAACGAGGACTTCCCAAAAGGTCACCCATACCAAGACTCCTTTGGATCGAGTGCGCTTAACTATGGAGTTTTCCCCGCAATCAAGCTCACTTAGCTTGCAACTCCATTTGAAAAATCTTAACAAGTAGTGTGCCTTATGAACTATTCAATTAGGGCTCCCTTGCCTCTTATATTTAATTATTGAGAGGCTTCCATATTCCAACAAATGATTATCACTTTTGGAATTATTTTCCTAGAGTAAGTCACTATTATATGGCCCATATGCATGAGTATTAGTTGCAAATGGCCAATTTCTCATGATTTTGAATAGTCTACTTAGCATTCAAGATTAGAAGAGGGTGGGTGAGGTGAGAGTGACCCCCTCTTAGTTATCCATTTAATCCATCACTAGTTTCTGATTCCATGAAGATGGGTAACACTTTTTGGCCAAATTTGGCGATGAAAACCTGATTTTCAACTCATGTGCTAGATAGAAGCCCTCAAAACGCATATATGCCATGTGAATTTTGACTTGCAGTAAAAAAACAAATTGTAGAATATTATGTTGGCTTCATA
>LPNX011139394.1:7874-58358 GCA_001517045.1 Pseudotsuga menziesii
TTCGAGCTTTCCATAATGCCCAGATAGTATGATGTGGCAAGAAAAAAATAGGGGAGCTGCGAGCATGAGAATTTACCCAGAATGCCAAAAAAATAGTAAAAGAGTCGAATACAGTAGGCAGTGATATATGAAACTGTTCACATAACAGCTCCTGTAAACGTTTCCAGAAGGAGCAGCGAGAGAAAAGGTGTGGTACGGTCTCCTCCTCAGCGTGACATAGCAGGCATATACCCGGTCCCATTTTACCTCTTCTTTGAAGATTGTCCCATGTGAGGACTTTATTCTTTAACACAAGCCACGTGAAACAGCCGATTTTCCTCGGGAGTCCTGATAACCAAAGAGAAGAATACATACAATTACCTGGAGCTGGGTGATGTGAATCAACAATATATTCCTATGCTGAAGCAGCTGTGATCTGTCCAGTTTTTTTATTGTAATCCCAAAGGAGAATGTCCTGATTCCCAGTAAGACGAATGCCCGAGCTGTTCAAATGGCTGATAAACCTGTCCCATTGTGATTTCCAGTCACCTGCTATGAGAAGTTCTTCCGCTGTATACCAGTACTTGCAAGCATCTGGGAGAGAATTACGGGACTGAGCAAGGGATATAATGCCCAAATCCTCCAAATAGTGTCTCAACCCCTCAGAAATATGACGAGTATCAGGAATGCTGTAAATTGGGTCAATGCCAATCTTTATGTCAAAACCATTGCCAACCTGCCATGAGAGTTGTTTACCCATCCAAGGAATCACCTGAAGGAAACCACGCCAGATAATAGATACACCCCTTGAACAGAAATGTTTGCCCCTTAGCCATGTGACCACAGAGTCACCTTTCATATACTTAGTAGAAAGCACCTGATTCCAAAGGCTGTCACAAAATAGAACATCCCAAAAATTCTTTAAACGAAGTGCAATACTTGACCAGAAGAAATTTTTTATGCCCCATCCTTCATATTTTTTAGGCCACGAAAGATCAAACCAGCTGACTAAATGATAGCGACGTGAATTGCCATTTGAGCCCCACAGAAATGCAAAAGTAATACTTCTGAGTTTATTCAGGATAGCCTTCGGGACAGGAGCCAAGCCCATCCAATAGACAGGAATGCTACAGAGTACAGATTGAACCAATATCAGTCTACCCCCCAATGATAGCAATTTGTGGGACCAGTGACAGATCTTGTTCTCAAATCTTTTTACCAGCCAGAGCCAATCTCTAATTTTGTAGCTGTGAGGTTTAAGGAAATAACCCAGGTAAGTAATACCTTGAGCAATAGGAGACATTCTGTAGGGAATAGATCTAGAGAGATTGAGAAGTTCTGAGTCAGGGATATTATGGTGTAAGATGACTGACTTGTCCAAGCTGATCAACATACCAGATGCTGAACAGAAAGTATCCAGAATAACTTCAAAGGCAGCCCATTCCCGAAGGGAGCCATGCCCCAAGGCAATAACATCGTCCACAAAGAGCAAGTGTGTTAATGCTAGGGTGGGCGAGATTTGAATACCCCTGACCAGACCATTATTTCGAGCATCTGTAATAAGTAGACTAAGACCTTCAATGACCAAGATGAAAAGAAGGGGAGAAAGGGGACAACCCTGACGGATACCACGAGAAGCAGGGAAGAAGCCTGAGGGTATTCCATTGATAAGGACAGCAAAGGTGGCAGAGGTAATGCATCCCATAATCCAATTAACTGTCTGAAGGGGAACTCCAATTTGAAGAAGGATGAGTCGAATGAAGGACCAGTTGACTCTATCGAAAGCTTTGACCAAATCAATTTTAAGAAGGAAAGCACAGAGATTTTTGGTTTTGATGGAGTGAAGAGCTTCCTGGACAATTCCAATAGGGTCAATGATCTGTCGGTTCTTAAGGAAACCATACTGTTGACGGGAAATGCTGTGATCAAGGAAGGGTTTCATCCTGACTGCAATGACCTTGGAGATCAGCTTGTATAGAAGGTTGCATAAAGAAATGGGTCTAAAGTCTGCAAACGTCAGAGGCTTGTCTTTCTTAGGGATGAGAGCAATGAATGTGGAGTTAAGAGAAGCGGGGATAACCCCAGATATTCTAGTTTGATCAATGGCAGTAAGAAGTTCATCTTTTAAAAGATCAAAAAAGAACAAATAAAATTCCACTGGCCATCCATCCGGCCCAGGGCTACGATCTTTTTTGAAAGATTTTAGTGCATGTTCAATCTCCTCCAAAGTAACAGGACATGTGAAGTCTGATGCATTCTCTAGAGGGACCATCCGAGGAAAAAGCTGAATGACCCTAAGTTGATGGATAATACATGAACCCCTATCATCCTTGAAAATATTCGCAAAATGCTTCATACCGTGAGATCTATGGGTTTCTTCATCTTCTATATTGGTGCCCGAGTCATCTGCTAAGGACCAAATCGTGTTCTGGTTTCTGCGACCAGAGGCAAGCAAATGAAAATATTTTGTATTGGAGTCCCCTTCGAGAGACCATTTTGCCCGACTCTTAAGCTGCCAGGTAAGCAGGGTGTGAGCTAAGATCTTTTGTCTGACAGTTCTGAGGAATGTGAGATGGTCCAAGTCTGAAGAAGTGAGGATATCATGATCAGAATTATTTAACAGAGAGGAGATCTCAGTCTCAATGGCAATGAGCTCCTTGTCTTTCTGAGCCTGCTTGTCCTTAATCCATGATTTAGTATCAATCTTATGGTTTCTCAGCTTCCAGAGGAGAGAATCAAGGGCTGTGACGGAGTCCTCACTATCATGTTGTGGCCAGGAAGAGGAGAACCAAGAGGTGAAGTCCGAGTCATCTAGCCAAGAACGATTAAACTTAAAAGGATAGTTAAAGGCTGTGTGGGATCTGTTCCATTCCAGAACGATGGGGAAATGGTCAGAGATGTCCGAGCAGTGGGTCCAGGCACGGTGGAGACCCATAAGAGGAATTAGAGAACTGGAGATTAAAAACCTGTCAATACGTTTGCTAATACCTTCATCCCCTGCCCTGCCATTGCGCCAAGTGGGACCCGAGCATGCAGGGGCAACATCCAAGAGACCAAGAGTATCAAAAAAGGCAGAGAAATGGTGAGCAAGGGGATCCGGAGAGGCCTTCTTGCCCCAGATTTCAGATACATTAAGGGTCAGATTAAGATCGCCTCCCAAAATCAAGTTTTGTAGGTGAAAGAGGCCACCCTGATGTGCCTTGTTCCAAAAGGATTCCCTGTCTTTGTAGGGACCGTAAACATTGAGGACTGACAAAGGAGAGGAGTGACCCCTCACAGTAGCAGAGAGAAGAAGACCCGCAAAGGTATGATAAGCTTTACAGTGAACCTTGAGAGTATTCCAGGCAGATAAGAGGCCACCAGAGAGACCGGAGGCTCCAATTGCGCAGAATTCCCAAGAGGGGAAGAGTTTAGAAAAAGCCAACAGAGCTGAAGAAGAGCAACACATAGTTTCTTGAAGCAGTATTATATCAGGACAGAGGGTACGAAAAAGAGAGCGGAGGTGATGTAGTTTAGTCCTACCCCCGAAACCACGAACATTAAGGGACACAATGATCATTGATCATACTGGAGGGGAGAACATGCTCTAAGTCCCCGGGAAGGAGTGTGACAGTCAGCTTCAGAAAGGCGATCAGATAGAGGAATGTAAGGGGGTGACTCTGGTGAGAGTGCCTTCTGTGGGTTGCCCCTTATTTTCCCCTTTTTCTTCCTTATCGTGACATTGGCAAATCGAATGGAATCGATGTGATGAGTGGAAGGTGAGGTGGGCGTAGCAGCCGTGAAGATAGAGAGGGTATGTTTTAGCGAGGGATCCGAGAAAGATGGGGTACCCGTGGGACTATTGGGTGGAGGTGGGTGATGTGGAGGCTTGACAGCCGCTGCAAGAGGCGGGAAATCAATATGAGAAGAGAGTGTAGGGACGACAGGGGAGGGTAAGGAGGGTGACAGAGCCTCATATGAGGAAGGGATTTCAAGTGTAGAAGGTTCAGGCGGCGCAGACTCGGAAAGCGAAGCAGGTGCCCGAGGATCCGGGAGAGAGAAAGGATCCAAAGACCGATGAGACTCTCGTTGATGTGAGTGTATCAGTCCATCAACATCATGGAGATAATCTTCAGAAACTAAATCAGTAGGGAAAGGAGATGTCAAATTCTTACCCGAAGTGAGACCCGAATGGACCAAAGACTTTGGCGAGCTCACATCCTGGAGATCCTCATGGTCCGATGACAGGGCACTCGAGCGAAGAGATGGGCAATGACGGCGTAAGTGACCCGTCTCGTGGCAAATGTTGCATCGAAATGGAACCCTGAGATAGCCCAATTTTTGAATAAAGAGGCGTTCCCCACATAAGATCTCCACATCTGCAGGTAAACCAGATGACACATCCAGCTCCACCAAGACACGAGCTACTCTTTTGTCAAATGCCAGCATGAAGTCCGCCTCCACTGCTACAAATCGGCCAATGGTATTGGCAACCCCCTCCAGGATTTGTTTGTTCCAGAGTGGAAACGGGAGCTGAGGAAGCAGTGTCCAAAGGTGTCTCTTGGTGATTCGCTCCCGGAGAGGGTCAAATCCCGTATGCCACCTGTCCAGGACCAATGACCCCTTGCCCATGTGCCATGTGCCCTCCAAGATACTGGTACAATGAGCTTCTTCAAGGAAAACGATGGTGATCCAGCCTCTGGAGAGTAAGCTGATGGTAGGCACGTAATTTATCAGTGGCTTCCAGTTCTGTGATTCCCACTCAAACCATTTTGCTTTGCTTAAATGTGCATATTCAACTCTCCCAATCAATGCCCGGGAACAGAGAGATGAGACCCTATCCATATACACGTCGTGCCCCAGCACAAAGCGGAAACGACCTTCGGAAGCCTTGATACATTTTGAGGCCCTTTTCCGGCGGAACCGAGAGGAGGGAAGGTCCACAGACATGACGGGAGCTAAACGTGGCCGAGACCCCGATAAGGAGACCCCAAATGTAACCCTCCCAGTCTCAAGAGAAAAGACCCCACCTAACCTCTAACCCACTAAGAGAGGTCAACAGCCTATGTCAGAAGGACGACCCAGCAGTGAGAAAGGAAGCTATGGAGGGGATGGTGTACTAAAAGGGGGCGTAACCCCAGTACAGAAAACCCCCAAAAACTGGTAGCCCAGCAAGGGGAATGATAACTGACGGGGAGGGAATCTAGCAGTCACGTGATACTTTACAACGCCAAAGTCAACCCTGTTCGCAGAGTAAGATGCTCATAGCCATAATAAGACTGTCTCAGAGTCAACCCTGGAGTATCCGCCACCTTGACGTAGAAAAAAAAAACCCTATCGCCGTGAACAGAAACAGAATGACTGGTAAAACCCAATAAGGAGAAGATGGACAAAATGTAAAGGAACACAAGAAGACCGGCTGCTGCAGAAGAGCCAGATGAGGATGATTAAACCCCAGATAGTTCACAGATTGCGGATAATCGATGTCCTTCCCACTTTTTGTTGCACTTGGTTCGTACTAGTCCCCCATAGTAGGGGAGGGACTCCAAGTAGCAATCCGTGCAATCATCCAAAGAAACATGCATGCAAACCCTGAACCAGAACCTAAAAGGAAGAAACCCTAAAGCCGACTCTAGTTGCCACCGAAAGCTTGAAAGTTAGAGAGAAAATCCAGTTCTGACTGGAAACGGCACATCATGAAACAGGAAGAGGCCTGGGTTAGTACCAAAAAAACCAGGACATGGAAGCATTCCATCGGCCGGGCTTACCTCCGCCATAATGGCTTCAATTTATCCTACTATTAATTACATAATACTACTCATATTTAGTATGAACAATAACTATGATCTCATACATATTGTAATCTGGCATATTTAATTTTTACTAATAATCCCAATACATAATAAATATAGTAAAAGTTATAAATCTTATACATATTAACAATTTTAATTAATAAATATTATAATTTTGATTATATATTAAAAAAATAAATATATAATTTTTACTTAAAAAATAAATATATATTATTTGTATAAAAAAATTAATATGGTCAATATAAAGTAAAATGGATTTTGCAAAAACTAATTTATTACTTAAAAATGGGAGGTCAATTGACCCTCAAAAAATTCATGGTATGTGCCAATACTCGGAGCCAAAGAGAGAGAGAAGTTTTAGAGAGACGGTCAGCTTTCTGATTATGTTCACGGTAGATATGGTCAAATGACAGAGCTAAGAAGTGTGTGCAAAGCTTCCTAGTTTCCCTACACCAATAAAGTAGCTCAAGTGGAAACAGGGAAGACTTGCCCTTTGCCCAGTTAATGACAACTGAGGAGTCTCCCAACACCTGGAGTGAGGGAATGCCCATCATATGGGTGGAAAGCAGAAGGGCCCAAATCCCAACCAGTTCTGCTTTAGTATTAGTGCATTGACCGACCCGCACAACAAACTCAAAGGAATGTATTTCATTTAGGTGCAGGCTGTACCCAATGCCACCACTTTTAGCTGAAGCACCATCAAAAAAACTGCATGGATATACAAGACTTGGACCAGGGCCCAGTATTCTAGGTCTTTTCCTCTTTTATGAAGGTGGGAAGTACATCTGGGAGAAGTGATTCACTTGCTGAATCAAGTCCAACACTGACAGCTTATATCCCTTGAAGATAGATTTATTTCTAGCATTCCACAGAACCCACGTTTTATAGAAGGGAAGGTAACAGCAAAAATTATACTTCGAGAAGCGATCAGTCCACTTCCCCAGGAGATCCACAAGAGACACAAACTGAAAAAGAAGGTTCCAGGTGATACTAATCACTCAGTATCGAGAGCAGGTTCAGCCAGACCGGGAAGAAGCCGAAGAGGTGTTGTGTGCAATCCTGATTTGCTAAGCAGAGGCCACAAACTGAGGGTCCAATCCATCCCCTCCTCTGAAGGTTATCCCAAGTAAGCAGCTTATTTGATAAAGCCAGCCAAACAAAACAAATGATATTTTTTGGTAGTGTACCATTCCAAATAATATCTAAGAGTCTACTGCTAAGAGGGGGAGATGATGAGGAAACAATGGATTCATACACCGCATTGGCAGTTACAGTACCATTCTACGGGTTTAAAGACCAAACTAGTGAGTCCATTCTCGAAACCAGACGAAGGCCACTCCTATCCATGATGATTGTAAAATTCTCCCATACAATTTTCCATTCACCACCAATACCCAGATCAGTAGCAGAGTACCAGTAGCCATGAGGGCCAAGTAGAGTGTTGTGGGCACTGGCAAGTGAAGATATATCTAAGTTAGCAAGGAAATCGAGAAGATCCAAGGGGAGAGACAGAGACTTGTCAACACCCACAATTGGGTCAATTCCCAGACGAATGCTGTGGCCATCACCCACATGCCATGCTAGTCCACGGCCCAAAACAGGAAGAGTTTGCAAAAAACCCCTCCAAAAAACAGAGCCACCGTGAGAACAGAAGTTTTTTCCATGTAGCCATTCCACCACAGATATCTGCTTTAGGTATTTGTGACTAAGAACTTGATACCATATACCATCATGCTGAAGGGCCCTCCAAAAATTTTTCAATCTTAAAGCAATACAGAACCAAGACAGATTATTTATACCCCAACCCCCATACTTTTTTGGCCATGAGAGCTATTGCCAGTTTGCTAGATGGTATTTGTGCTTATTGCCAGCCGAGCCCAAAGGAAAGCAAAAATAATACTCCTGAGCTTGTTGATGATAGAAACAGGAATGGGGGCAAGTCCCAGTCAGTACACAGGGATGCTAGTAAGTACAGCTTGTACCAGAACCAAACGACCTCCAAGAGAGAGTAGCCTATGCGACCAATGAAGAATTCTACATTCAAATTTTTGAATGAGCCAGAGCCGGTCATTACTCTTATATCCCAATGGCTTGAGATGATATCCCAAGTACTTGAATCCAGTTGTGATGGGGTCCATTTTATAAGGCATAAACCGAGCAATGTCCGCACCTACATCAACATCCAGGTTGCTGAAGAGAAAGCAATATTTTTCCAAGCTAATACACATGCCAGATGCCTTGCAGAAGGTACTCAAAATGACATCAAAGGCCATCCACTCAGATAGTGTACTAGATCCAAAAAGTATAACATCATCAACAAAGAGAAGTTGTGCTAGGGAAACTGAAGGGGAAATCTTGATGCCCCTTATGAGGCCATGAGACCTAGCTTCCGCAATCAAGAGGCTGAGACCTTCGATGACAAGTATGAAGAGCAAGGGTGAGAGGGGACAACCTTGTTTGATGCCTCACGAGGCTTTAAATAATTTTGAGGGTGTGCCATTGACCAGATCAGCGAAATTTGTAGAAGAGATACAGGCCATAATCCAATTAACCCCAAGAAGAGGAATGCCAATCTGGATAAGGATGAGTCTAATGTATGAACAGTTAACCCTATCAAATTCTTTTACCAAGTCCAGCTTTAAGATGAGGGCACACATATTCCTAGTTTTCACGGTGTGAAGGGTCTCCTGAATAATGTGAATGGGATCGACAATCTACCTGTCTTTAAGAAAAACATACCGTTCTCTGGAAATATGTGTATCCAAGTGGGGCTTCAACCGAACAATAATTACCTTTGAAATCAATTTATAAAGTAAATTACACAAGGATATAGGCCTGAAATCAGCAAAGGTAATGGGCTTATCCTTCTTCTGTATCATTGCAAGAAAGGTAGAGTTAAGGGAGGGAGGTACACATCCCGAGACTCTGGTATGTTCAACAACAACAAGTAATTCTTTACCCAACAGACCAAAAAAATGTATATAAAATTATGCAGGCCAGCCATCGGGACCCGGGCTCTCGTCCTTTTTAAAGGAGTGATGGGCACTTTCAATCTCCGCAATAGAGATAGGATTGGTGAGGCAAGGAGCATCCACATGAGAGATCATAATGGGGTACAAAATGGCCACCTTAAGATGGGCAAGAAGGTCAGTTTAGTTGTCATCACAAAAGATTTGAGCAAAGTGCTTACATCCCAGTTCTTTAAGACCTAATTCATCCTTGACAGCAGTACCCTCCTCATTCAAAAGTGACCAAATGGTGTTTTGGTTCCTTCTTCCCGAGGCCAAAGTATGGAAATACTTTGTGTTTTGGTCTCCATTGAGAGCCCATTTTGTGTGACTCTTAAGCATCCAAGTAAGGAGGATATGGTCAGTCAGGGACTTTTTTTGGAGTCGAAGCTGAGCAAGGGCAAACTGTTCCTCTAGGGAAAGGATACCGAAGGCCGATCTTGAGAGAATATCACTGATGTCCAAGTCAATCTTCTGACATTCAGATTCCAGAATGGAACCTTTGTCCTTGATCCATCTCTTTACATCCAACTTGAGAGATCGGAGTTTGTGTGTGAGAAGTTCACAGTCAGTATAAAATGAAGGTCTAGAGATGATAGACCATCTATTGGTAACCCAAGAGGAAAAATCAGGATCATTCAGCCATGATCTGTTAAACTTAAAGGGATAGTTGCAAGACCCAATGGATTTGTTCCACTCAATACAAATAGGAAAGTGGTCTGAGATATTAGAGGGTAAATTCCAAACCCTGTGTACATGAAGGGAAAAAATCAAGGTAGTAGCGATGAGGAAGCGATCTCATCGTTTTCTTATCCCATCATTGCCCACCCTACCATTCTTCCATGTGGGACCAGCATTAGGAGGAGCAATATCCATAAGCCCCAGAGAATCAAAAAGGTGGTGAAAGTGCGTGAAGAGAGGATCAATAACAGCTCTATCCCCCAGGTCTCAGAGGATTTCAGAGTGAGGTTTAAGTCACCTCCCAGGATCAGATTTGGAGAGCTGAGAAAGCCACTCCTTTGGACAAGTTCCCAGAATTTTTCCCTATTCTTATAAGGACCATAACAGTTCAGGACTTCCAAGGGGATGTCCATACCCCTGAAAGAATCTTGGAGCAAGATACCAGCAACTGTTTCAAAATCATGACACCTGACCTGATGAGGGTTCCAAGCCGATAAAATCCCACCAGAGAGTCCAAAGTCATTAATGGCGCAAAATTACCAACTAGGAAGCAGCTTCGAGAAATCCAGGAGTGTAGGATAGGTGCTGCACATGGTCTCTTGTAAAAGGATCATATCGAGACGGACAAAATGAAACAAAGTTCGGAGGCTATGTTGTTTGGCCTTTCCTCCCAGGCCACGAACATTAAGGGAGAGAATCAACATTAAGGAAAAGATGGAGGGGGGATCGACGCTCTAATCCCCCGAGATTATTGACCCCTAGCTGCATCCTTTATACGCATGGAGAGGGGGATATAGGGAGGAGAAATCAGGGAAAGAACCCCCTTTGATGAAAGCTTATCCTTCTTCTTTTTTCTGATAGTAACATTATCAAAACGGATGGAGTTTAGGTGCAAGGTGGAAGGGGATGAAGGAGTAGTAGCAGAAAAGATGGATAGGGAATTTTTAAGTGAGGGATCAGTGAAGGAAGGGGAGGTAGTGGGACTGTGAACAGGGGGAGAAGGCATGTGAGTAGAAGTGGAGGTAGGGAGAGGAGGGAAGTCAACCACTGAAGCAAGGGAAGGTATAGGGTTTGTGGGATAGGTGTTCGATGTGTACGGAGAAGACTGAGAGGGACCCAACTCTTGGGAGGAGCCCCTTAAGGGGGTAAAGGGTAAATCGGGGGCAGCGCCAATCGAAGGATTCAGATCAATAGGTGCCTCCATAGGACAGTCCAAACCAATAAAGACAACAGGTAAAGGAGCCATATCCACATTAACCAACCCTTCCAGCTAAGAATTAGAGAGATCATCAAACAGGGATAAGGAATTAGAGTAAATACCAAAATGCGGATGCTCCAGAGCAACGGTGACAGGGGATTGACAGATGCTTGGGGAGAACTCCTGACTAGAGCCCATGGGGGCCATCCTAAGAAGGGGGAAAGAACGCCGCAGATGCCCATTTTCTTGACAACAGCTACATCGAAAAGGTACATGAAGATAGTCAACTTCTGTACCAGGAGCCTATCCTCATAGAGGATCTCCACGTCTGCAGGGAGACCGAGTGAGATGTCCATCTCCACCAAAACCCTAGCCATACGTTTGTCGTATGCCAGGTGAGAGTCATCATCCACTGCCATGAAACGGCCTATCATATTCGCAATACCCTCCAAGATATGTTGATTCCAAAGAGGAAAGGGGAGCGAGGGTAATAAAACCCATAGGTGCCTTTTCATGACCCTTTCGCGGAGTGGGTCGAAATGCATGTGCCAGTGTCCCAATACCAGTGAACCCTTGCCAACATGCCATGTCTAGTCCAGAATCAATTTGGCATGTTCTTCCTCAAGAAAAATGAATACAATCCATCCTCTTGAAAGGAGGCTGATGGTAGGGTTATACTTGATCAGCGGCTTCCAGTTCTCACAAGCCCAATCAACTCATTCCTATTTGCCCATTTTACAGTATTCTAGATGGACGATCAGAGCCCGAGAGCACAAGGAGGATACACATTCAAGGAAAATATCATGGCCAAGGACGTAGCGGAAGCAGCCCTCGTGGGTCTTGATATTTTTTTCTCATCGCTTGCGACGAAAATGTGAGGTTTCAATGTCTGCCATGGGGTGGCGACAGAAGTCAACCCCACACAAAGTGCCAAATCCCCAGCCACCGGAAAGACCCCAAACCACTAGGTGGGAAGGAAACCCTGGAAACAATCAAATCCAGAAACCCTGCAGTGAGGGAAGAGGTAACAGAATGGACAGCACCCCACAACACAAAAAACCACCAAGGAAAAAATCCCGCTCCCGAAAATACCGGTGAGTGGAAAGGAGTGGCCACGAGAGCAAACAAAGAAAACCCAGGATGGATGACCAAACCCTAGGGACACGGGTGAAACTAAGAAGAGAAAAAATTCAACCATGACACAGCTGACAAATCCCAAAAAAGACGGGGCAAAACAAACCAACATAAGAAACCAAGCAGGGTGGTGAGGCAAGCAAATACATGCAATGCACATATGGTGGTCAAATCCACAAACAAAAACGATGTCCTTCCCACTTTAATACCTGGTTTTCCCAAGCACTGGAAAACAGCCAAAGCCAGAAACCCTGCAGCGAGGGAAGAGGTAATAGAATGAATAGCACCCCACAACACAAAAAACCACCAAGGAAAAAATCCCGCTCCCGAAAAGACCGTTGAGTGGAAAGGAGTGGCCACGAGAGAAAACAAAGAAAACCCAGGATGGATGACCAAACCCTAGGGTCACGGGCGAAACTGAGAAGAGCAAAATTCAACCATGACGCAGCTGACAGATCCCAAAAATGACGGGGCAAACCAACACAACATAAGAAACCATGCAGGGTGGCGAGGCAAGCAAATACATGCAATGCACCTACGGCAGTCAAAAACTACAAACAAAAATGATGGCCTTCCCACTTTAATACCTGGTTGGTACTAGTCCCCCACGGGGGGGAGGAACTCTAGGATGACCACCGATGGTGTGTGCAGAGACCCAAAGAAAGCCCAAGAATAGCGGAGCCACGAAAGAGCAAAAGAAAATGAGGAAGCTACTCCACCAAAGAACCCAAAAGCCTCCCGAGTCACAAGCCAGATAGGGGGAAGAAGGGTTAATAGCCATGGCTATAGCCATAGTGTGTACAGGTCTACTGCGCAGGTGCAAGAGCGCACCAAACCCTCGTCATATCCCTAGTCTATCCCTTTTAGATAGGAGTAATTGTTAATGTATACCTTGAAACATTGTTTTAGATACAAATCTAAGACAATGTTAAGTGAGGGCTCCTTGATTACTATTGAGAATTGAGAATCCTTATTGGTATTACTTCCACCTGGTTAATTAATTCTCTTTATCGACAACTTCAACTATTAGCAAGGCAAAGCATTGATTGAGAAATCAAGGAATGCATAGTAAATATACTATTTTATGTTACAAATTCATCTATTTTCATTTTAGCTAACCCTAAACTAAGGGTTGAAATATATACATCCATATATCTCCTTTTTTACCAAAACAACAATTAAACCATTCATCTTCAAATGCATCAATTTTCAAAAGCTACATACAAATAGCTCCTCCCCAGAGCAAGTGGCAATGTCTGAACATTGCCACCAAGTGGCTCTTGTTTATTTAATGTTTATAAGATTAATTAAGTTGATTATTCATTTTTTAAACATTATTTTATATTTAATTTTATCTATTTTCTATACTTTATTAATTTATAGTTAATTACAGAAAACTTAATTTTTTTCTTTAAATTTTACAAATTCTATAAAATAATTTTTTCATTTTATTATAAATTTTCAAAATTTTCAAATACAATAATAAATAAATAAAATGAATTTAAAATATAATAATTTAACATAAATAATCAAACATTTTAATCAACATCAACGTGTTTACATAAAAATATACCATATATAAATGCTATCTACTTTATCTATAAAACAACACACATGTATATTAACAAGAGCCACATGGTGGCAATGTTCCCCACATTGTCACTTGCTATATGGAGGAGCTATTTGTATGTAGTTTTTGAAAATTGATGCATTTAAAGATAAATGGTTTAATTATTATTTTGAGATATGGATGTATATATTTCAATCCTCTTAACTAGGTTTATAAGGGAGTGTCCATTAAAAAATATTAAAGATATAACATATTTTTACATTTCTTAAATATATTTTTTCATTTCATCTTTTATATATTTCAATACCTAATATTTTATTTATGGATTCTTTAGATTATCATTTCAATGTTAGAATTCCTTCCTTTAAAATCTAGATGCACCAAAATGGTTACCTATTATGAAAATGATAGCCTATTTCTATGATTCTATTTGGATTTGTTTGTATTGTTGCTTAATTATATGTACACTAGCACAACCACAAGTACATTATTGATTTGAAATTGTATGTATTGGTGCATAATTATATGTACATTAGCACAACCACAAGTACATTATTTAAATGTTTGCCCATAATTAAATAAACAAAATATATATAATTTGAGTAGTTTATTTATTTTAATTTAGCCACTCAAAGCTTTGAGAATGTTTTAAATGTGATTTAGTGAATTGTAATAATTAAATAATGTATTTTTTACCTCATCTAAAATAATATAATTTTATTGTATCCATGATTTTTCATTTTAGGTCACATTATGCGTTATTGAGAGGATTTTTTAAAATTAGTTTAAATGTGATTTTCTACATTGTTTTCATCATAATTTAGAACCCATAATGAAGTTTTTATAAAAAAATAAACCATCAAAATGAAGTTTTGTCAAAATTGACTGAATTTTACCCTTATTTGACGGAAAAAATGTTCAAAAACTGGCAAATGCTCGTCAAATTCTAACTCTGATCGGGAGGGTATGGGGTCGAGCAATGATAGATTTCCAACAACAAAAGCTTCTTGAATTTAAACCTTCAAGGACAAATGAGGCAACCAGTTTTGAGTTTACCTGTGAAATTCTAGAGTTCAATGTTCGCCAGGGCCCTATCCTGTTGTTTGTATATATGAAATTCAAGATAACCATTAGCTTTTAAGAGATGTAAGCATCGTATTTGCATGCCCTACTTTTCTAACTAGTCTAATTCCACTTCCATAAGATAAAGTCAATCTAATTCCACTTTTAGCCAAGCATGATATTTATGCACCAGAAAGTCAAGGATCAAAAGAAAGCTACGTGAAAAGAAAGATCTAGATGTCGCCTTCTAATTAGCTTGTTCAGCTGTTACTTACACAAATAAATTGATTATATAACTTCTTCATTTTTCCAATCTGTAATAGATACACAAACAAGACATGGCTAGTTCAGTATATAAAATTGGAAATTAAAAGAGTACAACCCAGGAAGAAATACATCAATGAAAATATGAAAGTGACCATCAATGTGAAACTTTTTGTAGTAAAAAAGAATAAACATCCATATCTAATCATGGTTTATATTTCCAATTTTGTATTTGGTGTAAGAAGGGCAAGCAGAATATAGTTGCCAACACCTTGCCTTGAATAAGTTCAACCTTGTATGGCCTAAAAGATTAGGGCTAATGTACAACTTGAGTAAAACAATTAAAAAAGAGCTTTCAAGATAATTACCAACATTCAGTATCAATCAAATATCTCTCCAATTATGAATGAACACTGAGTTTTCTCAGTTTTGAGCTCAGCGTTTACTAGAAGAAAATGCAGGAATGCCTTATACTTCCCATAGCCAAGAACGCATGTTATACAAGGAATAAGATCTGAGTAATCAATTGTCGAAATGGAATAAGAAAGGAATCTCAGCAGTATGCCAATGTTTCAAAAGCATGACCACAAAAGAAGCACCAAACTGTATTTTTCAGGTCTGCTCCAACCAATTGTCATCCCAAGTGAAAACTGGAAAAATCCATCTATTGATTTCATCATAGTTTTTTCAAATGAAATCCAAAAGAATAGGCAGACATATCAGAGCTAGGAGGATAACAATGTATTTGTCTTGTAATCAACAAACATAACAAGTTATCTTAGTTCACTTGCAATCTATAAGTACAAAGTTCCTGGTTGAAAGTTTAATAAGATCAAAATCAAAATGTAAGGATGTTAGTAGTTAGCCGTGAGAACAGGTCATGTCATGGGGTCATGCGGTTGATTATTTAAGTGAAATATTATTTGTTTTGGTCCTTTGGCCCTATTACCACTCAGGATGAGCTTCTCAAAAAGTTCATCTCCATTGATTCAATGTCGATGGTTCATGGATATATTATTGGATGAACTTCTAATCAAAAGTCAACATTCAGCATTGACAGTTTGTGGAAAAATTAGCAGATAATTTAGCACCTACTGTCCATGAGTGCTTTATCCAAATTTAACACATAGTCACAAATCTTCATTATCAACATTAAAGAATGAATAGGATTCTTGCTTGTGGTCTTCCGATCAGTTTTTCTTAAATATCAGTTCATACTCATAACACTAAAGAGCGGACAAGTTTTTTTTAGTTCAACAAGTTTAATATGCTTGCATATGACATGCAATATTTGATGCATGCATGGTAGTATGAGAGCTTCAAAAGGATACTTTCAGTTTTCCTAAGACTTGTCTTTGTGGGTAACTTTGTATTTTCAGACAGTCCATATCTTCTGAAATTAATAACATTGTCGGATACACTTTATGGAGATGTGCACTAGCTGGCAATACAACTGATCTATCGAGGAAATTCCTTATGACGGGTAAATTTCCTTTCAAGGGCACAAAAGGTGCTTTAATTTGATTGATCATAATTTCTATTAATATGGAGTCACCAGAGAGGAATACACTATACAATCAAGGTATACATACACTTTTCCTAAGGACTTTTGTTGTTTCTTGTGACCTATTTCTTGGGGATATTATATATCCCATAGATTCTTGATACAAACTTAAACTATAACCTAATTCACCCAATAGTCTCGACCCTCTTCCATATACTACTCCCTATCCTACCCTAAGTGACTGCTTAACCTCCAGCCTAGCTACAAACCTTAGGACAGACCCTTACACAACCCTAGTTCCCAAAACTAAACCCTATCCTCTGTCCTACCCTTAGGCATGTCAAGGAAACATTTATTTCCTAACAGCCCTGAATAACCTAGATCCTAATCCCTAGTTACTAATTCATAAACTAAAATCCCTTGGACCCTTTTCTTTGTCCTTGTCCATACCTCAGCCCATCGGAAAGGATCGCTAATAGTCCAGATTGAAGAAATAAAATTCTCATTCAGACTTGAGGCCTTCCACTTTCGCTATCTAGACTTGGACCTTTATCCAGACCTCATCCTTAATTTCTTGGCCCTCCTCTAAAAACACCCAACATTCCTCCATTTTTTGGGTGTTGTCTATTTAGGATAGTCATAAATATGCTTCCTAAACCCCCTCCTAATTCTGTACAAACTAAATCTCATACCCCCATTGTTCTTGTAACTATTTAAAACAGTCCCATACCCTTCAGTCTGAGTTTAACAAGCAACATATCCCTGATGGGACCCTACATAAACTCATATTCAGGATGACCATGATGCACCTCGGTCATAGTTGTTATAACATGTAATTAGCAAGCCTTGAAGGTTAGTTGCATTCTTGTCATAAATCCTAACATTGGGATAGTCTTGTCTCAGATTTCAAGAAGCATCTAGCAACACATATTGTCGATGTCCTACAAGTTACTCACAGTCCACAAATAAATAAGGCCACAACACTCTTATTCATACTTTCACTTGTTTATCACAATTTTTATTTAAGATACAAATAATAGTTGTTTATTGACATACTGTGGTTACTATTGGAGATTGCATTTCTCATAAAAAGTGTCACATCTCTGTCATAGTGGATTGTACGTGTTTAGACCAACAGCTTGCCATGATCAGAACTCAACCCTGATGCCGCAGCTTCCACCACCAAGGCAGGGATATTTAATGTTGGAGACATTGAAAGTGAATGAGATGAACTTGTTTGAGGATTAGAGGAGCCCTGAACAGCTGGGATCCTCATACTAAATGATTTTTCTTGTGTAGCATGGGAGCCCCTAAAACAACCATTAATGTCTAAATATTACTAATTTCAAACAATATCTCTGTCATATAACATGAAAAATATTAGAAACTTAGATAGCTTGTGTAAATAATCAAGCATCTATCAAAATACAAAAACCATTCATAAATCTAAAATCCATGAGTAAGAATAAATGGATCCCAAATACCTTTCTGAAATCATGATCTGGCAAGTTATCAACCAACTTTGCTCCAGCAGAAAAGAAACCCCTCCCTAAAGGGCTATATGGCACAATTCCAATACCGAGCTCCCTGTAATGAAAGTTTCAATTTGAAATTTGAAATTCATACTATTAGGAAAGTGGCCACATGGTAAATATGAACTCCAATACCTCTACCTGCAAGTTGGAATAATATCATCCTCTACATCCCTAGTACACAAGGACCACTCTAATCGAACTGTTGTTGTAGGATGAACAGCATGAGCTCTTCGAATTGTTGACTCAAAAGCCTCAGAAAGTCCAATGTATTTTATTTTCCCTTCATCAACTAACTTCCTCATTTCTCCAATCTGTAATAGATACAGAAACAAGACATGGCTAGTTCAGTATATAAAATTGGAAATTAAAAGAGTACAACCTAGGAAGAAATACATCAATGGAAATATGAAAGTGACCATCAATGTGAAACTTTCTGTAGTAAAAAAGAATAAATTTGTTTTTATATAAATTTTATGGAAAGATGTTGATTACCCAGTTAACATTATAACTTTGTTTTTTTTTAAATTTTATTGAGATATGTTGATGATAGTAATTTAATTTTTTTTTTTTGATGCAGAAGATAGTTTTCCATAAATTATGAGTTACAAAAAGGCCGTCATGGCATATCATATCAGTTAAACATGAAACGGCTATAAAAATGTATTTCTAAGAATTTTGATCAAAACTATGTTAGATATTGCAAATACTCATCTTTTGAATTTATAATACTTTCAAGAATCTCATAATGGTTACATAATTTATTTCACTTCAAATTCTCCCATTGACATACATTATTGCAAACAGTTTGTAACTTTGTGATATTTGCAAATGCATTTAAAAATGTAGGGTTCTATTCAAATTTAATCCAAGTAAAACAAAAGTTGATTTCTATGGTTCAGTTGATTTTAAAACAATACAAAGTATAACAAAAAGAAAATCTTGGCCAACATTTCCATAACAAAGTATAACAAGAAGAAAATCTTGGCCAACATTTCCAAAACAGTTGATCTCTCTACTCAAAAGAAGAATTTGTATGTCTTTGCGGCAATAATGATATTCCTTAGATGCCCAAGAATTTGTATGTCTTTACGGCAATAATGATACTCCTTAGACACCCAATTGATGACACAGCCATGAGTACAATCCCCAAGATGATGCATATCTGGATAAGATGTAGATGTATCAGACCGGTATTAATTTTATTCTTCTGCGCACAAGTCATCTTATTTGCATTGTAATTGAAAAGCAACTTTCATGAATTCTTATTCCCCAGTTTTATTTTAGTGTTTGTTTTTCTGAATGTGCTGGTATAGATTTTCCATTGTTTCCTCTCTATTTTAGCATTGGCAAGTTTTCTAGCACATTACATACTCGATGCCTTAATGAAAGGTTCAGAGACTCGAGCACTAACCCAATTGATCATCCACGACCAGCTGAATCTTCTTGGTTTGTATATTGCCAACCACATGATGCAAGGAAGCTACAATAGTGAGATACATGACACGCGTCAATGGCAATTACATATATATGAGCAAACCATATTTGTTTAATTGACCATAAGACTGACTGAAACAAGCTGGCCAATAAACTAAACTTGAGGCACAGAAGGAAAACATACTTGGTTTTTGCATAAGATGAAAGATGCCTCCAATAGTGTTTGAGCCATCTTTGTCTCTAAAGACTCATGCTCCTTGGTTTCCTTTTGATCTCCATTGATGTTCAGCTTTATCCATACTCCTTTTGGGGATTCCATATCTGATTGGTTATTTTTGGTTTTTGAGGTTATTGATAAATGAGTTTGTGACAATCTAGTATATATGCTTGGGGTTAATACTCTTGTGTTTGTATTAAAGAGGTCACTTTGAAGTTTTCTAATATTTGAACCATTGACTGTTTGATGGATAAACATTTTTTCGGAGCAAGTTCTTGGTAGTTTGAGCTTTACTCCAAAATCTGACTTCCACGAGGGCAATATGCCGATTCAGAGCTCAGTGTTCTCTCTTGCTCATCTTCCTAACTGATCCTGCTTTCGATCATTGTTTCAAAGCACAATTAGTATCTGATCTGTGACTACCTCTGTAACTTCAATTAGAGCTTATATGTAACTACCTTCAGCCCATTTTCAACTGTATTTTTTTTATCACCAGAATTGTGCTCAAGTTCCTCTAGCCTCCACCCAACATTGTCACAAATATTCCTAATGTCCTAATTTATTCTATAGTGATCACTGGAGCATTTGGGTGCCTACGCCATCTCTGTGTAGGATATCCAGGCCCCAATTTCTTCCATAATAAATAGTTTGCAAGCTCAGACAATGTTAGACATAATTTTGGATAATAATCCTTTGTCAATATAACTTCTGTGTGCCTGACTTCCTTTCGTGGGATCTGTATTGAATGCAATTGGTGGGAAGATAAGATGAGATGAAAATTTTATTAATGGCAAATGAATGAACAAGATAAGTAGGTCAACCATACTTGAAAGTACATGCAATAAGAATGTGTCAACATAGTGTGTATATATATATATATATATATAAAAGGAGAGAGAGATTTATTAGATTTGCGAGAAATAACCAGGAAGAAAAACAACTGGAGAGGTACTGCATGAGAAATATTGAGCTCCAGGGAATCTTATTGACAATTTTATCAGTTCCTTGTTTGATCTTAAGGGCAATGACATGTACAATTATTACACTAAATTTGCAATAGCGCAAACTTTCAGCCTTCCCACGGTGGTTATAGTTAAAAAGTTAAAACAACGTGGTCATAGAAACTTATTATCCTCCCACTAACGATCATGGTTGCCTATGATATACATTATTATACATTATTAGATCACAATCTGCTTAGACTAGCATAGATTCATCTTATCCTGTACCAAGTGGGATAAAAAAAATAGGTGTACACTTAAAAAATTTGGAGTTACAAAGATAAATACTAATATTTTGAAAAACAAAAAGATATGACACTAGACATTGTAAATCAATTTATTTTCATCGTAGACATAATGTGACACATCTCTTCTACTCCATACTATAAGAGCACCAAGACTCATGCTGTAACAACAACTTGCTTCTCTTGGTACAAGAAATATTTACACATTTTAGTTTATTTAATTTGTTCTTGGGAAAACTACAGAATTTAAGTGTGTCTAAAAGTTAAGTGAATTGCACTCCTCATTTAAGTTGTTCTTGGGAAAACTACGGAATTTAAGTGTTTAAGTGTGTCGTGAATGCACTCCTCCAGTTCAGTAAGAACAAAAGAATAAAATCAACACCTATCAATCTAAATTATTTAAATGGCTGAAAGTTTTTGAGCAACTAATGTCTGATTCCTTAACGAGTTCAATAGCTAAAACACAAGAAATAGATAAATCATTTTCCACACAAATTGGGACATTTCCAGCAAATATTGAATGAATGAAAAACAAGCACACGTGTAATTATGCTTCTCCCAACATTTTTCGAGAGCTTAATAAGCAATATTGGTCATAACTATACAAATTTACTTGACTTTAAGCGTTATGGAGAAAGCAAAGTAATTTCTGGGCTTCATATTCATGCAAAAGAGACACAATAGCTCATCCATATCAACCTGATCTACCTTTTTATGCACAAAAGAATCTTGATTTTCCAACTTATTGAGCACCTCTACGTTATCCATTTGTTACCAAAACCTAAAATCAAAATAAAAGGTATAAAAAATAATAGTAAAACACACTTTTTTAATGCTTCTAGATATAGACAATGAAAATTGCAGATTTCAATCAACAAGAACCTAAGAAGTATAAAGAAATGAAGCATTAAAAATTTGTTACCTAGTATCATTGATAATGAGCTCAAGGCAAGAAGTGCAGAAAGCTTCTCAGTTCAGGACAAGGTATTTGGGGGCAAAAATCAACAACATCCTGCAAGCAAGATTTTATTTAACTCCACAAAAATTCAAAAAAAAACAATAAAACCATAAATGAATCCAAACTTGAACCTAGTGAACAAAAGCTTCAAAATTAAGGCCTAATTCAGAGGCAAAAATCCCAGTACCAAAAGCTTATCAATTTCAACACCTGCACACCCCAACAATTATTTTCTTCTCAACATTCAAATTTATGGCCAATATTATGCATTGATTAAAAAACATACTTCTAATGCCCTCTAATGATTCTAAGAATAGACAAACATACCATCTACAACATGATTAACAAACATACCATCTACAACATGATTAACAACATGAAAGCACATGCAAAACCTCCATTTACCACAGTCGTAGCTCTGTCTTCCTGTCACCCAGCCTAAGATAAAAAAAAAATTACAGAAATGCAAACCATGAATGATACACACGCATTGAACGATACACATGCATTGAAGGAAATGAGGAACGATACACAAGCATTGAAGGTTTGTAGAGGAACGGTACACACATTGAAGGTTCGCATTGAAATTTTGCAGGTTTGCCACATCCCATGTCAAAGTGTTCATTTATTTTATGACATTCTTGTTCCATAAAACCTGCGGAGCTGTGGAGCCTTAGCCGAATCTATTATTTTGGATTAAAAAAATAATTCAAGTCTCTAACTAGACCCACAATCAATTTGCAAATCAAACTAGAACCATCAATTAAAATGCATCAAACTTTAAACACTTCTAAATTGTATATGTTAACAATTATAACTTAAGGCTAGAGGAAAATTAACCCTTCCATATAATGTCAAACAATAGCATTCATATCACAAATATGAAGTCCTCAGATTTTAATATTTAATATAGAAAAGAAATAGTTCAACTAGGATTAAACCAATATGAGAAAGTCTTAACCCTAGCATTTTTTTATACACATTAAAATGCCATTCGAAGATAAAACTTAACTTAAATATACTAGCAGGTCATAAGAAGTCGGGATTCTTTCTTCTAGTTTCATCCCTTGCACAAAGTTAGTTTTGTTCCATACCTTATGGATGAAAAAAGGGTATTGCGCATACCTAGATGGAGGTAGTGGATGGAGGTACAAGTAGTTATGCAAATCACATAAATGCCATGAACCGCATTTTACCCCAAATACAAATAGAGTAAATAATTAGAATCAAATACTTTGAAGGGTTTTAATGACTAAACAATTAATGAGGCTAATTATACTCTCCGAAATAACTTTTCTGGAAGGCAACAACCACCATAGTAAGATTAAAAACTATTATAGAGTTTGGATACGCTAGTACTCCTCTTGCACATATCAGATACGCAGACAATCATTTCTCTTGTCTACTTGTATAAACCCTAAAGATTAAAATAGATATGGTAATGAGAACTTACCTAAAATAACTTCCATCGGCCTGCAATAATGGATGAGGGTTAAAACGCTTATAGTCGAGTTCTGCAACAATAACAATTTTATCAATTAATTACTTACTTTGGGTGGCAGACGAGCGTCCACTTCTTTTGCAACTTTCCGTCTATAACAAGCGCCAAGCTCCTGTGCACAAGAGCAAGCTCGGAAATATCAGCGGTGCGAAAATCAACGACAAGTTATTACAATTTAGTTCCGAAAGCGTTGTTTTGAATCCAACACTCCATTGGAAACAATAGCCGTGCCTGGTAATCCCGTTTTCGTTTCCATCAACATGATGAACTGCATTCCCATTAACATTAACACTGCTTCCCCCATTTTATATGTTGTAAATCTGGGAGAAGTAAGAAGGAAGCAAGCAAATGCTATTGATGTTGGAAGCACGGAGTAGAGCGAAGGGCGAGTTTGAAGATGAGAAAGGAAGATTGGTATTATAATGGTGGGGAGGGACGCTCAACCTCATTATTGTTTGATTACGGCCTGAGAATACATCCTCCATTACACAGATGTTTCCTGTTGTGCTACTTGGTTTCATACCTAGCGACGGTGGCGGCGGTGGCAACGAGGAGTTTTAGACTAGGTATTGTTTGCTTTAACATGAAGCAGCAGTAAAACTAATGGTTCGATTTTGCAATTCCACTTAACCCCAACAAAGTAAATGGTCATGGAGGGTAGTTGGATACAACACCGGAGCCGAGGGGGAAGAAGGACGTCCGAGAATCGAACTGATGCTGAGACTTATCATGATTTTCAATGAGTTAGTCTATTGTTTCCAGTTGTGCTACTATGGTTTCATATGTAGCAATTCCAACGTCGAGGCCCTTGTTTGCTTTATCTTTAGGATTGAAGCAGGGGGAAAACCGATGGTCTTTCGACTATTCGATAACAATGATTTCACAATGCTACCTAAACCCCAATGAAGTAAATGACCGTGGAGGCTAGTGGGATACAACACCCAAGCCGAGGAAGAGTAAGAAATCATCAGCATTGTGAGGGATTTAACGAGCTCTACGATTCGAATTGATGCTGATATTGAACACCTCGATGCCAAATACATTTTCGTTTAAATCCAAAGTAAAAGTACATTTTCAACCCTGCAGAATAAATGAAACTAAATCCCCTGCTGCCTCTTAAGTCTCTATTAAAAGATATGAATGAATGAATATGATAGCGGAACACTCTTGTCAAAGCTGCCTAGGGGAACCGGGCGGCTTCTTCCATTGTCCCAGTAAACGAAGTGACTGACTTCCTCACTCACTCGCCTTCCTTCCCTCTCCACTCAGTGGCCTTCCTTTCCTCTTCTTAGTCTATAGGTGACTTCCTCACTCACTGGCCTTCCTCCCCTCTTCTTAGTATGCAGGTAAAGAGCAGCTGGTATTCCTCATCCTTCTAACTCATTAGGTGAAAAGGAAGCAACCAAACAACAAAGCCAGCGGAAAAGAAAATGTAGATTGTGTGCGGCAAACATTAATTTGTTTCAATTTTGAAATATAAAATGTATATAAAAGTTATTGTATTTTAATAATTAAAAAAGAACTTTTCTATTACTAAATTAAATTAAATGAAAAATGACAATTTTTTTAAATTTTAAATAATTGTATCAAAAGAAAATAATAAATATATATGTTATTTAAATAAATACTTTTATTAATAACTTTAATTTACTTAAAAGCCACTTCAATTTGAACTGTATGAGTAACTTAGCCATCTCATTCATATATATATAAATAATTTATATAAAATTATTTATTATAATAATTTTAAATTAAAAAATAATAATAAATCTGTGTCATCTTAATTGAAATTATTAACTAAAAATTTTCTTTAACCAATTTTCATTTTTTAAAATAATATTAACCTAATTAAATGTAGTTGGTTACATAGTTTTTGAATTCTTTATGTAAAAGCAGAAGAGTAATAAAAGGCACCTGCTAGCTGTTAGTTGGATAGTAAATAATTGATGCAGCAGAAGGTGATTTTAGGCTGTCTGTCTCAACAAATGCTCCGGAGTTGAACCAAAGGGAAGATGGAGCCATTGGAGAGTGGTTTGTTCATTATATCATTTAGAGAGAATCAAACCAGTCAATCTCCACTGCCTGCCAACGTTGGGAAATGTCAAAATGTAATGTAACGTTAAAAGCAACAACGAAGAAAAATAACGGGTGGTGCTCCCATAAGAGGCCTGGGAATGGCTGAGGTATTGAATGCTTTGGCAATCGTTCTTGCCTTTCATTAAAAAGTCTATTAGCTGGAGAGGTTTTCATGGAGGAAAATAACTTTCAAAATTCATCCAACAACTCAGCCCAGCTTGCCAGGCTTGACAGGAGGAACCCATGTTGCAAAGTGGTAATTGTAAGTGAATGTCAGCTCACCTGAAATGAGATAAGTCACATGAATTAGCTGGTGACTCATTCATTCATTAATGCAACAGAGGCATAAAGCTGAATAATCATGTCAACCAGCCAGGTTGGTAATCCAATTATTAAGTTGAGTTGGAATTAGTCCATTCATTTTATATTCATCAGTCTTGGGATTCCAATTTTATTGGAATCAGTCCCTCTTTATGTTCATCAATGATCAGGTATTGGTGAAATTTGGTGTCAGCATATTATACTTGTACTGGAACCTGTCATCCAGATTGTTAGGAGTTTAACCTAATTGGTAGAGGTGAGAACTACATAGATGGATTTACAGTTTGCTGTAATTTTTTTTAATTGATTTTTAAAAAAGTTGGGAAAGACGGGGGTATTGGTGAAATTTGGTTTCAGCATATTATAATAGTACTGGAACTTATCATTGAGATTGTTAGGAGTTTAAACTAATTGGTAAACGTGAGAACTGCTGAGATGGATTTACAGTTTGCTGTAATTTTTTTTCTATTTGATTTTTAAAAAGGTTGGAAAATACTGCAAGTTCGCGACACCTTCTATATACATTGTTTCCAACATTTTGGTTTTTCTAACTTTTTTCAAAGTACTTTTTTTATATAGATCTATATCCACCTCAATTTTTTCTTAAACATAATTAGAGTAATGGGAAAAGTTGGCAATACTGGTCTTTTTAGAAAAATACAAACTACAAAGCACCAAAATAGTGAAAGTTAGTTACAGCAATGGAAAAACTTGTCTTCCTATAAGAAAGAACTCCAAAATAGTGAAAGTTAATTACAGCAATGACACAACTTTTTTTCAAACTCCAAAATAGTGAAAGTTAGTTACAACAATGGCAAAACTTATCTTTCTTGAAAAATCCATACAAAAACTCCAAATAGTGAAAGTTCATTACAGCAATGGTAATTTTTTTTTTAAATCCATACACCAAAAACTTCAAAATAGTGAAAGCTAATTATAGGGCAAAACTTTTATTTTTCAGAAAGAAAAAAGCTGTTACTTCATAACAAGACAAAATTCTATTTAGAGACATAAAATCTAAACAAATTTAAAAAAAGTATTCAATCCCTGTAGAAACTGTGTAGTGTGTAGTTTTCTAATATTTCTACGAAAATGTAGAATGCCATCCATTTGCCCCATCCTTTTTGATAAACTGTCAGATAAACTATCAGCAACTTGATTGAATTATCCAAAGATATGTGTGACAACTTGATTGAATTATCCGTGAAAGAGAGGAAAGAAAACTGATGTTTTAAATACAAGATCATGTTGCTCCACTGTTCCAGATTTAAAACCATGGCAAAACTTGTCTTTCTTGAAAAAAACATCCATACTAAAAACTCCGATTGAAAAGACATGTCCAAAAATACTAGGCCTCCAAAGATTGAGTCCATCTCATTTTAAATAGTGAAACTTAATTACAGCAATGGCAAATCCTGTCCTTCTAGAAACATCATTAACAGAAGAAAAACTCCACCCCAAACATAAATTGAAATGCCAAAAATTTATGTTCTCTGAACCACAAAATTATGCATATTTTTCTTAATCTCTTAGATTCAAAATTATGCATATTTCTAGATTTATAGAATGCTCTTCTCTACTGAGTAGATACAAAAGCATGCCATGCATGGAACCCTAGGGGCTGCAATTTAGCTTAGGGATTTCAAATAAAAAAGGAAAAAAACAACCCTCTACATAAATCACACCGACATACTGTAGCACAAAGCCAAATGCATATTAACCTATGGCCCTCTCCACTCACTACACGTGATTGTACAATTTATTAATTTCATGTGACTTAAGGACATTTTCTCATGGATTCCCATCAAGATGTGCATACAGATGAGGGGAGACTCACGGGGGAGGGAGTGCGCTCAATACATGACTTGTAATTACAAGGTTCATTAGCTGATATTCACTACATAAAAAAAAATGCATTAAAACTCGAAGCGACAGAAAGAGATCACCATTTGAACTGCGCCACATGAAATTTCTGCCAAAACCCAGATGAGTAAATAAAAATAAAATTTCAAAACGTTAAGGGATAGTTGATCGACTGGTCTCACTCTGTCACCGAAAGGGGTGTATTCTAATTCCATTTCTATAGTTTTGTCTACAGTATTTAGTGATTTAACCGCTTATTCCAGTCCTTCTATTTTATTTTTATTTTGCATTGATTGATATGCCACACCATAAATCGATACTGCATTTGGTCGAGTACATGGGCCTTATGCACTACTGCTGCATTGATCTGTGCCGTTTCTCCATGGAGTCAAAAGGTAGCACAAAACTTGGTTTACAACCCTTCCACTTTAGCTAGATGCCACATTTCTTGCTGTAGGTACCGAGTCTTTGGCTATAGGTGTTAACTTGTTAAGTTCCCACCACCTTGTCAAATGATTGAGGATCATGATGTGCTTCTACGACCATTATTTGATGGTGACCCTAATGTACGCACAGATCGATGTACCTATTTCTCCATCACCCTGTGCAATCCATATAATTTAGCTTTCCACATGACTTTTCGGGATTGGTGCATCCTATGAACATAATAAGATCATGGACATTGTGATTGGTCAATAATTTCATCTGGTTACTCATGCAATCTCCTATCCCGTGAGATTCATACCTGATGAAACAAATTCAAATAGAGTCTAAAGATCTAATGCGGTATCTTCCAAGGGAAATTACTTGTTGCTGGAAATTCTTCGCTCTTTTAATGATCTCATCTCATTACAAAGAGATAACTATCTGTGAGGAAGTTATTAAAAGAGAAAGATCATTTTCCATTCCTCCATGGAAACATCATCATTTTCATTTTGGGGATGCCCCATAGCAAGTAATCAAACTAAGTTGTCTGTCCTTCAATGAGATCCGTTCATGGGTTATCTTCAAGTTTCTTCTGCACTAACCTACACACATGAATGAAACTGACTTGAAAGTCTGCAGGTGACTTCCTCACTCACTGGCCTTCCTTCCCTCTTCCTAGTCTGCAAGTAAAGAGAAACTGGTATTCCTCTTCCTTCTAAGCCTGTAGTTGAAAAGGAAGCAACCAAACAAGGAAGCCAGTGGAAAAGAAAATGTAAATTGTGTACAAAGCCAGCGGAAAAGAAAATGTAGATTGTGTGGGACAAACATGAGAGCTAGTTATAATAAGTATTTCATCCTGGTTCCATTCCCTTGTATACTGACTCAGCCATAGAATGGCTCGCCATTTCTTTACGATGGCCCTGTGGCTAGTGACTTGAAGTATGTCTTGGGCCTCCTGTAAGGAATTCTCTTCCCCAAAAAATAAATGAAAACCATTTTCCAATACTTAGGCCATTACTACTGCTTACTCCATAGGCCGCCCGGTCTTGGGGCACAAAAGACCCAAGCAAAAGTCACCTACAAAAGACCAATAGAAATTAAGTTAAATCAATATTTAAATAATTCAAAAAATAAAATTTAATCAAACAATATTAAAAAATATTTGAAAACTAAAAAATTTAAATTTGCATATCCAATTAATTGACGTAACCCATTCATATAAAACATAATAATACATACTTAAATATATAAATAAGATAAAATTTACATCTACTTATCATTATAACAACCTAAACCTAATGAATCAAATTGAAAAATGCCATTGTAAATATTATTGTTCATTATGAAACTAGTGCAACTCACATTATCTTTTTTCTCGAATCTCACCTATATCTAAATACATCACAACGCTATTCACAAAAATGTATAGTTTTGGTTTCATATATGAACACATAGCTATTTAATTTTTATTGTCAAAATGCTATTAAGAAAATATAAATTTTGGGGAATATAATTTTATTATTAAAACATTTAATTGAAAATTAAAAATAAATATTTATTTAATTTAAAAAATATTGTATTTTAATTTTGATATTATAAATTCTATATATTTTAAAAAATAATTAAAATAATTATCATTTTAATATTAATATTAATAATTTTATATATTTTTTAAAGTAAAAATAATAACTTAATTATATTGGAGTGGGCTAAACTCTAAACAATTTGTATATGTCATTTCAGTATTAAAATTACAATTTTAACACTATAACAAATCCCAAATATACAATTCCAACCATTAACAACTACAATTTAATCAATTTCCATAAAGACAAATCTTATAAATTATTTCAACTCCTTGAAACTTCCTCGGTGTTCACACTTGCCTTATCCATAGGCTCCATCAATAAAAAACAATGCATTCACATTTTCCATATCCACAGGCTCCATCAATAAATGGGAGTCGAAATGTGATTTTTTTTAGTTGTAATCTAACATGGATGGGTTGTCTCCACGGTACCCTCTTTATTATTAGTTTTATTTTATCCGATCTTATCTTTATCTGGTAAAGGAGTTGATTAATTACGTCAACAAGTGTTTTGTCCCTGAGGTCTATCTTGATTCCACTGTAGGAATCGTCGTCCCTTCTGCCAATTGGCCTCTCGTGCGTGTCCTCCTGCATTGCTCCTCATTTGTTGATGCATGCCCTTAGTTTCTCATGCATTCAAGCGAGACATGGACATCTGTTAGGGCTCCACTTGCATCTCATTCAAGGCAGACAACAACCTAAACAAATGGTACAGTGAAGGAACTGAGTGGGAACCGGAGTGGTAATGTGTAGCGCAGGAAACTCTCACTGTGGAAGACGAAGGAGAGACGCTCGTCGATTATTTGGACTGCTTCTCGGGTCCTCCTTCTTTGTTGACTCATGCCCTTAGGTTTCTGCTAGATTGAAGCCAGACATGGATATTTGTTAGGCCTCCACTTGCATTTCAATCAATGTAGATAGCCAATGAAACAAATGGTACAATAAAGGAATCGGGTGGGAAGCAGAGTGGTAATGGGTAGCGTAGGAAACCCTCAATATGGAAGCAAAATCAATACAGAGGAGAGACGACCATCGATTATTTGGATTGCATCTCTGACAGGTTGGATTGTAACGTCCCCTTCAGGACGGAAGAGCAGCTATGGAAAAATGTAACACCCTGGTTTTGACCCGTTTGCATTAAATGTATGTGATGTATATATTGTAATGAATTGTGGTGTGGAGCTAAAGGCAAAATCCCCACCATCGATTTGGTTGTGTTATGTGTTGGCGTTTGGAATTGTTGCCGATAGTATATCGTGATATACGACACATATTAGTTTGGAATCATGTAATTGTGCATTTTAATTAAATGAACCCCAACCAGCTATGTCGCTGCAACTATATTGAAAAGGGCATGATTTTCCTAAGGATAAGGGGGGGATGTTAAATCTTGAGCCTGTGGGAAAATCCATGTGTCAGCCACCCATTTAAGAACCCTAATGTTAGTTGAGGGCAGTTATTTGCTCGGTAGTAGTGGGTGGCAGGCTTGCCCCCACGCACACTCCACTAGCTGGGTCGTCCATTCACATGGACAAGGAAAATAACAGGGGACACTTCCACTCTCCCATTCTCTCCATCGTTTCTGTTCATCCTCACGCACAGGCTTTTGTGTCGTTTTACCCAAGCAGCGAGTTGAGGAGCCGATTTTGTCCACTATCACCCATGATTTTTTTGTGTAGAGCCATTCATGCTTGGGAGGTGATGTGTATGTGTGTTTTTCCATACCGATTTTGGGGTGTGCATGTACTCCTTATGGATTTTTGGTCTGCGTACATGTTTTCCCCTGTCCAGGAAAGAGAATCGGACTTTCTCTCCTGTTTTGGGGACTGTGTAATGTTCTCGTCACTTCACTGTGAGATGGGGCTGTTGTTCTTTCCCTGATTTGTGGTTGCTGTTATTTTCCCCACATTGTTCATTGATATGGAACTAGTTACATTTTGGCCTTGCTATAGGTTATTGTGAGTCGTTTTGTCCACGATAGGGCCAAGAACGACCCAGGGTTCGATTTTCTCCCCTGTCCAAGCTGTGAATAGCTTGTTTGTTGTGTGTATGCAGTAGTTGGTCTTTGGACTGTCTTTGGAGTGGCGACGAGGGATTGGTTTGCTTGACAAAACTGGTGTGTTCGAGAACCACACATACAAAGCTAGGGGGTTGGATTTCTTCTCCACAACCCCTGAATAGCACTGGAAGGGAGGTCAGGGCCTGAGAGACTATGTAGCAGAGAAGGGACTGATTTCCTTGTGTTGGGTGTGTGTGGGTGTTCTAGAAACCATGCTAGTTCTGGTGTAGGTGTCCTTAGCTCTACAATGAGCTCACCGGCTTAGCAATTATCCTTTCCCAGCCCCTTGATGGCCTAATAAACCCAACTGTATTGGCTTGGGTGATTTGTGGATGGGTTGATAAACCCAACTGTGTTGTCTTGGATTATCTGTTGTTTTGTGTATCCTTGGCTATGTGTAAGCCTACTTGTTCTTTATTCCTTGGGGACTCATGCCCAGCTCGGGGGCAGCAGCGCTGCTGAGAGATTAAGGAGCACGCTCGCCTATGGTTGGGTGGAACGTTGCAGCGATGTAGCTGGTTACGGGACAAGTTCTTTATAAGATAAGTATTCTTGTCCATTTTACCTTTGCAATCATATTGATGTTTAATGAATGCTGATGAACATGTGAATGCTGGAATGAACATATGTTTTCTTCTGCTGTAAGATAAATAATTATGTATCTTTACATGTTCTAGTTCAAAGCATTTTATTCAATTTTTTAGGTTTGTTCATGTTCATGGGGCTTTTAGCCCGGATGTTTAATGACACAGTAGCATCCTCTTAGTCGGACGAAGGGTTGGGGACATTACAGAGTGGTATTAGAGCAATTGTTGCAGCATTGGGCCTCAGAGGGCCATGAGAAACCAATTAGCAGAGGCAGGTTGCCTCCTGCCCAGAATAAATAGAAATAAAATCGGTGAATGACGGTAAAATTCTTAAAATTTTTCTAAGTGCCGAGCTCATCGGATCATCGAAGGGATTAGTGGGAAGATCCTTCAATACACTGGAGAACCTAGTCGGAAGGTCACCCGACAAGGGACAAGTGGAAAGAATCTCACAAAATTTTTCTAAGTGCCAAGATCGTTGGCTCATTGGAGAACTTAGTCTGAAGCTTCTTCGATGCATCGAACAGCTTAGACGAGAACTGGCGAGAGATAAATTTCGGAATTTGTTGAAGTTTGGAAGTTGTCAGCAGTCGGCAGAAGATAGACAATGGAATCGCCGATACGTTGACTCCGTATAGCTAAAGATTGCCGAAACATCGGTGCAGTTAGAAGGAAATACTTTTGATACTGCCGTCATAGAAAAATAGAAAATTGGACTGTCGATACATCGGTGAAGATTAGTTGATCGCTCGGTGAAAATTAGTTGAGTAAGTATTCGATGTGGCGGAAAACGTCGACGAGAATTAGTGGATGCAACCGCCAAAACGTCGGCTCGTTTAGTCGAAAGAACATCCGATAAACACCATCGACGTCGACGGAAGATAGAGGATGAGAGCGCCAATGCGGAGGAGAAAGAAGAAATGTTTTTCTTTCCAAAGTGTTGAATACGTTGGAGAATTTTAGTTGATCGAGGAGCCGCAGTGTTGGCGGATATCATATGAAGGAGGCCGAAATGGCAGAGGAAATTAGTTGGTGGAACAGCCGACACAGTGGCGGCATGAAGAAGAATTTTTTTTGGAAAATTTTGAAGTGTGAGATCATCAATGAAATTTAGTTGACAGAACCACTGATGATACGTCGGCGAAAATTAGATGATGAAGGTGCCGAAACGACAATGGAAGAAAGGAGATAAAAGGAAGTTTCACTGAAATTTTCCTAAGTATTGAAATCATCGAAAATCTTTAGTTGTTTGGATCACCGATACATCGAAGAAGATTAGTTGATGGGATCGTCGATGAACATCGGAAGAAATTAGTTGATGAGACCACCGATACGTCGGAGAAGGTTAGTCGTTTGGACTGTCGATGCATCAAAAGAAGTTAGTTGTCCGGATTGCCAACACATATTGTTTAGTGGTTCCGATCGCCAATAGGTTGTATGGTCTGCGGAACCGACAGATGGTATGTTTCCCGCTGTTGCGGATGCCTAAGGAACTATCCACCAATGAAGAGTGATTTCGATTGCCGATACAACATTATGGAGTTAGTTTCCTCGTCGATGCTATAGTGATTAATGTTTCGATACCCGACACACAACAGTCCTTGGCATTGTCGATGGTAGTCCGGCAGCTTAGAAAACAAGAGATCCAATACATCGAAAACTTTTAGTTGAAGGGACTTCTGATGAGCGTTAGAGAAATTTATTGATTGGGTCACCGAAATGTCAAATATTTAGTTAGGAAGAGACCCGATTTGATGAAGGCAAATTTTTGAGTTTTTTTATGTGGGATTTCTTAGCAAGTTTCAACTGTTTTTCGGTGTATTTTTCAGTAGATTGTCAGCAGATTATAGGATTGTGAAGGAAGAAAATTTTGTGTTTGAGCAAAATTGTTATTTTATGATTTTTCCAAGAGAAGGTAAGTAGTTTTGATTTATATCAATGTATGCACCTAACAATTGTGTTACTAACATGTTTGCAAATTCATAGTCACCTTCAAGGGCAGTATTCCAGGTGGTGCAGTTTGGTAAATAAGTGGTGGTTCAATTATAAGAACCCATGACAGATATGATGCTTGGGATTCTTACAAGCGTGCGGAAGATGCCATGGGAAAAAATGTTCATAATGGAAATGATGACATAGAGTCTAATGGAAGGAGATTCCAAGAGACACCGTTAGATGTTGCAGCCACCATGAGAAGCTTGATTAAAGCCTAGGAAGAGCAGCATTAGTTGAATGTTGCCATGTTGCAGAGCTTAACAGACTTGCAAAGAAAGATAGACTCTGAACGAGGTACAACAAAACCAGAAGGTAGTAAGAGCAGTACTAGGAGAAGGAGAAAGACTTCTAGTGGATCATCTGACGCTGAAGAATCCAGCGGGGATTCAAGCTCATCTTCTCGTAAAAGAAAAAGAAGGAGACACCATAGGGATCTCTCTCGGGATGAATTTAAGAAGGCTAAAACTCCTAAATTTGATGGTGAGGTAAAGACTGGACAAGAAGATGAAGCTTGGATTCTTGGAATAAAGAAGTATTTTCAAGTGCAGGATTATTCGAGAAACATGAAGGCAAGAGTTTCCATATTCAATATGAATGGAAGGGCATCCATTTGGTGGGAACACTTCAAGCAAGTAAAGAGGATCAGTGAAAGGAGACTGAAGTGGAAACAGTTCAAGAAGTATTTCAAGCAGAAATACCTCTCTGACAGGTATTATTATGACAAGATTAAGGAGTTCCATGAGCTGAGATTGGATCAGTAGACCATGGAAGAGTATGCAAATAAGTTCTTAGAACTATTGAGGTATGTCAGGTACATCAAAGATGAAATATTGAAGGTCCAGTAGTTTCTGAGTGGATTGCCTCAGTATTACAAAGACAGGATTGAGTTTTACGAACCTAGAACTCTTGAAGAAGCAGTAAGGAAGGCTAAGTATTGCTATGAGCAAAGAAAAGGTAAACCTGATTACCATAAGGCATGGAAGGACAAGAAGAATGAGAATTTTGACCAAAGAAAGAAAGGTTTCATACCTTCTAGCTTCAGGAATCGGCAAAAGCAGCCATCCCAAGCTGCAAGTAAGCCAGTTGGAGTGACAGGAGAAAAGCCTAAGGATCCAGAACAGGATAGAAGACCACTCAAATGTTGGAAATGTGAAGGACCCCACCTACGCAGATATTATCCACTCTAAAATGAGAGCGCAAGACCAGCTTACAACATTTAAGAAACATAAATAGTGGGTCAAGTAGCAAGGGCAATCCCTAGGATTTATGCAGCATTGGAGGACCGCCAGGCAGATCAGCAGTCAACTGTGGTTGAAGTTGGAGGTAATATTGTTGAGCAATCTATTTCTATTTTGATTGACCCTTGTTCTACTCACAGTTACATTACTCCTAGAGTAGTGGAGATTTGTGCTTTTAAGAAGGTAAAGCATAGGAAATATTGGTTAGTTCAGCTAGCCACTGCAAATAAGAGAAAATTTAGTGAAGTGGTAGAGAAATGTCCATTGGTTATGAATGGATTGATCACTTGTGTAGATCTGAATGTTCTACCACTTGGTTCCTATGATGTTCTCATTGGAATGGATTGGTTAGAAGCTCACGGGATAAAGCTTGACTGTTATAACAAGACTTTCGAATGCATGGATGAAGAAGGAAACCCAGTAGTTGTGAAAGGCATTCCAAAGGTGATTTCAGTAAGGCATATTTCAGCAATCCAGTTGAATAAGTTCTGTAGGAAGAGTTGCTAGTTTTATGCAGCTCACATTGTGGAGGCAATAGAAGGTGAAGCTCCTAGGTTGGAGGACTATCAGGTGTTACAAGAATTCAAGGATGTTTTTCCTGAAGAGATTCCATGGCTTCCTCCAAAGAGGGAAATTGATTTCACAATTGAACTTGTGCCAGGAGCAGCACTAGTGTCCAAGACACCCTATAGGATGAGTACACCGAAGATGCTAGAGTTGAAGATGCAACTGCAAGAGTTGTTGGAAAAGAAGTATATCTGGCCAAGTGTGTCTCCTTAGGGAGCACCAGTTCTGTTTGTAAAGAAGAAAGATGGTACACCCAGGTTGTGTATTGATTACACACAATTGAACAAGGTTACTATCAAGAATAAATATCCTTTTCCTAGGATTGATGACCTCTTTGATCAAATTAGAGGAGCAAAGGTATTTTCCAAGATTGACTTGAGGTCTGGTTACCATCATGTGAGAATCAAGGATGAAGACATTCATAAGACAGCCTTCATAACAAGGTATGGACATTATGAGTTTGTAGTGGTACCACTTGGTATCACAAATGCACCAGCTACATTTATGTGCCTTATAAACAGTGTCTTTAGTAGGTATTTGGACAAGTTTGTTCTTGTTTTCCTTGATGACATTCTTGTTTATTCTAAGAATGAGGAAGAACATGAAGAGCATTTGAGATTGACATTGCAATTGCTCAGGAAGCATCAGTTGTATGCAAATCTGAGCAAATGTGACTTCTATGTTGATGTATATGTAACTTCCGAATGTATTCACTTGTATTTCTTATGTATTGTAACCCGATGTTTATTCCGAGATGTATTTGTAAAGTACTTGAGTCATGTCATGCTCTGATTTTCTGATCGAGAATATTTATAAAGTAAAAAAGTCATGTCAAATCATTGTGGGTAACCCTTTTATTGTCTAAGGGTTAAAGTCCCCACAGTTTTGGGGCACTAGGGTTATTAGACTGTCCTAGAGAGGTTGGCCCTAGTAGGGTTTTAGTCATGTCAGAATTAGTATAAATAGAGAGCTAGTATCTCTATTTAGTACACAACTTATACACAACTCATACAGACTCAAGTGTAGTGCATAGTTGAGGAAGGAAAAGACACTCGAGCTAGATAGAAAGAAGGTTACTGATGTCGAGATATCATCTTACTATTTTGGGGTTTTACTTTTGGTGCTAATTCTATCTCTAAGGAAGTTGCAGGGGTTTCTCCATTTATGGTTTCCCCAAGGAAAAAACACTGTGTTCATTGTCTCTTGTGTTTGATTGTTGTGCTTGTTGTTCTCTCAGTTAAATATCCTAATGTTATACTAGCTTAATGTTAAAAATCTAACATGGTATCAGAGCTAACCTAAGAAGAAGACACTGTGCAGCTGCAGGAACTAGGGCTTCCTACTTTGTGGATCTCTCTCCACAGTTTTTCAGCAAAAGAAGGTTGGAATAACTCTCCTCCTTAGGGTGCATCTTTCTATCGAAGAAGAATCCAATTCTGAGGTTTTTTAGTTTTGGACCCGACACTGCTGCCGAAAATTAGGGCTTTTCACAGAAGAGGAATTTTTCAGTGAGCCCAGGCATGAATTGATCTCCTACCTAAAATCGAAGTTGGGGATCAATTTCAAAGCAATTGGTTGGACATAAATCCAAAAAAGCAAAACCCTAATCTGCTTCTGAACCAACACTACAGAATTTCAGCTACAAATCCAAATCCGACATCTTGAACTGGTAAGATCTAAATCTTGTGTATTTCCATTTGAGGTTCTCAGTTAAGATGTCTCATCATACCAAGATTAATGAAAAGCTTGAGGGAGCTAATAAATTTCGAGCCTGGAAGTATAGGATCTCCCTGGTCCTGGAAGAGAATGAGTTGGACTCCCACATCAATGAGGAGGTTCCAGTTCCAACGGGAGATGAGGCTAAGTCCTTACACAAGAAGAATATGGTTATGGAAAAGAGAATCATTGCTGATTCTATCAAGGATCATCTCATACCATAGGTGTCCTCCCTAAAGACACCTAAAGCTATGTTTGATTCCCTAACCAAATTTTTTGAAGGGAAGAATATAAACTGGAAGATGACTCTAAGAAACCAACTGAAGAATGTGAAGATTCAGAATGCAGAAACCATCCAGTCTTACTTCACAAGAGTTTCTCAAATCAAAGAACAACTAGAAGCAGTAGATGAAGAAGTGGAAAATTCTGAGATTGTAATGACCACCTTGAATGGTCTCCCTAGATCATGGGACTCCTTTATTCAAGGGATATGTTCCAGAAAGAAGTTAGTCAAGTTCAACAGACTATGGGAAGAATGCTCTCAAGAAGAAGCAAGGATAGTAGCCAGAGAAGAGAAGATGGGAAGTGAAGATCAAACTCTCATAGTACATTCCAAGAAAACCAAAAGAAGTTCTCATCACTTTAGAGGTAAGCATTTTTCTAAAACTAACTCTAGAAAATATTTCTCTAGAGGCAGATGTTATACTTGTGATGAAGTAGGACACTTTGCAAAAGATTGTCCTAAAAGACAAAATAAGAAAAAGGGCAACAAGAAAAGGCATAATGCTCATGCTGTAGAGGATGATGAACCATCCAAGAAGAAAACCAGATATGAAAGTGAAGACTCTTCAAGTGATGAAGAATATGTCTTGATTTCTACTCTCATAGGAAATATCACACATGGAAGCAATGATTGGCTTATAGACAGTGGGGCTTCCAAGCATATGACAAGATTCAAAAAATCCTTTGTGAAACTTTCAGAACATGAATCACCTCACAAGGTGAAGCTTGGAGATGACTACCAATATCCAATAAAAGGTAGTGGGGAATCTTCTTATAAACTAGACTCAGGAAAGTCTATGAGGATGCAAGATGTATTGTTTGTACCAGGACTCAAGAAGAACCTTCTCTCCATATCTACATTAGATGCAAAAGGAATGAGGGTTGCATCCATAGATGGGCAAGTCATCATGTGGCCAAATGGAAAGACATTTTATGATGCAGTAGTGATTGGGGAACAAGAAGGAGGTCTATACAAATTGAAGGGCCATCCAGAACAAGCCTTGGTCCATGACACAGTAGAGCCAAATGAACTTTGGCATAGAAGGCTTGCACATGTGCATTACAGAGCACTACCAATTGCAAGCAAAGTTGTTGAAGGTCTTCCAAAAATTCAAGCAAGGATGTGCGAAAGGAAAGAATACAAAGAAGACATTTCCAAGTAGTGAAAGCAAAGAAAAAGGAATCTTGGAAATAATCCACTCCGATGTATGCGGTCCTATATCATCAAGCTCACTAAGCGGGTATGTATACTATGTTTCTTTTATTGATGACTTTTCTAGGAAGACATGGATTTACTTCATGAAGAACAAAGATGAAGTATTCAACAAGTTCAAGGAATTCAAAACCTTGATTGAGAATCACACAGACAAGAAGATCAATACCTTTCGATCAGATAATGGCAGAGAATTCACATCCAATAAATTCAAAGAGTTATGCAAATACTTAGGGATTAAGAGGGAGTTGTCCACTCCTTATAATCCACAACAAAATTGGATTGTAGAAAGGAAGAATAGAACTACCATGGAAGCTGCAAGAGCAATGCTTCATGATCAAGATCTTCCTACGCATCTTTGGGTGGAAGCTGCCAAAACAACGGTGTATGTACAGAACCGTACTCCACATAGAGTACTCAAGAACAAGAGTCCTGAAGAAGTCTTCTCCAGCAAGAAACCAGAAGTCATCCATCTCAGAATATTCGGTTGTCCTGTGTACATACACATTCCAAAATAAAAGAGAACAAAATTAGATCCTTGAGGAAAGAAGGGTATATTTATGGGATACTCTGAAAGCTCGAAGGCTTACAGAATATATTTCCTAGGGTACAAGAAGATTGAAATCAGCAGGGATGTGACATTTGATGAAGACACAGCTTACAACAAATCCAGAAAGAAACTTGCTGAAGAATCTAAAGAAGCAGAAGAACCCAGAATTCATGATACAACCATGAATGAAAAAACTCAAGAAGAAGATCGAGAGTTTGAAGAACCACAAAGACCTGTAGATCCACCTCTAGAGAAGAATCCTCATAAGAGGAAACCTGCTTGGGTATGGTAACTTATCCAAGGTGCGGAAAGATATGGTGCTCCATAAGAGAATCACAGAGAAAGAAAAAGGACCAGATCCTACTCCAGGTATTTAGCATTACTATGTGATTTCATTGATAAAGAACCTTCCAGTTATGAAGAAGTGGCAAAACGGAAAGAATGGAAGGATGCTATGATCGAAGAATATCAATCGATCATGAAGAATGATGTTTGGGATGTTGTCCCAAGACCAGAAGGGAAGTCAGTTGTAACTTCCAAATGGATCTACAAGATCAAGCATGTTGCAGATGGTAGCATAGAGAAATATAAAGCAATATTTGTTGCTCCAGGTTTCTCACAGAAAGAAGGAATAGATTATGAAGAAACCTTTGCACCTGTAGCCATATACACTTCCATCATATCAGTACTTTCCCTGGCTGCAGTGACGAAATGGAAGATACACCAAATGGATGTCAAGATTTCTTTCTTGAATGGTGTAGTGGAAGAGGAAGTGTATGTAAAACAACCACTTGTTTTTTAGACACATGACAGAGAGTCTCATGTATGCAGATTGAAGAAATCCCTGTACGGTTTGAAACAGGCACCCAAGACTTGGTACGAAAGAATTGATAGATTTCTATCCAGTTTGGGCTTTACCAAGAGTAAAGCAGATTCCAACCTTTACTACAAGGTTGAAGATGGCAACCCAGTGATGCTCCTACTATATGTAGATGATCTGTTTGTGATAGGTATGGATGGGTTGATTGATGATACGAAGAGAAAGCTTGCTACTAAGTTTGAAATGAAGGACTTGGGTATGATGCATTATTTTCTAGGTATGGAGGTGTGGCAGAGTGCAGATGGAATCTCCCTTGGACAAGGGAATTATGCAGTAGAGATCCTGAAAAGGTTTGGGATGATGGAATGCAAGCTATGGCCACACCTATGGCATCGAACCTAAAGCTATTGAGCGATGCTTCATCAGAGTCGGTTGATACTACGATGTATTGTCAGATGATTGGGTCCTTGATGTACTTGATGAACACTAGACCATATATTTGCTTTGTTGTGAACACCTTAAGCCAGTTCTTGACAGATTCGAGACATGTTCACTTGATTGCTGCAAAGCATATTCTGAGATACTTGAGAGGTACGGTTGATTATGGGCTCAAGTATGATACGAATTAGAAGATTAACCTAGAGGGTGATGTTGATTCACATTGGGCAGGCAATGCCATAGATAGGAAGAGCACTTCAGGATATTGCTTCAGTATGGGATCAGGTGTGATCTCTTGGTTTAGCAGTAAGCAATCCTGTGTGACATTGAGTACAGCTGAAGCAGAGTATGTCGTAGCTTGTTCAGCTAGTTGTGAGGCAATTTGGATCATGAAGCTAATGTCTGATTTATTTGATCTCCAGCTGGATGATACTTGTATACACTGTGACAACTAGAGTTGTGTGAAGTTGTCAAAGAACCCATTGTTCCATGACAAGTCGAATCATATCGAGATCAAGTATCACTATATTAGGGATATGGTGCAAAGGGGAGGAGTGAAGCTCTAGTATATTGCGATGGATGATCAGATAGTTGATGTGTTGACGAAGCCATTGGCCAGAGTGAAGTTTGAGTACTTCAGGAAGAAGCTTGGTGTTCTCTAGATCGAGGTCCCTTCCAAGGGGAAGTGACGAGTCAGGAATCCATTCTGATGAGCAGGTCAGATGTAAGGGCTGAGCCATTCTGTCATGGTGAGAGGATTAGTTCCTTCCATGTCAGATATGAGTGCTGAGCCATTCTGATATGACTATTGGATTGGTTCCTACATGATCAGATATAAGGGCTATTGCCATTCTTGGAATGGAGCTGCCTGGTGAGTTACCAGGAATACTTGGTCTTGGACTGAGGGCCTTTCTAAGACAATTATAAGATGTAGTCTTACATGATCAAATGTGAGCACATGGCCATTCTGATGTGATTGAGGGATGTGTTCCCACTTGATCAGATATAAGGGTTGTTTCCTTTCTGACAAGTAGATCAGATGTGAGTGTTGGCCATTTTGAAGTAGGATTAGTTCCTACATAGATGAAAGGGCTACCTCCTTTCTGACGAGGAGGTCAGATGTGAGTGATAGCCATTCTAATGTAGGATGAGATCCTACATAGATGTAAGGGCTACCGCCTTTTGGACGAGGAGGTCAGATGTGAGTGTCGGCCATTCTAATGTAGGATGAGATCCTACATAGATGTAAGGGCTACCACCTTTCTGAAGAGTAGGTCAGATGTGAGTGTCGGCCATTCTGATGTGACTGTAGGATGAGGTCCTACATGATCAGATGTAAGGGCTACTGTGTTTCGAATGAGGAGGTCAGATGTGAGTGCTGGCCATTCTGATGAGTAAGTTAGATGTAAGGGCTACTACAATTATTTGAATGGAGGCACCTGGACAGTTACTAGGAACCCTCAGTATAGGACCGAGCACCTTTCTGACAAGTCAAGGTCAGATGTAAGTGTTGTGCCTTTCTGACGAGTAAAGGTCAGATGTGAGTGCTATGCCTTTCTGACGATTCAAGTTCAAATGTGGGTGCTGGCCATTCTGACAAGTAGGTCAGATGTAAGGGCTACTAAAGACCTACGAGGAGGTAGTCCTACACCCATCATGAAAAAGGTTTGGCTTTGTAGAACTTCCTATGACGAGAAGAATCATGAGATAACACATATGATGATGACCCAGTGATGATCCAAATCCAGTTATGATGTCTCCGAGATGATCCATATCGAGTGATGATTTAGATATAGCAGTGATGATCCAGATCCAGTGATGATGATCCAGTGGTGATCCAGATTGAGTGATGATCTAGATCTAGTGATGGTGATCCAGCTCGAGTGATGATCCAGATCCAATGATGATGATCCAGATCCAATGATGATGATCCAGATCCAATGATGATGATCCAGATCGAGCCGATGATCCAGATCCAGATGAAGATAACTTGAAGATGAAGATGAAGAGAACTTGACGATGACCCAGATGATACAGAGAAGAAGACTTGTGCTGAAAATTGTGTTGAGAGAATACCTTCCTAGTTAAGAGGGAGTGTTGATGTATATGTAACTTCAGAATGTATTCACTTGTATTTCTTATGTATTGTAACCTGATGTTTATTCTAGGATATATTTGTAATGTACTTGAGTCATGTCATGCCCCGATGTTCTGATCAGGAAGATATACAATGTAAACAAGTCATGTCAAGTCATTGTGGGTAACCCTCCTATTGTCTAAGGGTTAAAGTCCCCGCAATTTCAGGGAACTAGGGTTATTAGACTCTCCTAGAGAGGTTGGCCCTAGTAGGGTTTTAGTCATGTCGGGATTAGTATAAATAGAGAGCTAGCCTCTCTATTTAGTACACAACTCATACACACTCAAGTGTAGCGCATAGTTGAGGAAGGAGAAGACACTAGGGCTAGATAGAAAGAAGGTTACTGCTGTCGGGAGATCATCTTACTGTTTTGGGGTTTTACTTTTGGTGTTGATTCTATCTCTGAGGAAGTTGTGGGGTTTTCTCCATTTATGGTTTCCCCAAGGAAAAAACATTGTGTTCATTGTCTCTTGTGTTTGATTGGTGTGCTTGTTGTTCTCTCAGTTAAAGATCCTAATGTTATACTAGCTTAATGTTAAAAATCTAACATTCTATAGAGACATAATTCAGTATTTGGGTCACATTATTTCTGAGGAGGGTATGTCTGTGGACCCTGAAAAGATTGAAGCCATTATGAATTGGCTTACTTCAGGAAATGTGACAGATGTAAGATCTTTTATGGGACTTGCAGGATACTACGGGAGATTCATTGAGCGATTCTCCAAAGTTTCACATGCCATCACTTCTTTGCAAAAGAAGGGGATGAAGTTCGAATGGACATCGAGGTGTGAAGAAATCTTCCAGCAGTTGAAGAATCTTCTCACTAGTGCACCAGTATTGAAAGTTGCAGATCCAGAGAAAGATTTTGTGGTGTGTACCATGCATGCGGGCAAGGGCTTGGAGGAATCCTTATGCAAGACAACCACATGATATGTTATGAGTTGAGAAAGCTAAAGGAGCATGAGAAAAACTATGCCACTCATGATCTAGATCTTGTAGCCATAGTACATGATCTCAAGATGTGGAGGCATTACTTGATGGGTAAAATATTTGAACTGAGGACGGACCATTGTGGTCTGAAGTATCTATTTTATCAGCCTACTCTGAATGCTAGGTAAGCAAGATGGCTAGAGTTTTTATGTGAGTTCAATTTTGAAATCAATCACATAAAGGGAAAAGAGAATAAGGTAGCTGATGCACTCAGCAGGAAGGTGCAAGAAATGCATGTGGCATCCCTTAGTATTTTCCAATCAGATTTGAGGCAGCAGATTGTTAATTGTACTTCCAGAGATGAATTGTATGAGCTGGTAAAAGACAAATTGCAGCAGCAAAGTCTTGAGAAGAGGTATGAGGGATATAAATTGGAAGAATATGGACTTCTTACTTATAAAGCTAGAATTTATATTCCAAATGTAGCAAAGTTGAGGAGAGTTGTTACGGATGAAATCCATCAAACTCCATATTCTGGTCACCCAGAATACTAGAAGACAATTGCTACCGTCAGGAAATAGTGCTTTTGGCTAGGAATAAAAAAGGACATGGATGAATACATTTCAAGGTGCATGAAGTGTCCGTAGGTAAGGGTTGAGCATCAACACCCAATAGGTTTGTTGCAGCCTTTGCCAGTTCCAAAATGGAAATGGGAAGTTATTTCCATGGATTTTATTACAGGATTGCCAATGACTCGGAGACAGCATGATTCCATCATGGTTGTGGTAGACAAGTTGACAAAGGCATCACATTTTATACCGGTGAAGTATACACATAATACTAATGACATTGCAAAGATCTTCATGAAGGAGATTTTCAAATTGCATGGATTGCTGAAGGCAATAGTCTTTGACAGAGATGTCAAGATCACTTCCAATTTTCGGAAGGGGTTGTTTGTAGATTTGGGTACAAAGCTAAATTTTAGCAGTGCATACCATTCTCAGACAGATGGGCAGACAGAGAGAGTTAATCAAGTGCTTGAAGATATGCTTCGCATTTACGTGATGGACAAACCAACCAAGTGGGAAGATTATTTACACTTGGTAGAGTTTGCTTATAACAATGGACAACAGGCATCCTTGGGGACGAGCCCGTATGAATCTTTGTATGGAAGAAGGTGTAGGACACTAGTGACTTGGGATAATCCAGTGAACAGGGTTGTGCTTGGACCAGAATTGCTCAAGGAAATGGAGCAAGAGGTTGTAAAGATTAGGTAGAATCTAAAAGCAACATAGGAAAGACAGAAAAGCTATGCAGATAAGCATAGGGTGAACAGGGAGTTTAGTGTTGGGGATCATGTTTACCTCAGATTGAGGGCAAGGAAGAGTTCCTTGAAGCTTGGAAATTGTGCCAAGCTATCACCAAGATATTGTGGGTCGTTTGAAGTGCTTGAAAGAATAGGGCCAGTTGCATATAGACTTGCATTTCCTACTAGCACTAGAGCTCATAATGTTTTTCATGTTTCTTTGCTTAAGAGATATGTACATGATCCTAACCATGTGATAAATTGGGATGTGATTCAGGTGGAACCTGAGGGAGAGTTCCAAATCGAGCCAATGCGCATCCTCGAGAAGAAGGTCACAATGCTCTAGAACCGAGCCATAGGGCAGGTAAAGGTGTAATGGGAGCACTACGGACCTGAAGAGGCTACGTGGGAGCTGGAGGATGCCATGAGATTGGCACATCCATTTTTGTTCAATTCTGTGGAACACTGAGGCGGTACCGGTGTAGCATTTTGTTCAAATTTTGTAAAGCACTGAGGACAGTGCTATTGAAGGGGGAGGGGAATGTAACACCCCAGTTTTGACCCGTTTGCATTAAATGTATGTGATGTATATATTGTAATGAATTGTGGTGTGGAGCTAAAGGCAAAAGCCTCACTATCGATTTGGTTTTGTTATGTGTCGATGTTTGGAATTGTTTTCGATAGTATATCGTGATATATGGAACATATTAGTTTGGCATCATGTAATTGTGCATTTTAATTAAATGAACCCCAACCAACTATGTCACTACAACTATATTGAAAAGGGCATGATTTTCCTAAGGATAAGGGGGGGGTAATGTTAAATCTTGAGCCTGTGGGAAAAGCCATGTGTCAGCCACCCATTTAAGAACCTTGATGTTAGTTGAGGGCATTTATTTGTTGGGTAGTGGTGGGTGGCAGGCTTGCCCCCATGCACACTCCACCAGCTAGGTTGTCCATTCACATGGGCAAGGAAAATAGCAGGGGACACTTCCACTCTCCCATTCTCTCCATCGTTTCTGTTCATCCTCAGGCACAGGATTTTGCATCGTTTTACCCAGCTAGCGAGTTGAGGAGCCAGTTTTGTCCACTTGTTGTACAGGATTACACACCTAATAACCATAGGTCTCCGGTTACCAAGATACTCAATCAACTTGCAGACAATTGACTTCTAGAGTGTAGTAAAGGAAATAGAAGGATGAGAAATACTTACTCGATTAACGAAGGTCGATCCTTGCTTGTCCTCTTCCGTTCTGCTTCACCTCCAAAGTCTTCAAGGTTGCTCCTCCTTCACCTGTCAAGAGTCAATCTTCCAGATACAACATGTTTCATATATATATCAGCAGGTTAGATAAATCATATATAAAATGCAGAAACATAAACATTTATCAAACCAATATACATGAGACACATTTGGAAGAAGGATTATCTTTATTATCAACAATGGAAAGAGTTCAGATTACAACCCAACGCCTGAGACAAGGACTCCTCTGCAACCAAAGGATTCTGAGTTCCACTGCTCCAAAGACTTCTGTATAAAATCCACCAGCATGACTTTGCTCTCCAAGTCTATATATCCAAGACCCTCCCCAAGGCCTGTATTTATATGGATGAAATAAGGCAGTTTCAAAGGTTGAGGAGGTTGAGACAGTTAATCAGATTAAGGCAAATGGCTTAACTAATCTCAAGTAATCGCGTGTTTTATTTTTAAATGTCAAAGATAGGCATCCTTGGGTATCAAGAAGGACAACTCGCGTATGATCCGCGACTTTATATAAGAGAAACCCACGGATACATCCATCCACGACTTGCAAACACCAACACTCGCGGATGATCCGCAAGTTACATAGGGATAGAGTCGCAGATATGTCTTGACATATCTAAAAAGGCAAAGTAAACCACTGGATGGATAATGAATTTCATTTACAAGAAGCTCATCTATAGTGTTTTGGGAAAACCTCAATCCATAGATGTCCTTTTGTGTGCCAACATGAGGGATGTCGGCACTTGGATGGAGAGGTGCCATTCAGGTGGATAACAGATGCCCCCTAATGTGTGAGGTCAGAGGGAAGCGATGGCCGAAATACATTATAATCAACATCTTTGGAGAACTCAGAAATCCAATGGAGCAGAGAGAGTACCTGAAACAAATACATAGTAATGTCAAATACAAAGTTACATCTGAGGAATTCTATGTTCAATTTACTGGAACACTAGCTCCTTAACAATATTTGAGTACATCATATGATACGGGTATAAAGCACGTATATTACAAAGGTGGATCAAAGCCACAATATACAAAAATGATGAGTCATCAAAGGTCTGGAAGCTGTGTAAAATAATGGAACATAATATTGTGCAACTTAGTCCATGAGTGAGGAACTAAGGTCTTCATAAAGGATCCCAAAGAACCAGTACAATCCAAGCCATGTGAATAAGGGTAAGCTGAAGTCAAACATAGAAAGGATTCAATAGTTTGTCAATCAATAGATGATAATCAACAATTGAAGCAAAGGAATTCACCAATGATGAAAGTGAATCCTGAGGTACTATCGGCAAAACTCTAGGTTGTCGTCATCAGGAAGTGCTGAAACGGAACCATGATGTGATACGAAAGGCAATAGATCCTCCAACGGATCATAAGAGTGACAATTGACTTCTAGAGTGCAGTAAAGGAAATAGAAGGATGAGAAAGACTTACTCGATTAACGAAGGTCGATCCTTGCTTGTCCTCTTCTGTTCTGCTTCACCTCCAAAGTCTTCAAGGTTGCTCCTCCTTCACCTGTCAAGAGTCAATCTTCCAGATACAAGATGTTTCATATATATATCAGTAGGTTAGATAAATCATATATAAAATGTAGAAACATAAACATTTATCAAACCAAGGTACATGAGACACATTTGGAAGAAGGATTCTCTTTATTATCAACAATGGAAAGAGTTCAGATTACAACCCAACGCCTGAGACAAGGACTCCTCTACAACCAAAGTATTCTGAGTTCCACTGCTCCAAAGACTTCTATATAAAATCCACCAGCATGACTTTGCTCTCCAAGTCTATATATCCAACACCCTCCCCAAGGCCTATATTTATATGGATGAAATAAGGCAGTTTTGAAGGTTGAGGAGGTTGAGACAGTTAAGCAGATTAAGGAAAATGGCTTAACTAATCTCAAGTAATTGCATGTTTTATTTTTAAATGTCAAAGATAGGCATTCGCAGGTATCAAGAAGGAAAACTCGTGTATGATCTGCGACTTTATATAAGAGCAACCTGCGGATACATCCATCCGCGACTTGCAAACACCAACACTCGCGGATGATCCACGATTTGCATAGGGATAGAGTCGCGGATATGTCTTGACATATCTAAAAAGGAAAAGTAAACCACTGGATGGATAATGAATGTCATTTACAAGAAGCTCATCTATAGTGTTTTGGGAAAACCTCAATCCATAGATGTCCTTTTGTGTGCCAACATGAGGGATGTCAGTACTCGGATGGAGAGGTGCCATTCAGGTGTATAACACCACTATCACACACAATTTTCCTGTGCAGAGCCATTCACACTCGGGAGGCAGTGTGTATGTGTGTTTTTCCATACCAATTTTGGGGTGTGCATGTACTCCTTGCGGATTTGTGGTCCGTGTACATGTTTTCCCCTATCCAGGAATGAGAATCAGACTTTCTCTCCCGTTTTGGGGACTGTGTAATGTTCCCATCACTTCATTGTGAGATAGGGTTGTTGTTCTTTCCCTCATTTGTGGTTGTTGTTGTTTTCCCCACATTGTTCGTTGTTGTGGAACCAGTTATGTTTTGGCCTTGCTGTAGGTTATTGTGAGTCGTTTTGGCCACGATAGGGCCAAGAACGACCCAGGGTTCGATTTTCTCCCCTGTCGAAGCTGCAAATAGCTTGTTTGCTGCATGTATGCAGTGGTTGGTCTTCAGAATGTATTTGGAGTGGGGATGAGGGCTTGGTTTTCTTAACAAACCTTCTGTGTTCAGGAACCACACAGACAGAGCTAGGGGGCTATATTTCTTCTCCACAACCCCTGAATAGCACTGGAAGGGAGGTCAAGGCCTGAGAGATTGTGTAGCAGAGAAGGGACTGATTTCCTTGTGTTGGGTGTGTGTGGGTGTTCTAGAAGCCATGCTAGTTCTAGTGTAGGTGTCCTTAGCTCTGCAATGATCTCACCAACTTAGCAATTAGCCATTCCTAGCTCCTTGATGGCCTGATAAACCCAACTCTGTTGGCTTGGCTGATCTGTTGTTTTTTGTATCCTTGGCTATGTGTAAGCCTGCATGTTCCTTATTCCTTGGGGACTCATGCCCAGCTCGGGGGTGGCAGTGCTGCTAAGAGATTAAGGAGCACACTAGCCTATGGTTGGGTGAAACGTTGCAGTGACGTAGCTGGTTGCAGGACGAGTTATTTATAAGATAAGTATTCTTGTCCATTTTACCTCTGCAATCATATTGATGTTTAATGAATGATGATGAACATGTGAATGCTAGAATGAACTTATGTTTGCTTCCGCTGTATGATAAATAATTATGTATCTGTGCATGTTCTAGTTCAAATAATTTTATTCAATTTTTAGGTATGTTCATGTTCATGGGGCTTTTATCCCAGATGTTTAATGACAGGGTAGCGTCCTCTTCGCCAGTCGAAGGGTTGGGGACGTTACAGAAAATATGGTCTTTTTCAAGAATAATCTGAAACAGTGGGTGTTACTATCCTCTATTCAACCGGTTCTTCTCTTTATCCAGTGGTCGTCCTGGTGGTGACATTAATATTGAATTTATTAGACCCGACATGTAGGTGATAGATAGCTTGCTTTGAGGTTTTTTGTTGGCTGCACTGAGGGGTTTTGTAGCAAATGTTGATGCCTCGACCATGTAATATCCATTCAATAATTTCCTTGGGTAGAAGGACTCCATAGCTAGACAAGATGGATTTTTCAGTTTTCACATAACCCATTCATGGAGGTCATTGGAAATCTTGTCAATCCAGTGCCCCTCCCTCGTGCATAAATTGTGTTTGGCGGTCACTTTCAATTTGGTGATATGAAGCTTCTAACGATTTCAAAGACAGAGAGGCTTCAAACTATTTGCATGATTTGGGTTTACAAAGACAAAGTGTAATCAACTGATTTGCAGGAATAGGGTTCGGTGTTTTTACAGACCAGGGTTTGCATTGGGTTTGCAGAATTTTGGTTTCAAAGAGCCTAGAGAAGAGAAAGAAAAAGGATACTTTGTTTTTTCACTTCTCTTCATATATATATATATATAT
>LPNX011139394.1:60393-94021 GCA_001517045.1 Pseudotsuga menziesii
GGCTACAACAATTCCAGTTACACGTGATCACATAGTATTATCATGGAGTATTCTAAACGTTAGTTTTTTTTTGTTGGAATTTTCCTCTTTTTACGTTTTTTAGTTTTTAATGAATTCATGATAATTATTTGGTTTCTTGTACAATTTTCGTGAATGAAACGTGCTTGACTATATTGCAATTATGTTGTTGAATTCATGTGTTGTTATGGAATTTATAAATTGTAGAGAAGAAATTGTTTGGAAAATGTTGAAAAAGCAGCTTCACCTGCCCTATTATATTATAGTGATTTTGCATTCTTCCCTTCTGGATGCCATCGATTTAAGCGGATTTCATCCTGGGTTGGATTCTTGGAATTTTCCATCCAGCTTTGACAAAGTATGAACTAGGAGTGACGTTGCATAACCTCTTTCTCTGGGGTTGTTTCTCTTTCAATAAATCTTAATCATAGTTCATGTGAAAATGTTGAAAGAATAGCCTTCCATTTTCTATGTCATGCGATAAACTAAAGTTGTATTAGAAACTGAATCACGCCTTAAACTAAAGTTGTATTAAAAACTGAATTGAGTGATATTTCTTTTTCAAAACTGAATGGAGTGAACATGGCTTTTCAATCTTTTAAAAATATTTTAAACATTTACATAATAAGTGAAAATTATAGGTAGTTGAGTGTATATATATATATATATATATATAGTTGAGTGCATTTCTACAAATTTTATATGGAATCTTTTTTTGACCAGTTCTATTCTTATTTTTGCAGAAATTGTTTTCATTATTAGAAGTATTGTGAAATAGTGACATACATTTGGCTAGCTTGAGTATTTATTACTGAATATAATTTTTTTAACATCCAAACATATCTCATATCGCAGATTGGAGTTAATTTAAAAAACAATTATGTAGTCTTATGTATTTTTATTGATTGAATGTGAGTTATGTAGCTGCATAAACAAGTTTGGAAATTGTATTTTTCTATAGCTTATGTTTTAAATGGACAATCTAAATGATAATCCTGTAGCTGTAAATTAAATGTTTGAGAAATAGATTTCCATAACATAGAATTCAAATGAAGAGTTAATGCTCTGTTTGGGAGATGTATTGGGTTGCAATTGGTATATTAAATGGGTTCAATGGATGTAGCATGTTTTTTGTTTCCCAATTTCACAGGTTTTTTTAGTCTTTATATTGCGTGCATAAGCCATGGAATTGTATGTCATATTTGCATACTTGGAAGCTGCAAACTTATGTAGGTTTCTCATGCTTAAAGTGAAAATTAACAATGCATTTGAGAGCTAAGGCTTGATACCATTTGTTAACATGTCCTATGTTTAATAAATCTGATTGAGGAAATTTAAATGTGGTTGGGAATGGCATTCTGTAGTCATATGTGTTTTCATAAATGACTCAAAATTCTGGTCATGAATTTTTTTGGATATGCTTTCCATATGTTGAAAACTCTTGCTTTTGCCCTTACTCACTTCACTATTTAAGGCCAGATCTGATTCATGTCTTTTATGTTGCCCAATACATCATTATTGTAGCTCAATATCTTTATCAAAGGGGCATATATGATCTATGTGCAACAGTCCTTATTTAGTCATCAAAGATCCATTATCCATTTTCACTGTGGTTTCTTGTATCCATAGTGATGAGACAAGGAGGTGTTGTGTAGACACTGATACAATTATGGCGAATGCGTCAACAGATCTATCTGTAGTCTGCTCACCTGGAGATAGATAGATCTCAGTCATCCAATCTGAGATTTTAGATTTGTGTGTGTAATCTTGCGGGTTTAACTATTGCTATAGTATGTATCTACACTTAAAGGTTATTAAAGCTAAGTGACTTCAAAGCAAAAACTGCAATAGAAAACTTTGTTGCTACAGACTACTCACAATGGTGTAGGATTTTAGAATAGAAGTGAAAACAACATACAATAAGAGAAAAAAACATCCATGTCAAATGCAAACTGCAAACATAGATGATGAAAAAATCCCCAAGGAATAACACAAACCTTATATACATTAAGTCTGTAACACAAAATTAGATACTCAACAGCCTATGCATGGAGTTATCATGCATGTTTTAGGAACTATTCTAGTATCCATCCATAGGCTGGATGAGGAGCTATGTTTTCACAGGTGCTCTCTCTGCTACACATGTTTACAACCTTTCTTGTTGGTGGGTTTCTACTGGACTTACCAATAGAATATTCACTACAGCTATATAATTCCTTTGATGGATGTATTTTTTTCTTTAATGGTGTTAGCAACAACTTCTTAACAAGAGAAATTATTATTCCTTATTCCCACATGCTTCCTCGTAAAAGATTTTCCAGAAGTTATTTTATTTTTCTTCTCGTCTTCCTTCCAAATCCATTTGACTCTTTCAAGGCCATTGTTTTGTTTTTCCCACCAATCTGGATCTGGAACCGCTTTTTTCCTCATGGAATGTTGTTGGTGACACACTGTCATGTGTTCCATTCGAAGGGATTTTTTATGGGAAAAATTATCGATCAGTTTGGGAGGGTGAAGAGGAGGCATGTTTATAATAATTAGAATCAAGAAAAGGATTCAACTCCTTTGACTAGGTTAAATGATGCAATCTACTTATTGTTGTTGTTAGAGATGGGTTTATCAATCTGTCCCTGTCCATTGAGTTGAAATAAACAAGAAAATTGGAAAAGAAAAGGAAGCTTGTTAGTTTGATTGGAGGAACCAGAATAAGGTTGCTTCTCTTTTAAGTAAATTAGATATTGAATCTGGTATGCAACCTCTAATATTGTGCTAAATTTATAGTTTGATATTTAGATGCAATTATTGAGTAAATAGAGAAGAAGAGTTAATAGTTGAATATCTAACCCTCTCTGACCTTGTATTTCTAGGGATAAATTTGTTGGATATCAGATTCTGAACATAGACAAAAGATTTTATAAATTTCATCATTCAAACTGAGTTATAACCACACAATAATTGGGACTCTTTTGTAAGTATACTTGCACGGTTCACAAGTCTTGTAATTGTTGTTATAAAGTGTGGTATCTCTACTCTTCAACCTCACTGATATACACTTGAAGAAATTACTTGATGAATTCAAGGTCATAACTTTTAACTGGATGGTCATAATGATAGTAAATGTTAAAGAATGGAGAAGAAATTAAAAACAAAGAAATAAATATCAAAGTAAGGATATTTATAGTAAAAGTTGAAGAATGGATAAGAAATTAAAAAAATAAATAAATATCAAAATAAGGATAAAAATAAGGAGTACTCTATTTATTTTATGTTTTGGATTTTAGGTGGTGTTTCTTCAAAATCTAGTAATTTTATTATGGTAAAATCAAATATGAAAGCATTAAAATTGTGTTTTTGAATGCATAAATAGATTCAACACCCTCAAATACTTATATGGCAGTGAGATTATGTAATTTCTATAATTTCTACAACTGATATATGTAACTCTAATATTTCTTGAATATTTTTAACCAAAACAAAACAAATTGAAAAATATACCTATATACTTGAAAAAGATATAAGAAAACCCTAATATATTTAGACTACTCCTAAACATAATATATGACAAGATTAAAGGGATGTAACTAATAAAAACAAAAAACAATATTAAATGTTAATAAATAACTACTTATTTAAAAAAACAAAAATAATGTTATTGAGTTAACGCATTATTCATGTTTATGAAATAAAAATCAATGTATCTTTATATGTCCATGCTATTGGTACATTGTTCAATTACAAAAACAACTATGCAGATTTGTCCCCAAAAACAAAAACAAAAATATTTAAAAGGATTTAAAACCACTCTTCACTATTCACATGAATATGTACATTGTCCATTACAAAACCTCACCATATGCCAAATCTTGATGTCCGTTTACATTTTAGACAACGGACCCTCTGAAGAATCTAGCTTATGCTTTAAGAGGAGTTCCAAAAGTTTCATAACGTGGAACAATGAATATATCCATTGAAGATTTTGTGAAAAATATTGAAAAATATTAATACTAGCATTTGCATCAAGAGGTGCAAAGGAACGCCAAGAGGGTAAAAATATTGAATTTTTACCACAACAAATTTTCTGTAATAGACTTTTCATGTTGGCACCATTCATTTATAGACCTCAAAACCGTAGGAGAAAGCTTTAGAGATCTCGCCAATGGGAATCATAAAACACCGACCTATATATAGATTTTCTGGGGTCAATTAGGACCATAGGATTAAGATAAATGAATGGGAGAGAATAAACCTCGTGGGATGCGGGATGTTATCGCGAGATCTAAATTTTATTAACTATCCCGCAATATGCGTGCGATGTGGGATGTGGGATGAAAAAAGAACTGAAGTTTTTGTTGCGTGTTCGTGCAACAAAATCACAATCCAAAACCCGCAACCCACAACCCACAAATTGTGGGATGCGGGTTGTGGGAAATCGGACTTGCGCACAGAAAATGTCTCTGTCTCCCACATTGGGCGTCCCATAGCCCACAAAATGCAAGATGCAGAATGACAAAAGTGTCGAAGTTTTTTGTTGCGTGTTCCTGCAAAAAAATTCACAAAATACAAGCGGGATAGTTAATAAAATTTAGAGAGAGGCTGTCATTTATTTCCATTCTCTTTTTTCACCTGTGAGAGAGGTTGTCATTTATTTCCATTTTATTTTTTCTTCCATGAGGAAGGGTCTTATTTCTTGCATGTACTGTATTTTTGAATTTTGTGTTGTTTAAATTATTGTTCTGATTTTGCATTTTAATATTTATGTTGTGTGTTACTTCATTTCCTATTGAATTTCAATTACTTTCATAATTGTTGCATTTTCTACAGATAAATAGTGCCTGGACAATTAAGTGATACACCGAGACACAAATTCGGGGCATTCCCCATTTGCACAAAGCTATTTGAAACATAAAACCTGTCATTCAATTTATCAATTTATCAATTTAATATTGTTTATCAATTTAATTTAATATTATATTCTTAATTTACCATTTACCATTTATCGTCATCTTTCCGCAAGGTAAGTTTCCGCAATGTGGAAAGGTAAATTGATAATCAATTTATTAATTTACCTTTCCGCTTTCCGTAGCATATACTGAGATACTCCTATACTAAACAGGTTAAGTTGTTCAAATGTTGGATAAGTTGCGATTTTTTAATAGTTCAGGAATTGTATTTTAATATGATTTTTATGGAGAAAATATTTGAAACTGTCACATTGGATAACTAGTTGTTGAAGTTGAGAAATTGTGAATCAAATATCGCATAAAAAGACATCAAAACTCAAAAATGAATGTTGGCTTATGCAAAACACAAAATAGAAAAACTTGAACACAAAGCTACCATACCCTAATATGCAAAATAGCAAATGAAAGTCGAAGAGCCATAAATGAAACAAAGAAAACTTGAAATAATTACCATTCTTCTCTTAAGTACTAAAAAGAACACGCTAATTAAACAAAGAGAGCTTGAAATAATTTCTTAAACGAATTAATTGAGAGTCACTAAGGTTTCATTCAGAGAATTGCTTTAAAAAATGCTTTCATAGCTTGGGTTGTTATTTAAATCGATTACATAAAGTACATTATGATTTTCTTTACCATTGCCCATTATTGACTACACAATATTAGTCTGAGTCTCTTTTCGAGACTCCAAATGATCCTGAAATGTAATTGAATTATTAACAGTGTAAGACGACCCCAAGTTTAACCATAGACTATTAAGAATGATCTGATAAGCAAGAACTGTTTTGGAATAGATTAACCATGAATTAACCACAACTCTTGAAATAAACAAACCTTAACCAACTAATATTATGATACGGATATGGTTTGAAACCTCAGAATGCTCAAAATATTGTGAAATGTAAGAATTATAATGAATTTGCATCTATGTTAGCATAAAATTACAAAAAGGTATAGCATTGGATGCAGTAAGCACACTGGTCTCGACCACTCGTTTGTCTATTGAATCACCCACGTGTCCTTTCCTGGGTGTGTGTTTCGTGCTCAAAGGTGCCTTTCTGCATGGTTTCTGGACTGGCAAAGAACTTTATATGCTTTTTGTGCTCAGCCTTGTCCACAATTCCCCTATGTCATGGTAACATTGTTGTGTGAGGGTACTTGGAGAGGGGCATTCTTGTTCTCCACACCTCCCATGGCGTGGGATCTCCTACAGGAAATACAATGGGGTGTGTCCTCAACCTCATCGCCACCTCAGAGAAAAATAGCAAGTGGAAATTACAAATGAGGTGATGAAGACTTTGGACACCCGCCACCCCAATACGAGCATTCGCTTCGACTGGCTACCGTTGAACATGGCCCCCATGCACTGGGACTTTGGAAGTCATGACCTCTTCGGGGGTTTTTGGGGAGACACTCCAAGGATAGGAAAACCCCGGTATCGTGCAGCTGGAGGTACAACTATTCGTAAATATTCAAAGTGCATCACATCCAGGCCTTGATGGTTGGATATTTTCTGGTGAAGACAACCAAGATGATAAATGAACATAATTTCATCTTCACTAACCATCAGTACCCCCTGAAAAATTATCTTCTCAAACCACACAGCCATTGTTGTCTGCAAGAAAACTCGAGACCTCATGTAATTGAGCACTTATGGCCTTTCTCTCAGTGTTCATTCATACCCATTTTTCAGCAGCTTCAGAGGGTGGCGCTATATAGGGTGATCCAGACAGACCCAGAAATAACTTACCAACATGGCTATACACTTGACAACTAGTCATCATAACAATAGTACGAGTGAAAAGTGGGCGAGGATCTTCATTCCTTGCGGAGAATCCAGCCAAATCATCTCCTCTGATATTAAATTATCATATTGGCCATGGATAATACCTTAGGTGTTCTCCCGTGTTGCTGCCCAAGCGGGTCAAGGAATTTGGACTTGACCTTCCTTTCCCTTTCGCCTATGTTGGAGGTGGGATAAGAGCGGATTCGGCTGGCCGCATTTCTTTGCTTTGTGTAGAGGCCAGATTTCCTACTTCAAATATCTAAATTTCATGATGGATCCTCGGATTTGGGACAGCAGGCGATGCTGGGGACATGGTCTTCACCTATGGGGTGTTGCGAATGGCATCTGGGGACTCGATTATTGGTCAGAAAAAATAAATCGTATGTGGGAATGTCATTTTTGTACCAGGTTCATCGAGATATTTTGTCCATGTTGGCGTTTTTCACGTAGTCGATCTATGAGTCGATTTTGAAACTCAGAACAATGAATCCTCTAGATCCACATAGATTTCATTTATAATCCCTTATGACCCTTAAGCATTAAGCTTCTCCCGTTATATTCATTGTGGATCAGCTTCGTTTCAAGATCCGAGCCTTTTATGCACACGATTTCAATATCAAGACCCAAGGCTAACACCTGCACAATTTAATTCAGCAGAATCAACAGAGACCCTCGATCTACAACTTGCCTTCATTTGGACTTCCCGATCGTGGGTACATTTGATATTTCACCAAGCTGGTCCCATTCGAAGCATTGCGCAACTCTCATATGCAGAATACTTTCGATCCGTCAATCAAAGATCGAATGACATATATACCATCAATCGCCATGGCCCTTACCACTTTTCGCGATTCAAAAATATGACTCTGTCCACACTATTTCGGATGGAGGAATTATCCACAACCATAGATCTGCTCCTGCTCTTATCTCCGTCATCAGATGTTTTCGCACTTTAATCCATTCCATGATTTAGAAAAGTTTCTCCGCCCACGCATGTTCACCTTGCTGAATTACTTAGAGCCGTTGATCTTGACCTTTCAACCTCAAACCCGCTGAAGGGACTCCGTGGATTTTCAACACTAAATATTTCCTTGTACCTCTGGCACGCAGAATCTCGCTCTATCGTTGATCTTCCTAGTCATGGATCTGGATCATCGATCCACGACACTCGTTATCTTGTTTCTCATGCTACATGTTTTGACAATAGAAGGATCTATCACCATAGATCAGAATTCTCCCTCCATCTGACGGCTCTTGATGACAGAACCTGCTAACCCGATAACTTGACAGGCGCTTACAACATTCTTCATCGAATAGGGTCAATTTCAAATGCTTTAAGCCCATCATTCACAAATTTAAATACATTTGAATAAAAATTTTAATTAAGATTCTGACCAGAGTGGGATGTTTTCATCCATCCATACTCAGTATGGCTATTCATGTGCCAATATGTAATGGGAGGTCCTTCGTAAGGGTTTTATTAATGATTTTTTATTTTAATTATTTTTCGTTTCCATTGTTTCCATTATTTTACGTTTCCATTGTTTTCATTGTTTCCAATATGATTTATGGTTAAACTGTTAATATTTATTTATTTTTATATAAATTTAAATTATTTATAATTTCATTAACTCTCAACTCCAATTTAAGAGGTTTCCAAGTTATTGTCTCGAAATATTAATATTGTAAAACAAATAAAGAATATGTTTTTCCAAATTTATTATGGATATAATTATAATAACAATGGATTAAATTTATAATTATAATAAAAATGGATTGAATTTTTGAAGATTATGGATTCAATCCGTTTGATTCATGTGTACATATTCAGAACTTTAAAGATTGAGTTTCAAATTTAATTTAACTTATTTTCGCTTGAAAAATGCTATTAATTAATTAAAAAATACTATTAATTAAAATAAAAACCAATATATCTCAATGAGAAACAGGTCTCCTTCCCGATTTCTAATTTTCTGTGCCTAATGCGGAAGTCGGCTCCTCTACTTACAAAACAGGGTTCCCGCAGTTTCAAGCTTTTCCGATTCGGGATACGGAATTCAACTCCTCCACTTATGAAACAAGGTTCCTGCACTTTTAATCTTTTCCGGTTCAGGATGCGGAAGTCGCCTTCCAGACTTTTGAAACTTGCAATTCTTCACTTTTTCGGGTTCCGCACTCAGTTAATTAAATTTTTTATTGTGTGTGTGAGTTGGTCATCCCGCATCCCGCATTCCGAATCTGCGGAATGCGAGTTATGGGAATAATTGAATAAACTATTACCGATTTTGTGATCACACATCCTGGATCCCACATGTACGGAATGCAGGGTGCAAAACGATTAAATAAAGTTTCAAAACATAATAAGATCCCGCATCCCGTAGGCCTAATCTAGATCGTTCATTTATCCTAATCGTACGGTCCTAACGGAGTCAGGAATATATATATATATATATATTAGTCTTTTGCAATTTATTTACCATTTTAACTGTTGGAAATTGCTATTCTGCCTTAAATTTCCTTGTGTTTTTTACCAGTCAACGTTGTCATTGTCCGATCTGGTTACAGGTTAGTATTTTGGTAGTTTTCATAATAAAAATTGCTTACTGTTGTTATGGGTTAAATTAGTTTTAATTAAAATTATGGGATACCAACTGTTGATCTTCACCAGAGCATTCCACACTCAGGTAATTAAAATTTTTATTGTGTGTGTGAGTTGGTCATCCCGCATATGTGGTATGCGGGTTACAGGAATAATTGAATAAACTGCTAACGGTTTTGTGATCATGCATCCTGCATGTGAGGAATGCGGGGTGCGTAATGGTTAAATAAAGTTTGAAATCATAATAAGATCCCGCATCCTGCATGGCTAATCTCAATTGTTCATTTATCCTAATCCTACGATCCCAACGGTGTGTGGGATGTAGGATGCGGAATGGTTAAATAAAGTTTGAAATCATAATAAGATTCTGGATCCCACAGGCCCAATCTTGATCGTTCATTTATCTTAATCCTACAGACCTAATGAAGTCGGGACAATCTATATATTTTTTCATCTTTTGCAATTTCTTTACCAGTTTTACTGCTGTAAATTGCTATTCTGCATTAAATTTTCTTGTTCTTTTTACCAATCGACGTTGTCATTGCCCAATCTGGTTACAGGTTAGTATTTTAGTCGTTTTCATAATTCAAATTTCTTACTGTTGTTCTGGTTAACTTAGTTTTAATTCTTAGTTTATGCATTTAACAGAATAAACAACCCCAAGATGTCTCAAATTTCCCGATGCAAGAACCTACAGAGGGATATGCTCACTAAGGACCCAAACTTTGGCATTTTTTCTGATACTAGTGGAAGATTCAGTGAAACCTATGAAGTAGATTGGTCTAGGATATACTCCATTTTCGACAACGATGACCTTTCAAACATTCAGAATGACCAGTCCGCCTACCAGAGAATCAAGGATTTTGGTATCCATTTCATTGCTGCTAGACCTGCCATTCTCCCTTATAATGACGTAGTTAAATGGATTTTTGAACATGCCAACACAAAAGACCGCTCCTTTAATATTAGCACAGGGTTGCAACTTACTAACTTCCATCCTGAGATCTTCACCAGAGCTTATCATCTCAAGCCAGCCATACAGCTCCTTAACACTGATTTTATCAAAGCGTCCAAGTCCAGATATAATTTTGATGAAATGTTGAAGTCCTGGATGAGTGATCCCGGTAGGTTTTCTCAAAGGAAGGATAACCTTTACCCCTTCGAGTGGTTTAGGGAACCCTACTCCCTGCTAGGAGCTATGTTGTGCAGGCTTTACGGTCTCCCCAATTGTTCTCTTTTCAAAGCTGAATCGGCCCCAATTGCTCATCATGTTATAACCACGAGAGAATCCTTTCCTTGGGCTTCCATTTTGTCCCTGGAACTTAGAATAGTTATCCAGGAGTATCAAAAGGCCTCTGCTAAGAAGAAACCTAATTTCATCTTTTCATCCTTCATTATCAATGCATTTTGTAGTGAGTTCCATTTTCCCAATTTGGGATGGAACTGGATGTTATCAGCCCTGCCTGTACACATTTACCATGCAGAATTATGGGATACCAACTATGTGGCCAGGTTCTACAAAATTTGTGAAAACTTCCTTGGCCGTATTTATTTTCTAATCTTCAAAAGGGAAGCTCCAGCGTTCTTTCCTGAAGCTAGGAACCTTATTGATACCATGGGTGATTGGTACATTGGAGAATCATTTGCATATATAAGATTCTAGGGCAAAAATACCGCCCATATGTTACCCAAAGTTGTACCTAACAGGTTGGTTATTGAGGAAATATCTTTCTAGATAGTGACTGAAAGAGTTTAAAAAAAATTTGTTGGACCTAAGAGAAGAGTTTGGCCTAAGTTTCCTTAGAACCTTGGACCACTAAGCATACCGAATTCTACCTAGGCTATAGAACTTAGTAACCACATAGTTTCTCTGAAGCTGGGTTTTGCCAGTAAAAGAAAGCATGATCCCAACCGGCTTATTGATGCTCATCTCAGGCAGAACCATTTCAAAGCAGGTTATACTCATGAAGAAGTACTAGATGATTCTATTTACCAAGGAGTCGATACTTTTTCTGAATTTTTAGCGAAAGCCAAAAGAAAAGAGGAACAAAGCCAAGTCTTATGCAACTAGAAGGAAATCAGAGACAGGGTTCGGGCTTACAGAGCAATGGAAATGGATATTCTGGAGAAGATGAGAAAAGGTCAGGAAGAAAAGGAGGCTCAATCAACTAAATATTATTCATTAACAACTATCTCAGCCATGGATAAAGGTAAAGGTCCTATGGAGGATGTCCCATAGGCATCTGTTGCTCAGCAGGTAAAAACCTTGATTCGTACTTCTCAGCAATATAAACAACATTTGACAAAGATGGCCTCTGTGTTAGACAATGAAGAAGTAAGAACTACTCAGCCTGTCGATAATGCTCAGGTAACTACTACATCTCTTCAAGCACACTCTGATGAGACCATGGTTGAGGAGAAACCATTCAAAAGATTAAAGATTCAGGCCTCTTCTATCCCAGCTTCCACCATAGACTTAACTAATTCGGATGCTGAAGAAGGAGGAACTTCTCCTGTGGTTGTTATTGAAGAGGTTGATGATGGTAACCATTTACAAGCATTTATGAATTTATTTAGTGGGAGTAACAGAAAATTATCCTTTGTTCCTAAGAGCACACAGCCCACTCGAGGTTCTTATGATTTTTCCTCAGCACTATTTCTTTCATCGATTCAACCCATATCTGCTTTTCCTGTTGCATTAAATTTTTCACTTCCATCATCCCAGTTGTATCATGTTTCGACATGTGTACCTGCTTCTATTACACCTATCTCTGTACAACCACCCATGTCGTCATCCACTGCACCTCAAATTTTTAAGATTCCAGTGCACATCCCTTCCTTTACTTCATCATTATCCTCTGTTTCTGAGAAATTTTTAATTCCTACCTCATCATCACTTCCAGCTGATACCATCCATGCTTCATCCCCTAAAACCTCTATTCCAGTCACTACTTCAACTTCTAAAGCAGCTATAGTCCACAGTGGTTCTTCTCCTTTACTCTTTGCTCACATCACTATGCCTATGCCTTTTGTTACCATCACTCAAACTTCTCCCTTGGTCTCCACAGGGATTGACATTTCTAGACGTTCTTGAGAGCACACAGCCCACTCAAGGGTCTAATGCTTTTTCCTTGACACTATTTGTTTCATCGATTGAACCCCTATTTTATTTTCCTGTTTGATCATCTTTTTCACTTCCATCATCCTAGTTCTATAATGTTTCGACATGTGTACTTGCTTATATTACACCTATCTATGTACAACCACCCATGCCGTCATCCATTGCACCTCAAATTTTTAAGATTCCACTGGACATACCTTCCTTTACTTCATCATCATCCCTTGTTTTTGAGAAATTTTCAATGCCTACCTCATCATCACTTCCAGCTAATACCATTTCATGTTTCTTCCCCTAAAACCTCTATTCCAATCACTACTTTAACTTTTGAAGAAGTGATAGTCCAAAGTGGTTCTTCTCCTTTACTCTCTTCTCACATCGTTATTCCTATGTCTTTTGTTACCATCACTCAAACTTCTCACTTGGTCTCCGCAGAGATTGACATTTATTCTACTGATGAGGTAAGAGATGAGTTTAATGAAGACATTGTAATCTCTCTTGGAGATTATTTTTATGACAAGTCTAACAAAGCAGTGGTTAAAAGAGGCAAGAAGAGAAGCAGAAATCAAGGTGATGTAGATACATCTCTCTCTAACCAGGTAGTGTGGACTCAATAGTCTGGTGACCCGCAGGTGGATGCTACAGATACTACTTCTTCCTTGAGATCTTTCATAGGTGCAAAATTCCATGCTATTAATAATTTGAACAACGAGTTTGACAAGAAAAAAAAAAGAAATAGCTAGACTGAAAGAAGAGCTTGAACAGGTTAAAAAGGAACATGAGGTTTATGTCGCGGGTTTAATGAAGATATCTGAAGAGAAGCATAATGAGCTAGAGGTGAAGAATCCCTCTCTTCAGGATGATTTTCTAGGTGAAAGACTGCCAATGCTGCCTTCATAAAGAGAATAGCCTTGCTTGAGAAGCAATGTGAAGATGCAACTGCAAGTGCAACTTCATATTCATTCTCTAAGTTCTCACAGGAAAAATTTAAGGAATTGGATCTGAAGACTAATCAAGAGCATTATGAATTAATTAGTGAGCTATTCAAAACTTTGGATAGTATTTTTGAGACTCGTCTTGCTTTTGATAAGATGTCTGCTACTCTAGAAGATCAGGTAGAAAGAAGGGAGAAGGCTTCTAAAGCATATGATGATGTTGTAGATTAGAAAATATACACGAAAGCTAAGCCTGAGAACATCACTATTCTTAGCAGTTTCTAGCTGAAGAAGGTCAGAATCATTTTTCATGCTTGGGAAGATCTCAATGAAGCAATTGGTGAAGTTGTCAAGAAGGTGCAAACTATTTGTGGGAGAAGGTGGCATGGTGCTAATAATTTAATGGACACTCTATGTTTTCCTGTAATGGGTCTCATTGAGAAAGCATGCATGCTGAAACTTGTGATTGAACAAGTTGAACAACGCAAAGGTGAGACAGAAGAGAAAATCCAGGGACTTAGTCATATAGACATTGATGATGTGGATCAATTAATAAAACAACCATTTTCTATTGAAGGGGAGATCCATATCTACATTTGTATTTGGCATAAATTGGCAAAGAATGAACAAGAAGATCATAAATGTAATGTTCAACTTGGACTTGAATCCGCTGACTATCCCAACAAAGGAGAACTGTTGGAGATTTGGAAAATATGGAGAGATTTTCTTGGATATTAGCTTTATTTGGTTCTCTTGATCCCATTTTGAAGAGAATTGATTCTTTTGTAATATTTATTTAAGGGGTAGTCTTCAGATGTATTAGGGACTTTTGGAAGGGGAAAGATTTGGACAAGATACTAAACATACCTCTGTGTACCTAAGGTTTATGTAATTTCTTACAGAACTTAATTTAAAAACAGTATTGATATCATTTCACATCTCTTGTTATTTATTTGAATAAATTTATTTAACATATCATGGTTTTTCTTGTTTTAGATAGATCAGTATCATTGCTAGTGTCTTGCAATTAATATATGCATTTATGAATAACTTTGATTTCTCTCTGTTACTGATTCATGCATTGATGAAGCTTTAAAAGAATCTATTCTATTAACTGTCTTTATCTATTTCTGCAAATGATTCAACATTGAAAGTTAGAAAGATTAACATGTTGATTTTTCAATCAATGTGCATTTGATTCTTGCGCAGGACATTTCAATGTCGTACAGTCTAGGTTTGCACCCTTTGTTGTAAGCCTTAGACACCTTTTCATCCACATACACAACTGAGGCCTCAACAAGCTATAAAAATAAAAAACTATTATAAATCATTACCATGAGAATTAAGAGATTTAACTAATATAAATAAGTAGCATTAGAATTTAGTCAAATATTTAATGGGTATGGATAAGGAATGAATTATGTTTTAATTAAATTTAAAAGGAATAAATTTTCTTGAATCAAACCAAAATCAATTATAATATAAAGTAATTAAATTGAAGTAAAAGTTAAAAAAAAGATATATGAAAGGAGTTTTAAAATAATAACTGATTAGATTTGGTTAATTATAAATTAAATAATATTATTAGAGGAACCTGGACAAATGCAGAAAACAACTCCAGCTGGAGATTTAAAATCTTGAAGCATGGCTTTTCTAGAGATGAAAAAAGCAAACTAAAATTAGTAGTTCCGAAAAACTAAGTCGAGGAGTCGACCCAAAAACAGATCGAAGTTCTGCATCCCACTTTTCGCAATGCGGAAAACAGAAAGCGGAGGAAAAAAACATTGATGAAAAAAATGCAAGTTTAGATTTCCCCATTCCGTAATGCAGAAAGTGGAAATCCGGAAATAAGATAAAAATATGAGACAAATACTTTTTCGTGTTCTACGTTCCGCAGAGGAACACGGAAATCGAAAGTTACAAGCTAGTAATAAAAATGTAATAAAACTATCTATATTTTCAATTTCCGCATTCCACAATGTGAAACACAGAATGCGGAATGTGCATTTGATTCTTGCGCGGGACATTTCAATGCCTTACAGTCTAGGTTTTCACCCTTTGTTGTAAGTCTTAGACACCTTTTCACCCACATACACAACTGAGGCCTCATCAAGCTATAAAAATCAAAAATAAAATAAAAAACTAATATAAATAATTACCATGAGAATTAAGAGATTTAACTAATATAAATAAGTAGCATTAGATTTAAGTCAAATATTTAATGGGTATAGATAAGGAATGAATTGTGTTTTAATTAAATTTAAAAGGAATAAACTTTGTTGAATAAAAGCCAAATCAATTATAATATAAAGTAATTAAATTGAAGTAAAAATTTTAAAAATGATATATAAAAGGAGTTTTAAAATAATAACTCATTAAATTTGGTTAATAATAAATTAAATAATATTATTAGAGGAACCTGGAAAAATCCAGTAAACAACTCCGGCCGGAGATTTAAAATCTTGAAGCATGGCTTTTCTAAAGATGAAAAGAGAAAACTAAAATTAGTAGTTCCGAAAAACTAAGTCGAGGAGCCGACCCAAAAATAGATCGAAGTTCCGCATCTCACTTTCCACAATGCGGAAAATGAAAAGCAGATGAAAAAAACATGCAAGTTCAGATTTCCCCATTCCACAATGTGGAAAGCAAAAATCCGGAAATAAGATAAAAAAATATGAGACAAATACTTTTTTTGTGTTATGTGTTCTGCAGAGGAACACATAAATCAGAAGTTACAAGCTAGTAATAAAACTCTCTGTATTTTCGATTTCCGCATTCCGCAGTGTGGAACACGGAATGCAGAATGCGCAAATCAAAAATTGTGGGCAGTTTTTCGTTTTTTAATTTCATATGGGCATCCTTGCTCATGTATTTTGTGTTTGCGTTCAAATCAGATCCCCCAAAACTATATTCATTGGTAACAAGAATCAGTGATCCCTGTGAATAATGATTTAGGATGAGCAAACCCTCAGAATTTGTACAGAACATTCATGTTTGAATCTGGCAGTAGACTGAATGTATGAATACCTATGGCCAAAGAAACTCACTTATGACTTAAACCTTGGTTGTTAAAGTATCTATCAAGATGCTTAAGACCCAAATCCAAAAGTATATATATATTCTTATTTTATTTTATTCAAATATTAGTTTTCCGCTTTCCACAGTGCGAAATGCGGAAATAGGAAATACTGAAAGTTTTAATACTAATTGGTAAATTCTGATATCCGTGTTCCGCACTCCATAATGCAGAAATCAGAAACACGGAAAGTTTTATTATCCCCAGAATTTGTATAGAACATTTAGGTTTGTTTTCAATTGAAGTAAAAGTTAAAAAAAAATGATATATGAAAGGAGTACTAAAATAATAAATGATTAAATTTGGTTAATTATAAATTAAATCATATTATTAGAGGAACCTAGACAAATCCACAGAACAACTCCGGCCGTACAGTTAAAATCTTGAAGCATGGGTTTTCTAAAGATGAAAAGAGCACGCTAAAATTAGTAGTTTCGAACAACTAAGTCAAGGAGTCGACCCAAAAACAGATCGATGTTCCACATCCCACTTTCCGCAATACGAAAAACGGAAAGCGAATGAAAAAAGAATTGTGAAAGCGCGAATCCAAAAATAAGATTAAAAAAAATAAGACAAATACTTTTCCGTGTTCTGCATTCCACAGAGGAACACGAAAATTAGAAGTTACAAGTTAGTAATAAAATTTCCATATTTCTGATTTCCTCTTTCTGCAGTGTGGAACACGGATATCAGAATTTACATGGATTTGCGCATTTCGCACTCCGTGTTCCACACTGCAGAAAGAGGAAGTCTAAATCAGTTTATTTTGGCCATTTGGAGGATTTGGGTATAGATCTGGATAAATTGTGGGCAGTTTTTTGTTCTTTCATTTCATATGGCCATCCTTGCTCATGTATTTTTTGTTTGGGTTCAAATCAGACCCCCCAAAACTATATTCCTCGGTAACAAGAATGAGCGATCCCTCTGAATAATGATTTAGGATGAGCAAACCCTCAGAATTTGTACAAAACATTCGGGTTTGAATTCGGCAATAGACTGAATGTATGAATACCTATGGCCAAATAAACTCGCTTATGATTTAAATATTGGCTGTGAAAGGTGTCTATCAAGATGCTTAAGACCCAGATCCAAAACTATATATTTTTTCATGTTTTATTTTATTCAATTATAAGTTTTCCCTTGTGGGCGTTAAGATTGAGGTATGTTCAGTCTCCAAGTAGTAGATTTCATTTCGGGGAATTGCTGGTGGGTTTATCTCTTATCATATAAAAATTGGGAAACCATGGCTTGTTGACAGGAAATCCTTAATGTGCGTGGGAATTGATATTGGGGCAAGGCATGAGGGGGATGTGATTAAATTTAGTTTGTAACTCCTTGTCCTTGGAGGGGTCATTTAGAAACATTATTCCCTTGGGAAATCAATGCATTGATGATTCTCCCCTCCACAAATCTTCAGCAGCATTTAAATAAATCCATTGAAATCCATTTGAAAGAAATCCATTGATCTTCAGCACTGCAACCAAGAATCATAGCATGTGGAAAAACAGTGCTATTGGAACAATTTGCTACATGAAATTCAACAAATATATTACTAATTCGCAACTGACTTCACACCTGTGTACCAGTGAATACAATGATTTGTGTTTTCTTTTTCATATTGTTTTTAGAATTTTGAACTTACTTTGCATCATCAATGAGTGATTTGTGTTGTTTTTCATATTGTTTTTAGAATTTTCAAATTACTTTACATTATCAATGACTTTATATGAGATTTGCATCATTTAATTCCTATTTCCCCATTCAGTGATGCTCCTTTTCTAGTATGCTTCGTTGAGAGATTGCTTATTTGACTGTCGCAAATAGGAAATAAAAGAGGAAATAACTCCAAATGTTCAGTGAAACTGTACAAATCTAAAATGGAGGCTTCCAAATTTTCTCTCTACCTTAAGATACAAGTGATGCCTATGTACAATCAATTGTTTAAGTAAGCAGGACATGCTAGTCATAGTACACCCCCATACTTAGTTTTGTAAGGTTTTCAAATTGGGGAGATATAGTAAATACCCTACGTATAGAGGTTGGTGCAAAACAATGAAAATAAAGGAAAAAACATATGAGATTACTACAGAACATAATAATTAGCATTTGAAGGTTGACATTTGCAGAAAATGGGAGATAGAGCAGACCTAGGCTGCAGAGAATTGGTGTATATGTACAGAGAAGACAGGGGGAAGAAAATTATCAGGAAAATGAAGCCTCGCCAGAGCAAAACTTGGAAAACATGTTCTCCCTAAATGGCATTTTCTGTAGAAAGCGCACAAAACGAGTGGTTTCCATGACACTGGTCAGATTGGGATTCCAAGCAGAGGAAAAGACAAGAAATTATCAACCAAATGGATTGAGCAAGATGGAGATGCAATATTGAGCAAAACCGAGCCTCTAATAAGAGGAAAAGACGATAATTATCGCAAAAAATCAAGACCGACAATCAAATAAGTAATCTCTCAATGGTACGAAGCCATAAACCAAACCCACACATAAACTGTATTGTCAAAAATTACATAACTGAATGATCAATACCATGCTCAAAATACCGAAGCATCGAAACCAAGATTGTGAGCTTTGATGAAACCCATAAGCTATAGCTACAGCGGTGGGTTCATTAATGATTGCGATGAAATTAAGACCAGCAATGGTAGCAGAAGTGCTCGAAGGAAAATTGGTGAACACATATAGAAGAAGGAAGACCAAGCACGCAATTCCAAGATACTTATTCCACTGTCATTCGACAATAGCCAAAGCACATGTCAGAACATGTGTAGGAATGTTAGTGGCCAGGAAGACGATGAATCTTGTGAGACTACGTCTCCATAGGGAAAACGCCTTCAGTGTAAATACAAAGCGTTCTATATGCATGGATAGACTTGCACTCAACAAACAAAACAACATATTTTATAATCCAACAAAATTATGACTTCAGAGCCAACTTTACTATGGATCGTCCATGCCAACATTTACCAACATGGAGTTTTTCTAGAATCGCATAACACACTACAATTGACTCTATCATAGAGACAACATTATCAAAAAAAACTCCTCAAAATCCTTGTAATCAATGCTTGGTTAGCTTCATCTTTTTCCTAAGATGGTAAGAAAAGCTGAGACAACAAGTGGCCAATCTAATTAATGCTTATATATAGTAGGATTACTTAGGTGCTTATTTGCACCACAGAGAATAGTATCTAGCTTTGAAACTAGAAGTCCCTTACTAGCAAGTGTATGTCTCACCAATAACATGCTACATATTGAAAAATAACAGATAATATTCACTCGTAATATAATTTATAAAAAAAAATTATAATTAAAAAACTAGATGGGTTAGATGTAATTCACTAACCTAGCCACCATTATAATAACATGCATGCTTAAAATCATTAAGTGCCTTCCACAAACTTCTAATAACATGCATATTGAAAATCAGTATGTGCCTTCCACAACCTTCTAATGTTTATTTTCAATGTTTTTGATATTGTCTCCTTATTTGAGGGCATCTGGTTTGCTTGACAATGCCGTAATCCAAGACTCACTAATATTTCTATATATTTCAACTTGATCTCATATTGGGGTGTCTCAATTGAAGAACCTATACATCTATATTGCAACTTTCACATAAACTAGTCCATAAACATGTCAAAAGAAAATAGCCATAGCCACTTGTGAAAGCTTGTTGCAAGTAACTAACACTTATAGATCCATAAACCAAGGGCTCTTGAGCTATAATTTGTGCTGATGTAATTGTAAGTTCGGAATGTATTCACTTGTACATCTTATGTATTGTACCCCGATGTTTATTCTAGGAAGTGTCTACAATGTATTTGAGTCATGTCATGCCCCGATGTTCCTATCAGGAGAATCAATAATGTAAACAAGTCATGTAAATTCATTGTGGGCAACCCTCCTATTGATTAAGGGTTAAAGTCCCCGCAATTGTGGGGCCCTACGGTTATTAGAATCTCCTAGAGAAGTCGACCCTAGTGATTTATTATCAAGTCGAGAATTAGTATAAATAGGGAGTGAGCCTCTCTATTTAACACACATTCACTCACACTCAGTTGTAGCACATAACTGAGAGAGAAGAAGTTGTTGGGACAAGAGAGAAAGAGACTACTACTGTCGAGAGATCATCTTACTGTTTTTTGGGTTTTGCTTTTGGTGTTGATTCTATCTCAGAGGAAGTTGTGGGGTTTTCTCCTTTATGGTTTCCCCGAGGAAAAACTTTGTGTTCATTGTCTCTTATGTTTGATTGATGTGCTTGTTATTCTCTCAATTAAAGATCCTAAGATAATGCTAGCTTGAATGATAAAAATCTAACACGGTATCAGAGCTAACCAGAGAAGAAGACACTGTGCAGCTGCGAAAACTAGGGCTTCCTTCTTTTTGGATCTCTCTCCATAAATTTTCAACAAAAGAGGGTTGGACTAACTCTCCTCTCTAGGGTGCATATTTCTGTCGAAGCAGAATCTGATTCTGAGCATTTTCAGTTTTTGACCCGACACTACTGCCAGAAATTAGGGCTTTCCACAGAAGTGGAATTTTTGAGTGAGCCCAGGCCTGGATTGATCTCCTCCTCAAAATCAAAGTTTAGAGATCAAGATCAAATTTTTTGGTTGGACAGAACTCCAAGAAATTCAAACCCTAATCTGCTCCTGAACCAGCTCAGTAGAAATCCAGCTCTAGATCCAGTTTCGACATCTTAACCTGGTAAGATCTAAATCTTTTGTATTTCCATTTGAGGTTCTTAGTTAAAGATGTCTCATCATACCAAGCTTGATGAAAATATTGAGGGAGCTAATAACTTCCGAGCCTGGAAGTATAGGATCTCCCTGGTCCTGGAAGAAAATGAGTTGGACTCTTACATCAATGAAGAGGTTCCAGTTCCAGAGGGAGACAAGGCTAAGGCCTTACATAAAAATAAGTTGGTCATGGCTAAGAGGATTATTGCTAATTCAATCAAGGATCACCTCATAACACAAGTGTCCTCCCTAAAGACACCTAAAGCTATGTTTGATTCCCTGACTAAATTGTTTGAAGGAAAGAACATAAATCAGAAGATGACTCTGAGAAACCAATTGAAGAATGTAAAGATCCAGAATGCGGAAACCATCCAGTCTTACTTTACAAGGGTCTCTCAGATCAAGGAACAGCTGGAAGTGGTAAATGAAGAAGTAGAGAATGCAGAAATTGTGATGACTACCTTGAATGGTCTCCCTAGATCATGGGACTCCTTTATTCAAGGGATCTGTGCCAAAAAGAAGCTAGTCAACTTTAGTAGACTGTGGGAAGAATGCTCACAAGAAGAATCTTGGATAGTTGCTTGAGAAGAAAAGATGGGAAGTGAAGATCAAGCTCTCACAGTACACTCCAAGAAAAGAAAAAGAAGTTCTCATCACCCCAAAGGTAAGCACTTCCACCAGAAAGATAACACTAGAAGAGATTTGTCTAAAATCAGATGTTATACATGTGACAAGAAAGGACACTATGCTAGAGAATATCCTAGAAATAAAGATGTCTGTCACAAGAAGGGAAACAAGAGAAGACATCATGCTCATGATGTAGAGGATGATGAACCATCCACAAAGACAATCAGACAAGAAAGTGATGATTCTTCAAGTGATGAAGAATATGTTTTGATTTCCGCTCTCACGGGAAACATCACACATGGAAGCAATGATTGACTTATAGATAGTGGGGATTCCAAACATATGCCATGATTCAAAGAATCCTTTGCGAAACTATTAGAACATGAATCACCCCACAAGGTGAAACTTGGAGATGACTACCGGTATCCAATAAAAGGTAGTGGGGAATCCTCCTATAGGCTAGATTTTGGAAAGTCTATAAAGATGAAGGATGTATTGTTTGTACCAAGACTAAAGAATAACCTCCTCTCTATATCTGCATTAGATGCAAAAGGCATGAGGGTTGCATTTGTAGATGGCCAAGTTCCCATGTGGCCAAAGGGAAAGACTATTGATGATGCAATAGTGATTGGGGAATAAGAAGGAGGTCTATAAAAATTGAAGGGACAACCAGAACAAGCTTTGGTCCATGAATCAGTAGATCCAAATGAACTTTGGCATAGAAGGCTTGCACATGTGCACTACAGAGCACTACCACTTGCAAGCAAAGCAGTTGAAGGACTTCCAGAAATTCAGTCAAAACATGACGATGTCTGCAAAGGATGTGCGAAAGGAAAGAACACAAATAAGACATTTCCAAGTAGTGAGAGCAAGGAAAAAGGAATCTTGGAAATCATTCACTACGATGTATGCGGTCCGATGTCATCCATTTCGTTAAGCAGGTATGTATACTATGTTTCTTTTATTGATGATTTTTCTAGGAAGACATGGATATACTTCTTGAAGAACAAAGATGAAGTATTCAACGAGTTTAAGGAATTCAAAGCCTTGATCGAGAACCATACAGAAAAGAAGATCAAAACCTTTCGATCCGATAATGGTGGAGAATTCACATCAAATGAGTTCAAAGCATTATGCAAAGATTCAGGGATTAAGAGGGAGTTAACTACTTGTTATAATCCACAACAGAATGGGGTTGCAGAGAGGAAGAATAGAACGATCATGGAAGCTGCAAGGGCCATGCTTCATGATCAATATCTTCCCATGCATCTATGGGCAGAAGCTGCCAGAACAGCGGTGTATGTACAAAACCGTACTCCACACAGAGTACTCGAGAATAACACACATGAAGAAGTCTTTTTCGCAAGAAACTAGAAGTCAGCCATCTCAGAATATTCGGCTGTCTAGTGTACATACATATTTCGAAAGAAAAGAGGACAAAGTTAGATCCTTCAGGAAGGAAGGGTATATTTGTGGGAAACTCTGAAAGCTCGAAGGCTTACAGAAGATCGACATCAGCAGGAAATCAACATTTGACAAAGAATCAGCTTACAACAAATCCAAAAAGAGACTTGCTGAAGAACCTGAAGAAACAAAAGTACCCAGAATTCATGACACAACCATGAACGAAGAAATTCAAGAAGAAGATCCAAAATTAGAAGAACCTCAAGAACATGTAGATCCACCTCAGGAGAAGAATCCTCACAAGAGGAAACCTGCTTGGGTACAAGAAGCTATCCAAGGTGCAGAAAGATATGGGGCTCCAAAAGAAAATCACAAAGAAAGGAAAAAAACCAGGTCCTGCTTCGGTTATGTAGCCTTATTATGTGACTTCATCGATAAAGAACCTTCCAACTATGAAGAAGCGGCAGAAAGGAAATAATGGAAGGATGCTATGATTGAAGAGTATCAATCAATCATGAAGAATGATGTCTGGGATATTGTCCCAAGACCAGAAGGGGAGTCTGTTGTAACTTCCAAATGGATCTACAAGATCAAGCATGTTGCAGATGGCAGCATAGAAAAATATAAAGCAAGATTTGTGGCTTGTGGCTTCTCCCAGAAAGAAGAAATAGATTATGAAGAAATTTTTGCACCTGTAGCTAGATACACTTCCATCAAATCAGTACTTGCTCTGGCTGCAGTGATGAAATGGAAGATACACCAGATGGATGTCAAGACTGATTTCTTGAATGGTGTAGTGGAAGAGGAAGTGTATGTGGAGCAACCACTCGATTTTGAGACACATGACAAGGAGACTCATGTGTGTAAATTAAAGAAAGCCCTGTATGGTTTGAAACAGACACCTAGGACATGGTACGGCATAATTGACAGCTTTCTATCCAGTTTGGGCTTTACCAAGAGTAAAGTAGATTCCAACCTTTACTACAAGGTTGAAGATGGTAACCCGGTGATACTCCTATTGTATGTAGATGATATGTTTGTAACATGTATGGATGGGTTGATTGCTGATATGAAGAGGAAGCTTGCTACCGAGTTCGAAATGAAGGACTTGGGATGATGCACTATTTTCTAGGAATGGAGGTGTGGCAGAATGCAGATGGAATTTCCCAGGGACAAGTGAAGTATGCGGTAGAGATCCTGAAGAGATTCAGGTTGATGGATTGTAATGCCATGACCACACATATGGCATCGAACCTGAAGCTATTGAGTGATGCTTCATCAGAAGTGGTTGACGCTATGATGTATCGTCACATGATTAGGTCCTTGATGTACCTAATGAATACGAGACCAAATATTTGCTTTGCTGTGAACACCTTGATCCAATTCCTGACAGATCCGAGACATGTTCACTTGATTGTTGTAAAGCATATTCTAAGGTACCTAAGGGGTACAGTTGATTATGGGCTCAAGTATGAGGTGAATCAGAAGATTAACCTGGAAGGTTATGTTGATTCAGATTGGGTGGGAAGTGCCATCGATAGAAATAACACTTCAGGGTGTTGCTTCAGTATGGGATCATGTGTGATGTATTGGTTTAGTAGGAAACAGTCTTGCGCGGCACTGAGTACAGCGGAAGCATAGTATGTCGCAGCTTGTTCAACTAGTTGTGAGGAAGTATGGCTGAGGAAGCTACTGTCTGATTTATTTGATCTCCAGTTGGATGCTACTTTTATATATAGCGAGAACCAGAGTTGTGTGAATTTGTCGGAGAACCCGGTGTTCCATGACAAGTCGAAGCATATCGAGATCAAATATCACTATATCAGGGATATGGTGCAGAGAGGAGTAGTGAAGCTCCAGTATGTTGCGACTAATGCATTGACCAGAGTGAAGTTTGAGTACTTCAGGGAGAAGCTTGGTGTTCTCCATATCAAGGTTCCCTCCAAGGGGAAGTGATGAGTCCGTGAGCCATTCTGACATGGTGAGAGGATTGGTTCCTTCCATGGTCAGATGTAAGGGCTGAGCCATTCTGTCATGGTGAGAGGATTGGTTCCTTCCATGGTCAGATGTAAGGGCTGAGCCATTCTGTCATGGTGAGAGGATTGGTTCCTTCCATGGTCAGATATGAGTGCTGAGCCATTATGAGGTGACTGTGAGATGTGTTCTCACATGATCAGATATAAGCATTGAATTCCATTCTCTGAATGGAGGCACCTGGTCAGTTACCAGGAATACTCAGCCTAGAGCTGAGGGCCATTATGATGTGATTGAGGGATGTGTTCCCACATGATCATATATAAGTGCTAAATGCCATTCTTTGAATGGAGGCACTTGGTCAGTTACCAGGAATAATCAGCCTAGAGCTGAGGGCCATTCTGATGTGATTGAGGGATGTGTTCCCACATGATCATATATAAGTGTTGAAGGCCATTCTCTGGGAGAATGGAGGCACCTGGTCAGTTACGAGGAATCCTCAGCCTAGGGTTGAGAGCCATTTTGATGTGACTATGGGATTTGTTTCGAGATGACCAGATGTAAGTGCAGAGCCTTTTCACAGATGATAGTAGGTGTGTCCTGTCAATCTGGTGATTGTAAGTGTTGAGCCTTTTCACAGATGGTAGTAGGTGTGTCCTACCATGCTGGTGATTGTAAGTGTTGTGCCTTTCCACAGATGATAGTAGGTGTGTCCTATCATGCTGGTGGTTGTAAGTGCTGATCCTTTCCACATATGATAGTAGGTGTGTCTTATCATGTTAGTGTTTGTGAGTGCTGTGCCTTTTCACAGATGGTAGTAAGTGTGTCCTACCATGCTGGTGATTGTAAGTGCAGTGCCTTTCCACAGATGATAGTAAGTGTGTCCTATCATGCTGTTGAATGTAAGTGCTGGGCCTTTCTGACATGGTTCTTGGATGTGTTTCTCCCATGGTCAGATGTGAGTGCTGGGCGTGCCTTTCTGACATGGTGTTGGATGTGTTCCTCTCATGGTCAGATGTAAGTGTTGGGTGGTCCATTTTGACTTAGGGTCAGATATAAGCACTGAAGAAGACCTACATGGAGGCTAGGTCTACAACCAGCATGAAAAAGGGTTGGCTATGTAGAACTTCCTATGACGAGAAGAATCAAGAGATAGCACCAGTGATGAGGACCCAATGATGATCCAGATCGAGTGATGATCCAGATCCAGTGATGATGATCCAGCAGTGATGATCCAGATCCAGTGATGATCCAAATCCAGTGATGATGATCCAGATTGAGTGATGATCCAAATCCAGTGGTGATGATCCATATCGAGTGATGATCCAGATCCAGATGAAGATGACTTGAAGATGAAGATGACAAGAACTCGATGATGATCCAGATGATACAGAGAAGAAGACTTGTGCTGATAAATTATGTCAAGAGAATACATTCTTAGTTAAGAGGGAGTGTTGATGTAATTGTAACTTCGAAATGTATTCACTTGTATATCTTATGTATTGTACCCCGATGTTTATTCCGGGAAGTGTCTATAATGTATTTGAGTCATGTCATGCCCCGATGTTCCTATCGAGAGAATTAATAATGTAAACAAGTCATGTAAATTCATTGTGGGTAACCCTCCTATTGATCAAGGGTTAAAGTCCCCGCAGTTGTGGGGTCCTAGGGTTATTAGACTCTCCTAGAGAAGTCGGCCCTAGTGAGTTACTGTCAAGTCGAGAGTTAGTATAAATAGAGAGTGAGCCTCTCTATTTAACACACATTCACTCACACTCAGTTGTAGTGCATAACTGAGAGAGAAGAAGTTGTTGGGACAAGAGAGAAAGAGACTACTGCTGTCGGGAGATCATCTTACTGTTTTTGGGGTTTTGTTTTTGGTGCTGATTCTATCTCAGAGAAAGTTGCGGGGTTTTCTCCTTTATGGTTTCCCCGAGGAAAAACTTTGTGTTCATTGTCTCTTATGTTTGATTGATGTGCTTGTTATTCTCTCAGTTAAAAATCCTAAGATAATACTAGCTTGAATGATAAAAATCTAACAATTTGTGCTGCAATTATATGTTGTTTTAGAACATAGGCAACAACAATAAAAAGACAATGTTAAATGATGATGCCAATAATTTTGATAAAGAAGCAATCCTTCATTATTTTCAAGTAATATGCCTTTCAAAGACTCAACAAAGAGAACTAACAACTTTTAGATTAGAGTTAGCTATGCATCTCTTATCTAACAAAGAAATAGAATCTCTTAACATTGGATCCAAAGCAAATATATGTACCCTGCTCACTTTCATAAACAAAAGAAAGCTTTGTGGCAATTCTTTGAGTTTAATATATCAATTTGGATGTACAATTTATTCATCAATAGTAAAATATCTAATACATTTTCCAAAATAAAATTAAATTATAAATAAGAAAACATAAAATATTAAAAAAAGACAATAAATTGATAAACCAAAAGTTTCTATAAACTGACTTCGACTCTAACTCATCCCTATTTCAAAACTCCACAAGAAAACATAAAGTTTGGAGTTGCTCCCGAAATTCTTCATGAATTTGATAAGAATCCATATCTACCCACCTTAAAAGTCTGGAAAATTTCTCTAAACAAACCCTGAATGCGTTTCTCCCAGTGCAAAAGAAAGGAAATGCTTTCAAATTTGACAAGTCTTCAATGCTATGATCTAATAAATCTTATATTTAGACATGTTCGAAGTTTCTTGCAATTTCCCAATAAGTTTGACAAATTTGTAAATTTATGGAAATCTAGCAATACCATTGATAAAAATGCAAAATAAATTCAAGACACTTTATTACTTCTAAAAAAAAATCCAGATTATACAATTCCAACCATTAAAAACTACAATTTAATCAATTTCCTTAAAGACAAATCTTATAAACTATTTCAAACTCCTTGAAACTTCCTCGGTGTTCACACTTGCCTTATCCAAAGGCTCCATCAATAAGAAAAAAACAATACATTCACACTATATCCACAGGCTCTATCAATAAATGAATTTTGCTGAGTTGTAATCTGACGTGGATTGCTGTCTCCAAAATACCCTTTAAAAATATATTATTATTATTACTAATTTTCTTTTATCCGATCTTATCTTTAAAAATATATTATTATTATTATTAATTTTCTTTTATCCGATCTTATCTTTATCCGGTACAGGAGTTGATTAATTTAGATTTCTTTTATCTTATTTATTTGTCTCTTTATCAAGAGAGGAGTGAATTAGTTTAGAAAGACGATCTGAGGTGTCAACTATAATTAGAAACCTATAATAGCAGGAGTCAATTTAAAATTGCAAATCGTAATTAATGCAACATTAGATATGTACCTGTCTATTCTAGTTTGTTGCTAAAACGTTGCTTTTAAATGCCTTGCTAGTTGGTAAAACACTGTCGCCCGGTAAAAGCGTGATCAGACGTGGACTGCGTGGTTACGAGGAGATTGACTCTGCGGAGATTTGACTGAGGCAACCATTTCATTACAATCATCGGAGGCCATAAATTGGAACACAAGGGGGCTGTTACCATCAACCATCTCTGTCCCCTGCAGACTTTGAAACAAGAAATTGTTTTGTGAGGGTTGGAACTATTATCTGTCTCAACCATTATAAAGAGATCTGAGATCTGCTGGCTCTGATATTTGTATAGTTTCTTTTTTTGTCCAAAGTTTAGAGCAGAAAAAATGGCCGGAGGATTTGCAAGGCCTGTAGGGACTGGGGGTGTAGAGTTCGAGGCTCGCATAACGGCTTATGTTATCATAACTTGTATCATGGCTGCCAGCGGCGGGCTGATGTTTGGCTACGATATAGGAATTTCTGGTAAGCTACATAGGCTTTAATCTCAGTAGGTTGTTAGGCCAGTTTGTGCAAAAATTTAACTAAAACCTTTTTCTTTACTGTTTTGTATTGAGAAGTTTAACAGTGTTGTGCAGAAATCTCAAATGTTGTTTTTTTAACAGGATTTGCTGAGTTGTGTTGGGATATTTTCAAAATAAGATCTGATTTTTACTTTTGTCATTTTCTTTCGTCATTATTCAGTGCTTTGAAGGGCAGGGTTGGCTCTAACGCTAATCTTTTTAGTTTTTTTCAACAATTATTTCATTATATTACTTTCATCCGCTTTGTTAACGCCAGAAATTTTCATCGGATTTGATCTCGTTGTCCTGTAACGTAACTTACATAGCGTAGAAATGGGACAACAGGTTTCTCATTGTGTCTTATGCATATCAAGAAGGTTCTATAAATGTTCTGCATATTTTTTACAGAACACTATTTCTATTTCTAATCCGAATTTGCTGGATTTTAGGCGTCAGACAGCAATATACTGTACTATGAATTTTCAGTATGGAGTTTGTTTACAATTTTCAAAAAAGATTTTCGCATAAGCCTTGCGAATGATAATGATATCATATAGTCCGGTAAACTGGATACCTTAAATATTTACGAATTTCACAAATCTTCAATGTGATCCGAAGGTTTTCTGCTCTTCTTAGCTATAGGAAAAGTTTCTTGGAATATGCTCCCTCCGATCATGGAAACTTCGGCTCTTCATACCTTTAGGAAAAGTTTCTTGCAACACTCTCGCTCCGATCATGGAAAAGATTTAGCTTCTTAATAGTTGAAGTCGTGTGCGCCTGTGAGATGAATTATAAATACTTAACATATTTTGAAGGTTAGTAATTAACATTTTTATTCAAGATCTGACGACTGATTATCTTAATGCGCAGGCGGAGTGACTGGCATGAATGACTTTCTCGTGAAATTCTTCCCCACCGTCGCGCGCAAGGAGCATGAGGCCAAGCAAAGTACATACTGCAAATACGACAATCAAGGATTACAACTCTTTACCTCGTCTCTGTATCTAGCAGGTCTGGTAGCGACATTTTTTGCGTCATATACTACCAGAAGATTTGGCCGGAGACCGACCATGATTATTGCCGGCTTATTCTTTCTTGCCGGAGTCGTCTTGAATGCGGCAGCGCAGGATCTTCTCATGCTCATCTTCGGAAGAATATTGCTAGGATGTGGAGTCGGATTCGCTAATCAGGTCTGTAAACCGACAGTATTGAACAGAATATTTAGTTTAAGTCTCAGATTCAACTTATTTAGAGAGAATTGTATCTGCACATTCCTTTTGCAAAAATCGCCTTTAATAGACTATTATTTTCGTGAAATTCTTGCATTTATTGTATATTTGTTTCCTCACAACCGCATTTAAATTCTTTTAAGATTTCTTTGAAAACATATAAAGATCGTTTGGTTTAAACTTCAAAACATATAAAGATGTAATAGTGTGATATTATATGACATCTGTGAGGTGTACTCAGTTGATTTTAATTGTCCTGTGAATCTCTTAGCTGTCTTATGCTCTGTATGCCTTCATTTTCATAGAAATCTTAGACTTGGAATTGTTTTCCTCTGTCATTATATATTGGTACACTAATGTGATGAAAATGCCTTTGCTTTTCTGTTAGTGCAGGCGGTTCCTCTTTTCCTGTCAGAGATAGCACCAACTAGAATTCGAGGAGCTCTAAACATTCTCTTCCAGCTGAACATTACAATAGGCATTCTGTTCGCAAATTTAGTGAATTATTTCACAGCTAAGATCCAGCCATGGGGATGGAGGCTTTCGTTGGGCTTGGCAGGGCTCCCTGCAATTCTGCTAACTGTGGGGTCTATATTTTTGGTAGAGACACCCAACAGTCTGATTGAAAGAGGACACCTAGAAGACGGCAAGCAAGTATTGAGAAAAATAAGAGGAACGGATAATGTGGATGCAGAGTTCAATGAACTAGTTCATGCTAGTAAAATGGCCGCCGAGGTTAAGCATCCATTCCGAAATCTCATGAAGCGCAGGAATAGACCTCAGATTATAATAACCATTTTTCTGCAGATCTTCCAGCAGTTGACTGGCATCAATGCCATTATGTTTTATGCTCCCGTGCTCTTCCAAACCTTGGGATTCAAGAGCGATGCTTCACTTTACTCTGCAGTTATTACTGGTGCAGTCAATGTCATATCCACTATTATCTCCATCTACTCGGTCGATAAACTTGGTCGAAGAGTGCTTCTTCTCGAAGCAGGAGTACAGATGTCCATTTCACAGGTTAGCTCATTTTCTTCTCTTCCTTCATTTCCATTTCAATACTCTGTTTATACCTCGTTAGTTCTTAATTCCATAACGAAATCGCCGAACATAATTGTCATAGAGTATGAACATTGTTTGAAACTGCAGGTGGTTATTGGAATCCTTTTGGCGACGGGGTTGCAGGAGGGCCAGCAGCTTTCTCAAGCCACGGCCATTGTAGTAGTGTCGATGGTGTGCATTTACGTGTCAGCCTTTGCATGGTCGTGGGGACCTCTAGGATGGTTGATTCCCAGCGAAACGTTTCCCCTGGAAACAAGATCTGCTGGACAGAGCGTGACCGTTTGCGTGAATCTCCTATTCACTTTTGGTGTTGCACAGGCATTCCTGTCAATGCTTTGCCATTTCAAATACGGGATCTTCTTCTTCTTTGCTGGTTGGGTGTTAATTATGTCCGTATTTGTAGTGTTTCTCGTTCCGGAAACGAAGAATGTACCGATAGAAGAAATGATGGACAGAGTGTGGAAAAAGCATTGGTTGTGGAAGAGTTTTGTCACAGACGCCGACCTCATTGATGATGACGAAGATGCTAATTCCAAACAAGAAAACGGAAGAGCCAGTGGCAATGACTATAATAATTCCCAGTTGTGATCTTCTTCATTCTCCATTCTATTCCATCGAAGGAGACATGACTAGACATTCAACAGTTTGCTCATAATAATTTCAGCGAATAATAATGCACGTCAACTCTATACGCTGGAATCGCGGAATAATCAGTGATTACCATGGAAAATTCAAATTCTTCCATGGAACATGATGAATGGCCTGGCAACTTGAACATGCTGCCACAGAATTTATCATCAGTTTACTATTATTAATAATAATAAGTATGTTCAAACTTTCAGTTGTTCTCAAGGCATGGATTTTGTGTGAATATCTGCTTGTTATTTTTTATTTTTTCTTTAAAAGAAGTAGATCTTCCGTAACATGAAATGAAGGTGTTTTACAACCATTCAGACAGCGGTCGTTGAAGGTCATTTCCACAGAATCATCAACAATTAAAACATGCAAACACTGGATTGATGCGGTCAGAGTGGTTAAATTTGATAACATATTCGATATCCATTTGAAAATTATTAAAAACAGAAAAATGTGAATTGAAAATAGATTAGATTATTATTTTTATTTATAATAAAAAAGTTAAATGATTGAATTTACTTTTTTACTTTGTATAAATATATTGTTTTAATTATTAATTTATATACATATATTAGTTTTCCATATATTAAATAGTCTCATAATTGAAAAACTACTAAATCTTTCAAAGATAGTAAATGGTTAAAGTTATGAACTAATAATCCATAATTCACTATGATGTATTAATAGTTAAAATTTTCAATTAAAAGATTATAAATTTTAATAATTATATAAGCATTTGTAAATAACACCCTCAAACCAAAATTTTAAAATTACCCTCAAATTAAATAGACCAGCGTAGATCCAAATCCTAGGCTCTATAAAGCACCGAGATGGATCAAATCTCTCGAGGTGCAAACCTCTTCTTAGGTATCCATTGATTTGATTCAAACCAAAAGATACATCGTTTTATTTAAGGTCCACATATAATATTTTTATTATTAATATTTAATATTATTTATGGCCGACATATAATATTTTTTATAAATTTTTATTTTGTTAGGAACCAACATTGTATCATTTCCCCACACATGGTTTTATTTTAAAACCATATGCAAGGCCCTCCTACAACCATGGGTTGTTTTGGAGGCCTTGCACATGGTCTTAAAACTATTTGCAAGGCCCTCCTAAACCATGTACAATAAAACCATGGGTTGTTTAGGAGGCCTTGCACATGATTTAAAAACCATGTGCAAAGATTCATAAACCATGTACAATAAAACCATGGGTTGTTTAGAATGCCTTGCACATGTTAAAACCATGTGCAAGGCCAACATTTTTTTGCTGATAATTCAATTTTGTGTTTTTCTCTTAACCCACATATTTTTTTTACTACTAATTAAATTTTTACTTTTTTATTGTTTTGTTAAATAGGAAGATTACAACATCTCCCCGATATTAAATTGTTTTATTTTGACCTATTAGAAAATTTATTTTCAAGTTACAATACAAAATAATACTTCATCGTTGTACACTGGATGAGGGCTCCATTGGTAACTTGAACCAAATAATTACTATATATTTTCGAATTCTACCTTCCATTATTCCATGAATTTTTGAATGCTTGGGATTCTTCCATGC
>LPNX011139407.1:0-19856 GCA_001517045.1 Pseudotsuga menziesii
TAGTACAAAAAGGAGTATGTAAAATATGTTAGTTTTGGTGTTAAATGAATACTTGGCATTCCATTTTAAATTGACTTTTGCGCCCTGGGTCAACTAAAAAGACAACCCTAAGTCAGCTTGACATTGTCGTCGCTATAGCGACGGCACTCCGTGGATACAGCGACGTTGAAGGAGGAAGGCGTCGATATAGCGACGGAGAAGATTGCCATCGTCGATACAGCGACGAGTAAGCGTCGATACAACGACGGAAAGTTCATTTTGCTTCCGATTTTACACCAAAATGTATGAAACGTGGAAAACCTCCGTGGAAAAACCCGCGCTTTTGTATTAGTGGATCTTACCGATTTGAGGTGTCCATCTTGGTTCTGGAGCTGGCTGATCTAGGGTTTGTCAGAGAAACCCTAATTTTCAAAAATTGGAATCTTTCAGATCTAATTGGATAGAAAGATAGACCTCTTCAAGGTGAGTTGTCCAATGTAATCCTTTTTCTTAAAATAGTGGAGGGAAGCTCCCGGAATAGGAAGCCCTAGTTTACCAATTTCTTCTCCAGAAATGTTTGATACTGTTTTTGTGGTATCTTAGAAATTACTACTCCTCTATGTCGATAATTTTGTACTGAGGTATCCTCATCTGTCCTTATTCCAACACGATAGGTTTCATCAGAATTGGTTTCACCAATTGGGACTTATGAGTGTTTTTCCAAGGTGGCCTATTTCGGGACTGTTCAACATAGAGAAGTTGTACGGACGGCCATGTGTCACTATTTCATAATCGAGGTCTGAAACATTTTCCACATAAAGTACAGTCTATGACCTTTCTGGAACATCTTGAGAAATTTCATTTGGACCTTCGTGGCCCAAAATATATAAATTCTCCCCAGGTGTCCTGTAGAAATGTGGTGTTGGTTCAAAACACTTGAGATGAATTATTAGCATTGTTGGCCCTTCTTTGGTTTTCTCAACATAAATCGTTCACCTCCTTGCATATTTATGGGGATTCAAAAATTGGTGTGGATTGGGTAAAGAAGATATATTTTCTCAAGTTGGTCATCTTAAAACATTAGTGTGATAAAATTGAGGCTATGAAGTCTCTTTTTCCATCTCTTACCTTTTCTCACATTCATAGAACATTCAACAAGCTACCATCTACCAACTATTTAAAGAGTTATGGGCTCTTGAGAAGGATTTCTTTATTTTGCATAGATGCTTGATTTTGAGAAGATTGATGAAGGATCCATACTTATCTATTAGGTTGTTGGGATCTCAGTTTATTTGTACTTTTTGGAGATTTTCATATGTATCTCAGTCATGCCATGTGCTTTAGTCTTGTTTCGGCCTGCATAGGGAATGTTGGTTGCTTCTCGATTATTGTTGTTGGAATGTATGTTTGTTACAAGAGGCTAGAGATTCAATGATATTGTCCTAGGTAAATTTGATTCACACTTTAATAACAAGTTTCATGTGTTATTTATTTTTTTATTTTTCATTTTCTATTAAAAAACAAGAAAAGACACAAAACCACGCAATAGGTAGGTAATATGGATGCTTATTTAATTCACATAAGCTAAGTTAAATTAGTATTATATATTTATTATTTTAGAGCTTAAATCTACTTCTAAATGACATACTTAAAAGTATCTAAGTTTAATTAACTTTTTTAGTTTTAATTAATTTGGATAAGTATCTTTTGTTTTTGAGATTTAGGTTAGAGAAGACATTGTAAATTTTATATTTTCTATAATTATTTACTATTTTATTAAAGTGTTATGTGTGGCTTAAACACATTTAGAGCCATGGTACAATTTGTAGAAAAATAAATACAATTTTCAAATAAACAAAAAAAACTTAATTAATTTTTTTTAGCTTTCTATTAAGGAAAACATTGTAAAATTTTTCATTTTTTAATGATTTATTTTAATGTAAGTGTCATGTGTCTCACACACACACACACACACACACACACACACACACACACACACACACACACACACACATATATATATATATATATAACTTTTAATTGAACAAATAAAAAACAAAAGACCTTAAATAACCCCATGTTCTTCCATCCCCATGCTTAAATTCAACCATTTCATTGCCTGCTTCTTGCTTTTGATCACGTTCAATGGACAATAAAATAATAATATGTGTTTGTGAAGGACTATGGACAAATAGATATATCCCATTGTCCATTGGGTGAAATGAACCTCAACATTCGTGTGCATGAAAATGTGCTTACCATCAAGGTCTTTTCATTGTGAATTAATTTAGAGTGAACCATATTAAACTTAATAATTAGTATGATTCTATCAAATTTGATAATTATGAAAATGTGCCTACCATCAAGGTCTTTTCATTGTGAATTAATTTAGAGTGAACCATATTAAACTTAATAATTAGTATGATTCTATCAAATTTGATAATTATGGATTGGTCTTCATAATTATGTAAATTTATAATTAAATAAGTAAAATATAAAAATAAAATAAAAAAATTACTTCCATTTATTATTTATATATTTTGATAAATTATTCTTTAATTCCTAATTGATATGCTTCATTAAGTTTTCTTTCAAATATATTAGTGATTCCTTCAATATTTACAATACTCTCATTTGAGTTTCCTTAAAACAAAAAGATATAGTTCCACTTCTCTATAAGTTCAAATCAAAACTTACATATTTCATAAACATTTAAAAATAAAATATAATTTTAAACTAATTTTTAAAATTATAATTCTGTAAATTAATTTATATACATTTTTAAAATATAATTATATTTTTAAATTAATTTGTAAAATTATAATAATATCATTAACTTTATCTTTAGAAATGAAAAATTATACTCCAATTAATATAGTAGGTTAATTATTTTATTTCAACTTTTTAAATAAATTTTAAAGAAATATAATTTCAAATTTTTTTATGATTTAAAGTTACAAGTTATGTATTTAATTAATTCTTTCATCATTTTTCTTTAAATTAAATTACAGTTCCAGTTTTCCATAATTTAATTTATAAATTTATATATATTATTAGTAATATTTTTTACTATTATTTTAAAATATTATAAATTTATAATTTATAATTTTCAAAATGTTGAATATAGATCTATATATTTTTGCTACAAAATATCAAATATATAATTTTATCTTAAATTATGGATTTCAATTAATTTTTTAATTTGATATTCTTTAAAAAAAATTAATTCATAAATTTCTATTAATTTTTTAATTTGAGTTTTTTTAATTTAAAAATACTTCTATTTTTTCATAATTTAAAATCAAATCTTATATACGTCATTAATATTTCCATTTTATTTTCTTTTACAAATCTAAAAATATATAATTACACTTTTTATAAATTAAAATCCAAATTTATACACTTATTTATTATTATTTTTTCCTTCAAAAAGTGAAAAAATAAAGATGATCCACATTTTCATAATACTTTTGTTTGAGCTTTTAAAAAACAAAAATACATAGATACACTTTTAAATAAACCAAAATCAAAATGTATCAATTAATAGGTCAAACCATACATATAATAATTTATTATGAAAAAAATATTTATAAGAAATATAAATATGCATTAATATAATATTATAATTTATTTTAATTAAATAGCTAATAGTTAAAAATATAGATAGATAGATAGATAGATTTATTTATTTTAATATATATCAAAAAATTTAAATTAAAATATATGAGTTGTTTAGATAAATGCCTCTGTCGATTTAAGGTTCATGATTGTCTCGCGTCTTAGGTTTGGATTTTTCTCAATCCTCCGTGTATTCTTGGAGGATTGAAAAAAATTGGGAAGCATTTATGCTTGCCCGACACACATTTACAAATTAAACCGGCAGCATAAATGTTGTCAATTGATAAAAATATTTATACAAACTATAAATTTAATATTTAAATTTAACAAAATTTGAATTAAAAATTTATAAAAAAATAATGTTTTGTCTCGGGTCTAGGGTTGATTAATTGTCTCTATGGTTCATATAGGTTATGTTTACTTGGTGTCTTATGGATTGTTTTCAATCCTCCGTGTATTCTCGAAAGATTGAAAAAATTGGGGCGGCATTTCTGCTTGCCGAGCACACATTTAAAAAATAAAACGGCAGCATAAACGCTACCGGTTGACAAAATATATATAAAACAAAAAAAATTAAAATTAAAATAAATAACAAATTTGAATTACAATTTTATAAAAATCCAGCCACATTTCTGCTTGCTGACACACATTTCAAACATATTAAACAAAAAAAAAACTTACCTAAAAACATGTATAACAATGATTTTTTTTTATTTTACCCTAAAATTTTAAAAGTTAAAAGAAAAGTAAAATTCCATTTAAATTTCAAAAAACTAGTTTAGGGTGTTATCTCTCTGCTTTGACATTGTGGTGAAAGGTAGGTTGTGGTTCTGGCTTATGTTGTAGCTCGGTCGAGGTTTGTTGGTTGCGTTGCAACTCGATCAAGGTACCTATGTGGAGAAAATGCAAAAAATAGGTCGTGGGTGCCCGCAACCTTTTCTATAAAAAATATTTACAGGGACCTCGATTGAGGTTTTATTAAACCCTCGATCGAGCTTTTGATAAACCCTTGATCAAGGTTTCATCACCATGAATGAGGGTTTAGAAAAATCTTGATCGAGGGTTAAAAAAAACATCGATCAAGCGTTTGTTAAACCCTCGATCGAGGTATGTTTTTTTATTTTATCCAAAATTTCCTTGCTAAAAATTGTAACTCGCCTCCATGGATGCACCCTATTGCATCGGCTATATTTTCAAACACATTTTGCTTTACCTTTGAATATTTAGTCTTCTTTTGAATACCCAATAATGACCAAGCTTCCCTCAACTTCTTGGAGACTAACAAACACCTCAAAATTTAAACTTGTGTTGCCACTGATTATTCTTCTAAAAATTGTTCATGCATCTTTTCATCACGATATCGTACAATATGGTAAGATTTTGTGTTTCCAAATTTTTCTTTATCAACATTCTGTAACATGTCATCTTCAATGATGAAGCCATCTATACGCCACCTATATATATTTCAATTTCAATTTTAATTTAGCATATTTCAAATATACTTAACTTGAAACATAAAAATATGACTCATAATTATAATTATAATTACATGGTTTAAAATCTTTTAATAACCTATATATATATATACCTCTATTGGATTGACTATTTGGATCGCTTTCTAATTCTTCAATGTCTTCAACATTTTCAACATCTTGATCAACATTAGGAAATAAATATGTATTTTCATTAGGAAACTATTTTCAAAAATACAATCATTTAAAAAAACCAGTTACTGCATTTTAAACAAATTTACAATATTTATACATACCTGGTTCAGTTTCTTCTTGAGTTTTATTTTGAACATTCATATCATCAACATTTTGATCCAAGTCTCTAATTACATCATCATTAGTGATGTCTTCAATATTTGTACTCTTTTGTTTCTTTTTGTCATGGTATTTGAATCTTTGTTTTTCATTATGTAAAGCATCATCTCGAGTGCGATCACATTTCCTCTTTCGTGTTTTTGGTTGCCCATGATTATTTAATGTATACCTTCACCATAGAATAAATTGCCCTCGAGAGAATCTTAATCATCAAAGAAAAAAATTCACCTAAAAAGACTTGTCCATAAAATATTGCTCAAAATAATTAAAAAAAAATGCACCCTAGAATAAATTGGTGAAGAATTTTTAAGAAAAATTGTTCCTTAAAATATTTCCCCGAAACATCTTCAATAAAGAAAAAAAGTTTCTACCTTAGAACACAATTTCTAAAAACACTTTACTATAAACATTTTACAATTAAAAATAAGATTTTACCATAAAAAAATCTCCCAAAAGAATCTTTACTATCAAAGAAAAAGAGCCTCCATCTCAAAATATAGTTTCTAAGAACATTTTACCATAACAAATTTTCCAAAATAATGTTTACTCTCAAAGAAAAAGAGTCTTCATCTTAGAATATAAGTTTTAAGAACACTTACCAAAAAAAGAGCCTTCGTCTATAATTGTGTAAAATGGTGATCTTTTAAAAAATGTGAAAATATGTGTATACATGATTCTTATAAATATGAATCAAAATGGTTTTTCAAAAAAAAAATTCAAGTTTTTTCCGGCCAACGAAAAAAATTCAATAGGGTTTTTCGGCCGAACTCTTTTCTGTCCATTAAAACTAACTTTCAGCCAAACTTTTATTGTTTTTCGGCCAAAATATTAGTTCAGTCGAAAACTTGTAAATTTTCAGAAATGGTATTCCATCCCATTTCTAACTCTTCTTCCGATTTCGGAGAGACCGGATCATATCAAATACTTAGAATTTATCTTCACAAATAATACCATTATTTGGATAATTCAATCTACTTTCTATAAATGTGAATTTTGTTGAATTTGGTGTGATCCACTAATTTTATTTATTATATTTCTTAGAAGGTGTTTGGATTGCTTCAAAAATTCATAGAATTCATTGAAATGAAAATTTAATAACTTCTTAAAGACATGATGAAAAACTGTGGAATAATCATGGTAAAAAACATTGATGTGTTGTCTTCAAAATGGTGCTTTTATTTTTTTTGTTTTGAATTGGAAATTAGAGAAGATGTTGTGTCAAAATAAACATGTCAGTTTTATGCTAGTCTTCATATTGGTCCACTTCAAAAAATTCTAATGATTATTGCATGATGTTGTTCAATACAAACTTATAGGAAGATTTTAGTACAATCTGTTTAGATCATCATAACATATTTCGTTTTTAATGAACAATATTTGCATAATGAATAAACGGTTGTCTAAAAACATGTCTATTTATCATAATTTCATTAATTAAGAACATACTATCAAACACTTGCAAAAATGGCATATCAAATGCCAATAAAATAAATCTAAAAAATAATCGATAGAAAGCTAACACAATTCTCTACAAGTTTTGTTTTTACTACAAAATGAAATTCTAAATACAAATCTAATCTTTCTTTGCTCGAAGTTGACAAACTTGTAAAAGCAACGCTACTTTTCTCATACCCCCCAAAATAGAAACCAAGATTCATGATTTCACCCAGCATTGCACTATAGATAGTGCCTATAACATAACCAATGTGCCCAAATTATAACAAATACTCAAATAAAAAGACCTCATTCATTCAATGTCAAATTCACTTATCTTTCTTTCCCCACATTAGTTGATAAGGATAATTATTTTATTAATATAAACATATCTCTTTGAAATATATAAAATATAATTATGTTTATATATAATTAATAATTTAAATATTAATTATTTGTTAATAATAATGATGATAATGATTATTATTAACATCCACTAAGATAGAGTTTGGTCTATTGGACTTTAAGAAGGATAATAATTGAATTACTTTAAAGTCTTGTTCCTTTGCTCAAAAATCTTTCCAAGCTCAATACAGTTTTGGCAAGTTAGGAGGTTATAAAGATTTGTATTGTAGCAAATATTATGAAACTCAGATCTAATGTGGGTGTATGCAAGACACTCTAAGAGAAAGCGATTTTCATCCTCAACGCTCATAGACTCACATAGATGGCAAACCCTTTCTGCTCATGGAATAAATCCCCATATAGAATAATAATTATTCTATATTAATAAATATTAATAGTATAAACATGTGATTCACTAATATTAATATTATTTAGTAGTATAATTAATTAGATAATATTATTGTTAATAAATAATATAACTATTTAAAATTAATTAACAATATTTTTTATCAACACTATTTATTGTTGTTTAATTGACATTAGTAAATATTAATTAATGTTATTAATCATTAACAACATTAATGCTTAATATTATTAATATTAAACATTAAAATTTTGTTGGTTTGCTAGAATCTCCCTTACTTATGGAAGTGGTGAGCCATCAAAATCACCTAGGGATCGCACTTGGCCTAGGCCATACAAACCCTCAATTGGTTAGATTTTAGGTGTCGCTTCCCAACTAGCTCACCCTAAGGCCCAATTGAACTGAGGTATCCTTGCTCATAAGACCCATTGTTATGCTATGAAATGACACTTCTCCATCCGAGTACTCACACCAAATGTGTCAGGACACAAAAGGACAATGTGGGTTGAAGTAGCTTAAAATTTATAGATGAAGTGAAGCTTTGATACATATTGATTTCTTCATCCTTGCCCATCTTTATGAATGAGTTTTCCTTGCACTCGCGAGTCCCCTTGTGAAAACCTTCATGTCACTTGTGGGTCAGCCTTTGTGCAACCCATGAGTCATCCTTGAAAATTTCCACTCGTGAGTTACTTGGGTAAAAATCGCGAGCCAGTTACAAGCTTCCCTACTTATACCCGCAAGTCCCTTAATACAAACTTAAAAATAAAAAGATGACTATTTTAGGGGCATTTGGGTTCAAAATGCTAACTCCCCTAACTACCCTAACCATCCTAAGACTCATAAATCCTCCTCATCAGCAAGTATAATTAGAGGGGAGTGGTAGAGGATAGAGAAGCAAGTTGGAGAGCAAGGTTATGCTGGATAAATATCTTGGAGAGAAGGAGTAAGAAGACTCAGTTCTTGGTTTGCAGAAGAAGGCTTGTCTCAGACAGGGTTGTAACATTCTTTGAACTTCAGTAATAAATAATGTATTTCTTCCATATATGTCTTAGTGCATGTTTCTTGTTGTTATGAATCATGATATTTATTGTTATTTATCTCTAAATAAAATTGTAATTTCTTCATGTTTTCTGTATATAACAACCAAAGATACTATGGAGAAATATCCATCCGCGTTGCAGGTATTGAAGAGCAAGAAGCTTTGGAGCATCTAAAGAAGCGATCTCAAGCTAGGATTAACCATCTGAAAAAGGTACTTGTCCTACTAATCCTTATTATATTGTTTATGCTTCAAAACCCTCTGTGTCTGTAAGCCAAACCCTAGTATTTTGGTGATCCTAGGCACCCAAGTCATAAGGTAGATATCCCTCATAATAGAACTGGTGAATCTGCTGGGGAGTGTACTTTATATTGGGGGCTCTCCGTTCAAGTTTTCTGTCCATTTTTTTCTCTATTTGTTTCTATTTTGATTTACAGATATCATATTCTCAGTCAGCCTTGATAGATATTTATGTTTCCTCGTTGTTTGATTTTTCTTTTTGAAAAATTTTACAACCACTTGCGAGTTGTTGTGTTGACAATTACGATTTTCAGGTTGAAATCGCGGGTTTCTTTAGTAACAGTCACGAGTAACTTGCGGATTGATCACTAGACAGTTGTGAGTTCCTGTAGGAAGGTGTCTACAAGCTCTAATGTTTCCCCTTTTTCTTAGTATTTTTGGCATTTGACTGCCCTTATAGGGCTCTATCCTAGGTATGTGATGATATGATTGTCTGATGAATTTCATTTTTAACCTTTTTTTTACAAGTGTTATGTTGAGTAAGTTAGGTTAATACATGTGCAAAAGTATGTTTAGGTCTTTCCTCTTGGCTTTTTGGTCGAACTGTAAGTGGTTCTGTGAGTTCCTAATCCCGGTCAGTTCTCTGGTCTTCTTTCATGTCTGATTTCTTTAGTAGTAGTCTAAACATGTCACTTTTTGCCAATCTTTTGATCTACTTGGTTCTCGAAGTCAGTAGTTCAGCCCAAGTACGGTTTTGGTCCAACCTTGCAAGATTTTTTCAAGCTGGTATTTACAGGATCTGAGCACTATTTATTGCATTTATACATGTTCATTTTCTCTGACTTGCTTAGATGCACTAGTTTGCATTTTAACTTTTGATTTTTGAAAATAAAAGATAAATACAAATCATTGTAGTTGCATTATTAGTTTTAGGTAAGCTCTTTGCACACTTGTTTTTCAATTGTTTTCAAAAATAAAAAGCAATAAAAAGTCTTTAGTTTTTCAAAATTAGTTAAGTAAATTTCATTTGTTTCGAAAAAGAAAAAAGGAAAAAGAATTTGAATATCATTGTATTTGAAATTCTCACATCATTTATGCTTTACTTTATATTGAGCCATAACATCATGAGTTGCACTTCCACTACCTTGAGTAATATTATCCCTAAAAAGAACGTTATTAACTAAAATTTATTAGTAACATATTTTCTTTCTAGGGTCTACATCAACTAGATTAGGCTAGGGTCTTGGACTAGGTGATCTTTAACGATCCAATATTGTTTAAACTCAGACTTAGTGGCATATCATTTAGGTAAATCCAATTTTGAAAAGGATCAACTGGAAAGCTCCTCTAACACAAGAGTTAAGAACGAGGTCGTGTGAGGACTAAGTTGTAGCGATACCCCTCCAATACTTCATTCGAGCATATACCAGGATTGTTGTGCCTACGTGGGTTCATTAAGTAACACCTTGGGACCCGTGAGGTGCTGGTGCTTCTTGAATTTTGGGCTTAGCTACGCTTCCCATGCAAATCAGTCAAACCTGTGAGTGTTCCATTGAAAATTTTTTGTAAGATTGGTAGCCTTAGTATCCATACTTTAGGGTTCTTTCATAGGTGACGGTGGAAGGCTATTTCCACTGTACCTAGGGTGGACATGGGAAGAAAACCTGGATAACAATTTGGGAGGTCATTTTGGTGATTCAAATGCTTGCACCTAGAAACATTATCACGGGACCCCACGTAACTGTTCTTCAATATTCATTGGTTTGTTCTGGCCCCTAATCATCTAAGACAATCCATTAGAGGGTATATATTTTACCTTCATGCGTTTGTGATAGATAGGATTTTTTAGTAGTGTGCTCTGTGGTCTTCTGTGATCTAGTTTTACCTTTAGGTGTGTGATTTAAATATTTAGTTGTGGAGGATTAACCTCCTCATAGGTCTAGAAGGTTGCAAAAGCTTCCTCCACTTTCAACAATGGAGCCTCCACCGCCACCTCAAAGGCTAGATTAGACACAAATGGTTATTTTGAATCAACTGGTATCAATGAAGTTCCAGGAGAGCCTGAACTCAAATACACTCAGACTGATCTTTCGTTAGTAGAGATTGAATATTTGCAAGTTGAAGAGTTTGCAAGTAATTATAATAAACCTCTTACTAGCGTAAGAGATCCTTTGTTGGTACAAGTTCATCCTATCGGTTCACCTGCATTTGGTGTTCCTTTCAGTTTCGTTATGTTTAGTTCAGGAGAAGGGTTGGGGGATATGTCTACCCCCTCTTCATCCATGGTTTCTAGTGGATTAGCTTCTTCACCTGTGAGTGCACCAACTTAGGATAAATTTTCCTACTACACCTGTAGTGTCTTTGAATTTTTCAACTATGGTTTCTCCAAGTGCTCGAGTGGCTAGTCCCTTAGCACCTTAGAACACTTCTAGTCCATCTGATGGGATTTTCATTGGCTTACCTAGTGCACCTTTTACATCTTATCCTCTTTTTCAAAGTACTCAGAGTGGTCCTAGTGGCTCCACTCCATTTTTCCAAGGTTTTTCGTGGTATGGAGGGCACATTCCTCCGTCCGCACCATATGTAGGAACTTCACCTACTTATGTTAGCATGCCATTTGGAATCCACAACCATTTTTTAGGTTTCATTTTTCATACTTCTAGTCAAGTGTGAGTGACACCTTTTGGAATATCCCCCTTCTCCATTTTTAGTGGAGGAATCATGGCTCCTATATCTACAATTCCAAGTTCAGTTGGAACTAGTAGAACACAATATCACACACCACAAGTTAGCAATCCTTTGGATTTGGATGGAATCCATTTCAAAACCTTGCTACTTCATCACAACCTACAGTAGGGAGAAACCTTAGCCCTTCTTTTGGTAACTTGGGTGCAGGATCTTCCTCATCCTAAGCTCCTCAATATCAATCATCAGCTCATATCATATTACATGTTCTGGCAACTTTAAACTTGCTAGTCTTATCGAAACTCATGAATGACCATGTGCACCACGATCCGAATTGACCAGTAGTTTCGATTAGATTGCCTTATGAAATCCCCAAGTTTGAAGGGAAAACTGGAGAGTATCTGGGTGACCATGTCAAGACGTTCCATTTTTGGTGCTCCTCCAACTCATTAAAAGATGACTCAATCAGGCTAAGGCTATTTCAATGAACTTTGACTAATGTAGTGGCTAAATGGTACATTGAACTTCCATCTACCAGCTACAACAACTTTCTTGATTTAGCAACTAATTTTTTTAATCACTTTAAACTTCATGTCCAGTATGATATCAGTACAAACCTTCTATCAACCTTTCGGCGGGATAATGCCACTCATATATCTAACCAAACTCAGGAGTGAGAAGGAGAAAGAGGCTCATCAAAGAAAATATTCCTCTCAAATTCCTTTTGGAATGGTTTCCAAAGTCTTTGTTACTGTACATTTCAAAGGATGTCTTGACTTCGAGAGTGACCTATGAGGAGGAGGCCATACTGTTAGGATTATTAATCCTCCCTTGTCCAAATTTGGTCATATGTCTAAATCAGGAGTCATGTCTAAATTGGGAGTCCATCCAGTCTATTTATAGTCATTAGCACCATTGGGTCCACTTAGCCTAATTGGGGCACATGTTTCAGTTACTAAAGTGTGGGGAACACTAATTGAGGCTTACTGCCACTAATTTCACTTAATTGCATTAGTTTAGGATCCTCTTAGACCAATCCCTACAATTTCGGAAGCCACTGGGAGTGCCGAAACCAACCAAGGTCAGTTCAGCTCAGTTGATGACTAGTTAAGCTAAGTTAGGAATCAGTTACATTCAGTTCTAGTACATTCAGTTAGTGCTAGGTTTACTTGACTGCACTTAGGAGAGGCGCATTTCTCACCTACCACGGTCAGTTAGCCTTATTCAACACTGAATGTAACACTTGAGTTGTGTTTTAGAGCTCCGATGAACTACGGTTATGGTTTAGACAAGGTCAGTTAACTATTGAATCCTTCGATAGTGATTTAGACAAGGTCTTGGTTACCTACAGTCAAGTAGAGTCTATTAATTCGAATTTCCTCATGTGGATTCGAATTTCATGTGGCTATTAAATCCATTGTACTTCATTGTAATTATTATCTGATTACTTTTTTATTAATGAAAGCATTCACAGCTGCAAGCCATTTTTGCACTGTTTCATTCTTCAATTGCTGAGTAAATTCCGTGATCTATTTTGTGAGTTGTATGTTTGTCCACAGATCTATGTGCTCAATTTAATATGGTATCAGAGCCTCGGCAGACAAGGAACTTCTCCTCCTCAAATCTCCAGCTGGATCATTTTTTTTAGCAAATTGCTCCTTCCATTACTGCACCAGAAGTGGAGAATTTACCACTTAATATCCCAAGTTAGGAAATTGTTGATCAAGCTTGCTTGATCAACTATGCTGGGTGTGAAGGAAATTCCAAAAGTGCAGATTGTCGACCTTACTTTGTATGTTTGATTGTGTGACAGGTTATCATCTTTTCTTACAGCATTCGCTACAAGCATCCTCTTCTTCTCACTGCATTCACTACAGTAGCTCAGTCCTTCTTACTACATTCAATGGATCATCCATTGGAGCCCCTCACTCCCTTCAACTATCACCAATTGAAGGATGACATGGTGGTAATGCTCCGTACCAAGCTTCTCTTCAGACTCATAGAAGAAACAGAGGAAGAGCCAGAATCAGACAAAGACAAAGCTAAGTACATGAACATGCTTGATGAAGCCCATGGACACTTGCTCTCCTCGGTCTCTATAGATCTTTGATTTCACATCCAAGACTTAGAGACTCTCAAGGATGTTTGGGACAAGCTTGCCTCCTTATTTGATAAGCAGGATGAGATGAGGATCCATCAGCTAGAAAATGATCTAATTACTCTCAATCCATCCAATTTCGAATCTCTGAATGAATTCTTCACAAAGTTCAAGAACCTAATATATCAATTGAAGCAATGAAAAGTGAAGAAGGATGAAGATCAGCTCATCCTTTCCATTCTCACAAAGCTCAATGTAGACTACTCAGTCTTTGTATCCACCTTCCAAACAATAAGGCTCACTACTCCAAATTGGAAGATGCCCACTCTTGATACCTTCATCCAATCCCTTATTTCTGAGAATGATAAATTGATCCAAATGGGGATCATTTGATCTCCCAAATATTTAGCTCTGGTTGCAAGAGGAGATAAGGCAGTGAATGACAAAGGGAAGCAAATGGATGAGTCTCCTGTGAAGAAAGAGCAGTCAAAAGAACCTTTAGGTTCAAAGAGAAGCAAAAAGAGTGGCAAAGGCAAGGTCCTCTGCTCTTACTATGGAAGGGGCTTTCATTCAGAAAGCTCCTGTATGAGAAGACAACTTGATGAAATGGCTCTTCTTTTGAAGAAACATAACATTTCTCTACCTGCTAGCACAAGGAATGATGACTCTAAAGAAGAAGAAGATGAAGAATACCAAAGGAAAGGCCATGCACTTAAGGCTTGTTGCACATCATCACATGTCTTCCTCATTGATTCTGGCCCCTTCCAACCATATGGCTGCATCCAAAGAATAATTCTCTTCTTTTCAGTCCTTTGATGGTCCTTTGATGGTCCTAGATGGGAAATAATAGTAAATTCAAAACAAAGGGGAAGGGCTCTGTCAAACTTGAACATGGAAGGTTCAAAGATGTGCTATTTGTTCCCTCCCTAGCTTCAAACCTGTTATCTGTCTATCAGATGACCCATACTGGATCTCCAAAGCAAGTGATATTTGGTCCTGACTCAGTGGAGATCATAGATATCACTACTCGGAGAATCATAGCAAAGGGTACTACAAATCATTCTTCAAAAGCATATGAGTTCTCACATTTCATCCCTCCTTCAGAACTAGTGCACTCTCAGTAGCCACTTGCAAGGGAAGGTAAAATCATTGCATCTACTTCTTTTATAGCTTCTACTAGTATTGCAGATCCATCTTTATCAGTTTATGACCTTGAGATTCAAGCTGACTCAAATCTAGATAAAGTCCCTACTTCCAAATTGGAAGCTAGGAAGATGACTGGAAACTCACCTGACACTCAGAAAGGAAAGGCCCTTGTGCTATGTCATGCTATCTTACCTCCTTCATGGAGATGCAATAGACTCCCTGTAAGATGCTATATGGCAAGGGCTCAGTCTCACTACATTCAGAAGAATGGATATGATCATACACCTCTTCATTCAGCAAGAGACAAAGGTTACATTCCTCCTTCCTTCCATCATCTTTTTTGGAGAAGAAGGAGAAGTCTACATGCCAGGACCCAGAATACCTGTGCACAGCACACCATGCATGTTGCTTTGCTACTTCACAGAGATGAAGATTGCAACAACATATTTTCAATTTTTTTTAACTTGACAACTGATTCTACCTGCTTAGATAGAGGGGGGGCTTTTTTCCCATGTGGTTTTTTCCCCAACTCCTTGTATTAAGCAGTTACTTTATTTTACTTGATGTAATGGGTGACCTATGGTATTAGTTACCAGGGTCCACAAATTTTCCAAGTTAGCATTCATGGGGGATGTTAGGATTATTAATCATCCCTTGTCCAAATTTGGTCATATGTCTAAATCAAGAGTCATGTCTAAATCGGGAGTCCATCCAGTCTATTTATAGTCATTAGCACCATTGGGTCCACTTGGCCTAATTGGGGCACATGTTTCAGTTGCTAAAGTGTGGGGAACACTAATTGAGGATTACTACCACTGATTGCACTTAATTGCATCAATTTAAGAGCCTCCTAGACCAATCCCTACAATTTAGGAAGCCACTGGGAGTGTCGAAACCAACCAAGGTCAGTTCAGTTCAGTTGATGACTAGTTAAGCTAAGTTAAGAGTCAGTTACATTCATCTCTAGTCCTCCACATTCAGTTAGCACTAGGTTTACTTGACTTCACTCAGGAGGGGCGCATTTCTCACCTACCATAGTCAGTTAGCCTTAGTCAATGTAACACTTGATTTTTGTTTTAGAGCTCCGATGAACTCCGGTTATGGTTTAGACAAGGTCAATTAACTATTGAGTCCTTCAATAGTGATTTATACAAGGTCTTATTTACCTACAGTCAAGTAGAGTCTATCAATTCGAATTTCCTCATGTGGATTCTAATTTCATGTGGCTATTAAATCCATTGTACTTCATTGTAGTTTTTATTCGATTACTTTTTTATTAATGAAAGTATTCACAGCTGCAAGCCATTTTTGCACTGTTTAATTCTTCAATTGCTGAGTAAATTGTGTGATCTATTTTGTGAGTTGTATGTTTTTCCACAGATCTATGTGCTCAATTTAATACATACTCAGGGCCCAGCAACTGGATTTGATTTATGCCCAGTCTAGGATTCTTTATGAGATTATCCCTGAGGCGTTAAGGCCCAACACAGACTTTTCTAAACCAAATCCTAGACCACATGTCGATGGCGTGGTGGGTTTAGTTGAAACACCTACTATATAATCCCTGACCAAACAGATACATGAACAATCAGTGAAACAATATGTAGTGGAGGAAACTAAGGTTTCCACTCCCTCTCCCCAAAATGCAATTTTTTTCCCACAATATACCCAAAAGGGCACTCAGTGGCCCAGTGCGAAAAATAACAAGGGTAAGAAAGGTGAGGGAGGCTAGAATAAAAAAAACCTACCATTAATGTTGAGGGGGGTAAGAAAGATAAGAAAAAAGGTAAAGTTTCCTTGCAAGTTATCCCAATAAGATCACCTAACCTATCAATTCCCCTTAATGGAGCAAGAACAGAAGTTGTTAAAACAACAACAACATGTCGTTCTGAAGTATTTGTTTCCCCAAGGACAAAACACAACTTCTAGTGATCCAAATAATGTTGGGTGCATACAAAATGCTCCCACTACTGATCAATAATATATCAATATGGTATGATCCCATACTTTGCTACAAAACAAAGTAAAAAATTATGAAACAAAGGCTCCATAGAAAGATAAGCAAATTGTTGAAACTTGCGTATAAAAATTTTCCTTCTGTCTTGAAGAATTTCAGGGTTACCATTCAACCTGTAATGAAATTTTCTTTCCACTATATTAATCACATTTTCGAATCATACCTAGATGATCTTCCATCCCATTCTCGAAATAGGAAGGATCATCTGGATCATCTTCATTTTATTTTTGAAAGATGAAGACACTACAAGATTCACTTGAATCCCCATAAGTGTGTCTTTTGTGTCGAATCGAGATGAATTTTAGGTTTCATTGTCTCCAACAAAGGTATAAGCGTTGATCCTTTGAAAGTAAGGCGATTGTTAATATTCCTCCTCCTTGAACCATCAGACAATTACAAAGTCTACAAGGAAATTCAAACTTTCTTCGACGTTTTATCATGAACTATGCCAATATCATTAAAGGATTCATGTGATTTCTCAAGAAAGACACCCTATTTCTATGGGACAAAGCCGCATAGGAATACTTTGAGGCATTGAAGAAAGCATTGCTATCAACTCCTCTTTTGCACCCACTAGATGACACAAAGGACTTCATATTGTATATGGCGGCCTCCAAGTCTATGATAGGTGTAGTTCTAGTTCAGGAAGATGATGAGTTCCAAGAACATGTTATTTACTACCTTAGTCGTGCCTTAGCGGGTCCTGAACTATATATTCTCATGTAGAGAAACTCGCTTTGGCGGAATTCTATGTCATATAAAGGTTGAGACACTTCATTTTACCGAGGACAACTACTATCATAGTGAATGTGAATCCATTCCAGTATGTTTTATCCTGAAGCATAATTGTGGGGAATTCAATAAGTGGATTGGCATTCTCCAGGAGTTTGACCTAGACTTTAAATTTGCTAAGTCTAAGAAATACTTGGTAGTCCCGGAACTTATATTGGATTTCCCGAGTGATGAAAGAATGTTGATAAAATATGATTCATTTCCTGATGATCACATCTTCTTAATATCAACTTTTGATCCTTGTTACAGAGATATCTTAGTATATCTCTAGACTTTGAAGTGTCATGCGGCCTTTTCAAGGGAAGATCGGCGCAAGTAAATATTGAATGCTAAAACCCACCTCATAATCAGTGATGCATTATATAGACAAGGGGTAGATTCTATCTTATGTTGGTGCCTTAGCCATGAGGAGGTTGAGATCGTCCTGACTGATTCTCATAGTGGAGCATGTGGGGGTCATTTATTTGGGTTAGCAACAGCCTAGAATATATTGCATGCTGGATATTTTTTGCATACCATCTTCAAAGATTGTGTAGAGGTTGTAAAACGTTCTCATCTGTGTCATCTATACACCAAATAGATCTAGCCACATCCTTCTCCTCATTTTCTCATCATCGCGGTAGGGCTCTTCAATAAGTGGGGGGTGGATTTCATGACCTGCAGCCCATTTTTTGTTGGGGGGAACACATATATCATTGTCGTTGTATACTACTTTACGAAGTGGGAAGATGCAATGCCTACCTTTAAAGTTGACGGTGAAACAACAACAAGGCTTCATATTCAATCAGATCATTGTGAGGTTCGGTATTCCGAAGAAGATTGTCACTGACCATGGTAGTCATTTTAGAACAAGATGATGATGGAGTTGACTATAATGTTAGGTTTTAGGCAAGACCACTCATCTTCCTTTTACTAGTAAGCGAATGGGAAAGTAGAAGCAGTTAACAAAACTTTGAAAACCATTCTCAAGTGAACTATAAATGCAAGTAGGTCAAACTAGCACATCATGTTGTACCCTACACTTTGGGCATACCGAACGAATGTTAAAACTGCCACAGGTTTTTCACGTTTTCATCTCCTTCATGGAGTGGAAGAAGTCTTGCATGTTGAGTGCGAGATACACATCCTTAAAAATTGCAATTCACGTACATCTTGATACTTTTGAGATTAAAGAACGTTTGTTGCATATGGAACATATGGAAGAACAGCGTAGAGATGCGCTCACAACAAATGAAGCACACAAGTAAAGGTTAAAATATCAATATGACAAAGTTGTTAAACCCATGGTTTTATCCGAATGAGAGCTTGTTTTAGTCTAGGACCAAGATAAAGAACCCCTAGGGGAAGGTAAGTTCAAATCGACTTGGTTAGGCCCGTACATTGTGTCAAACATATTAAATAAAGGTGCATATGAGTTAATTTATTATGATGGTAATAAGCTGCCCAATTCCTATAATGGGATCTACTTGAAGAAGTACTATTCTTAGGCATGGTTATTTTTCTTTTATTATAGCTGTATATTTCTTGTAAACGGCCATTTATGGTTATTGTTTCTTACGTAGTCTGGTGTTGTTTCAGATGTATTTGGAGTGGTTCGTAGGGTTCACTGATGGCGCCAACTGTCACACTTGCAATCTAGATTTGGCTACTTGGGTCATTTATGCACCCACATGACAACTGGTTGCCTCAGGAGGGACACTTTATTAGGTCATGTAATTAACAATGTAGTTGAGTACAATGTTGTTATTGAGCTTCTTTGCAGGTATGCTATTTTGCATGGTATTATTGAGCTTCAAGTGTCGAGAGGGATCAAATATCTCGAGGTGCAATCCTATTCTTAGTTATTGCACTCAAGGAGATCTCAGCTTTGGTGTGTCCTATATATAGCCATTGATTTGATTCAAACGAAAAGACACATCTTTTTATTTAAGGTCGACATATAATATTTTTATTATTAATATTTAATATTATTTATGGCTAACATATAATATTTTTTAATATTTTTTATTTTGTTAGGAACAAACATTAAAACATCTCCCCCATACATGGTTTTAAAACCATGTGCAAGGCTTTCCTAAAACCATGGGTTGTTTAGGAGGCCTTCAATATGGTCTTAAAACCATTTGTAAGGCCCTCCTAAATCATCTATAATAAATCCATGGGTTGTTTAGGAGGCCTTGCACATGGTTTTAAAACCATTTGCAAGGCCC
>LPNX011139407.1:20938-71219 GCA_001517045.1 Pseudotsuga menziesii
TATTTTGGTGGATACTTAAATTTTTATTTTTTATTATCATGTTAGTAACAAAATAATAGCGTTACATAACGTTACAAGATCTCCCCCATACTGGGTTGTAGAGCGCCTCTCGACGCAATAAACGGATATGTATGTGTGTGTGTGTGTGTAAAACATATGTCCATATACATCAAGTTTCTAGTCTGAAAATCCAGTCAATAAGTACATTCAAAATATAAAAATAGGATCATAATCCTTCTATGATAAAAACTATGGAAGCTCCTCATCCTCATCAACTGCAGCTGTCTTCACAACCTCTCGGTAACATAGGATAGCCCTAAACACCTTTCGTAGTAGGCATAACTAGGTTGGAGGTACTTCTACAACATGCTCCTGCATGGAAATAGGAATACGCTCCATCCACAGTGTCGTACATCATGGGTCAGCCTGGCCAGCTTCCCCTCCACTATACAAAGCATAGCTTTGTCTCCGACTTTGTTTACTAGTTGCACGAAAGTCCTAATATGTCTGTATGGACGGACATGCCCAATATTTGCATATCATAAATAGTGGTTCAAAATCAAATGATACATATGTATATAAACTTATGAACAAAATTTCATAAAAATTTAAATATTTGAGAAAGAAAAACTTACCGATGTCTCCCCATTCTTATCCTATAGAGAGAACTAAATTGAGATCGCCATGAAATTCCAAACCTACATATGGGAGATGCTCCAAAGAAGGCACCTGGCGGCTCCACCATGCATATAAATCATCATCATATCCACCCTGGACCTCACCACCACCCTCTCAGAGGAGTACATTCCCCCACCACGTAATTCTAGGACCACAGGGAGGCAAGGGTGGAAGTGTCACTACAGGGCTCATTGCAGACACTCCCTTGAAGAAGAAAGCAACCAAAATACTTGCATAGACGAATTTTTTCTTCTTCCTTGTCCTGCAATCTGAGAGTTGTTTTTTCATGATCGGGACCAATCCCGAACACCAGTCAAAGACCACTCCTCGAAGACACTCCACATCTATATGCATGTGGGTCTATGTAGCTAAATGCAATGTGAATGACCCCACCACTCTAACAACAGTGCTCACAATAATTTTCAATGGGAAACTTGTGATCTTTGCAATTTGAATTTGTGTCCCCAATTTATGTGTGTTAGGTACGCAATATGTGTTGACATAGTCTTGTATGCTGAGGGGATCACCCCCACAGTTGGTGCCACCTACGTTAACCGGTTCTCCTCGATGAGATAACCCAATAACAAAATATATTTACTCTATATTCAACTCCAATGTCTTCCCCTGAAGGTCAAACATGTCAAGCTCATGATCCCACAACTGTACTAATGTCTCTAACAGTCGAACTTGGGATCTCATGTTGGAAGTTCGGTAGAATTTAAACAACCCACGCCTTTGGAGGGCATGAATTTTCATTGGATCACCCATGCCTTATCTATCCATATCCGTGTGCTCCCTTTCCCTTCACTCTAGCACCATTTTAACCTACCAAATCAACATTTTTCCCATTAGATTTGTTAAAAACCTCCATTGTGCAGCACTCGTGACTATCCATTTAGGACAACACATATGACTTGCGAGTTCCTCATTGCAAACCCACGATTACTTCACAAACTCACGACTTTGCAGTGGGCCACCCATGAGAGTCGCATAGTGCCCTTAAGGTATGTCAAAACACATCAAAGAAGTATGAAAATTAACAATAAAAATAATAAATACAAAGAAGAAGGAGATATGTGTTACCTACAACTTGCAGATCAGAGTTTCATCCACTATATTTCTCCACTATATTTCTCACACGAATCATTTGAAGTCTAGAGGTAAGACTTGCACTTGTAGTGGTAAAAATCAAATGTAATGTTTTTTAACCAAATTTTACTATTTATAGGAAAAAGTTTGAAATTTTTACATACTTTTGTATAGTTTTGGTCATTTACTATCATTTGAACTAATGTTTATCGTTTTTACCCAACCATTACATGTTCTAGATGACTTTGGGGTATGTTTCCTAAGGATATAGGTTAGAATTTGGTCCTATTTTGCATCTTGCACTTATACCTTATCACCTCATGAATTGTAGGATCTCCTTGTTGTCCATGAACTGTGTTGTACAACCGCCTCTTATCCTTCAAACATCATTGTTCTTTCATGGTTAGAGCCTACCTCACATGGGCTACCCTAGTTACAACATTTCTTGTCGATCCTGGTACCCATGCCACATTTTGTTTCAGTTGCAGGATCCTTTATAGTCGTTTCTTCACATCAAAATGAGCCTCATTTTGTATCTTTTACTTAACTACCCCTAGTTATAAGGATCCCACCCTATGGATTTATCTTTAATACCTGGTCTAACTCCTTAAACATGACTATATAGTCGATTTATTTGTTCTTTCATACTCGTTAAATTAATTGAAGGATCATCCATAGTGGTAGAATTTTAACACTTTTCCGGACCCTGTGGATTATTTACAAAAAAAGGAATACTCTGTTTTCTTCGGAATCTAGAAGAGTATCTCCAGGTATAGATTTATCTCTTCCAAGCCTAGAGGACTAAACTTACAGAAAAGGAACCCGTTTGAGCTTACTTTTCTCTTTTTCATGCTTTGGACCTAAACATGAAAAATATTCTGAGCGTTCTTTATGCCATTGTCATGCTCGTTAAACCCTAGTACAAAGCATCGAGTTTATTGTTGTCTATACCATTCTCGTAAATAAATGGAACTCTTTGAGTGACATTTCCTTCCTTCACACTTGTTAAATTAAGGCTACATGCATGCTTTTGAAGGAGCGTCAGTTGGGTGATGGGTGATTCCATGAAGGTGGGTGACACTTTTTGGCCAAATTTGGCAATGAAAACCTGATTTTTTACTCATGTGCTAGATAGAAGCCCTTGAAACGCATATATGCCATGTGAATTTTGACTTGTAGTAAGAAAAAAAATTGTAGAATACTATGTTGTCTTCCCAATGGTATTTTTTTTTAAATATTCTGATGTCATTTAATGTGTGAAATTTTTCATTTAATGAATTGTCTGACCTTAAAAATTTGAAGAAGTTAATAAGTGGCTCATGTCCAACCCCAATAATTCAATCTTACATTAATAATTTAAAAATTATATATATATGAGCATGATCTACACAAAATGCATTGTGGTCTACATATTTTTTTGTTAATTTATTTCGCAATATACAATTATTTATTATTTTTCGAAAGTGACCACATCTGATTCCAGCATCATTTTATACACATGTGTGTCCATCCCATCTTTTTTTTCATTGTTTTCAAAATTTGAAAAAACAAAGATACCCTTTTGAAGAGGACACATCGATGTGTGGGTTGTGAATTTTTTAGAAATTTTTGGATGTGTATGTTTTACCCTACGGATTTTTCTTTGAGATGCTTCAAATTTGTTTTCAGGTTTTCTAAGTGTACGTTTTAAAACTAATTAAAAAAAAACAATATGAATGCCAAAACGCATGCATGATACCTCAATGGATAGAGGATTCGGTGATGAATCTATCGGTATGAACTCTGCTCAGTTGTGTGCCATGAATGGTAGGGTTTGCACCCCTAGAAGACACAGAGAAACACTGATTTTCTTGTAAGAGGGATAATTCTCTATTTTTCAGGCCCTCGATCGAGGTCTAGGGATCTATAGAGGTATTTAAATGCCTCGATCAAGATTTTAACGGAAGCTCGATTGAGGGTTTATTAGACCCTTGATTGAGGGTCTAATAAATCCTCAATCGAGCTTCCATTAAAACCCCGATCGAGATATCATTAAACACTTGAAAAATAAATCCGTGTACATGACTACCAAGGTTGGTTTTATATGAATGCTCACCATGTTTATATTTAGTAAAACAAATTGAGGAACAGTGATCAAATTTGAAGGGTGGGTCTTAATTTCAAATGGAAGGGAATTTATTCTTGTAGCCCTTCTAAGATGAAGGGTAATATAAGTAAATGTACTTACATTGACAAGTATAAATTATGTAAACCCTTCACAAAAGAAATGCAAAAAATAAATACTGTCCTTTCAAATTTTTACATTTTTTAATAATTGAGCACCCTTTAATATCTACATGAAAAAATGATATATTTTCAACAAAACTTATTTTGGACGCATTAAGTTGTCATATGTGTATCATTAATTTTACAGTTCAATAACATAACAACTATTCTATTGTATTTTTTAAGTTGGAGCACACTTCATTATAAAAAAAAAACTACTTAGACTATGCCCTAACCATATTGAGGAATACAAGCTTGAGAGCTCTAAGAATTATAAGGAATGGGCACCTAACAAAAAATAATACACAACTCAGAAAAAACATTAAAAAAAATTCCTACATACCAAGCAAGTTAGCAAAGCTAGCATAACTAGGGTCAGGGCATTAAAAAAATTTGTTCAACACTTGTCATGAAAGCATACATGTATGAGATGGAGGGGAAATGGAATGAAGCCTAAGTCAATTGAATCCTTGCAACTCACTGCATGTCTAAGTCTCAACAATCTGCCTTTTAAATTGAACCAAAATACCAAAAGAAGTTTATTAATGGCTAGATTTGAGAAAGTTCTAAGTGTGAATAATTAAGGGCTCGTGGCTCTAAAATTTGTTGTGTTTTGTACCAATCCACAATTCAATGAATTGACAGTCAAAGGTAGTAATTTAAGTTATTGAATTAAAACATCTAATGCATATACCTCTATGTCGAAACCGTTTTACATGCCGATGTAGGCCACTACCCTCTTTATTTTCTTACCAAAAGGCATGATAATGAGGTAGAAGACCATGAAGTAGATACAATAAACCATTCAATGCATCCTAGCATGATAACTCAAAACTTTAACCAATAGTTGTGAAACCGATGAAGCCAGGGATTCATTTTGGGGCTTTAACAATAATTTTAGAGTCCGTGAACTACGTGCATTTAATTTGTTTTGATTCTTATATTTAAGTAGTACCATGGTGTGTTTTCATTATAATTCAACATATAGCGTGTTTATGTCATCAATGGTATATCTAATGTGTATACAATGTAGTACATAAATGTAGTGAAAGGTTGTAAATACTAAAAGTACTTTTCTCCTTCATATATAATTTTTAATTTTAAAAAACTACAATTATGTGATATGACTTTGAAAACACTATTTTTTATCTTAATCGTCATGTTATATTCTGCCCTAGGCTCTCGACTTTAAAAATCTGGCCCGAGGATCTATATCATAGGTATATCGTAGTCCTGGGAATCTAGGTCGAGTGGACACAACTCGCTTAAGTTCAGCTCATCAACTGAATTGCATGCATCATTGTCATAGTATTATTTTTGCATTGAACCAAGGAGAGAAATGATGCATGCAATTCAGTTGATGTGTTGAACTTAGGCGAGTTGTGTCCACTCGACCTGGATTCTCAGAACTACGATATACCTATGATATAGATCTTTGAGACAGATATTTAAATCCTAGATCCTAGTGCGGAATAGAACAAAACAATTAAGATAAAAATTAGTGTTAAATTCAAAGTCATATCACATAATTGTAGTTTTTTTAAAATTAAAAATTATATACGAAGGAGCAAAGCATTTTTAGTACCTTTAGAGAGATGAAAATGTGAGCATGAAAAAAAAATATGACATCATTTCCTTGGGTTGTATCAATGTCCATTTTTTACTCTTCGAAATTGTTATTGTGCCACACATTTGCAGTTAATATTACTAGTAAATTATTGAATGACATTAGAATTTACATCAATAACACGTGACTAAACATGATACTAATTCTCATTTCGACAAGAACTGAAAATGTTCAATGACATGAATTCAAATTGGGATTCAAAATACAATGTGTCCAAGCATCTTTTGGAAGACTTCATTAAATGAAAATTTCGATCGAGCTTTTTAAAAATTTAACTAAAAAAATATTCAAGTGCCCATATTCGTGTGTGCACACGAATATGGACACCCAAAAATTTATTTAATCAAAGTTTTTCAAATATCATATTGTTCATGGGAAAAAGGTCTTCGAATTCAATTAAAATCAAATACATAAATATATGATAATAAAATTTAATAAAACATAATTTCGACTAGAAAAATAATACTTGTGGGTAATAGTACATACCTTGAAGAAGAAACAAGTAAAAGCATTACTACTGCCACTTCCTCTAGGTTTTATGTGTAGATATTAGTCGTGGAGTAATTGGAGTTATAGATGTTGGATTATTAGATGATCAATCATATCTATAACTCCAATTACTCCACGACCCATATCTACAAATGAATATAAATTACCCTTTTCTATCCAACAAACACGGTGAATTATATCAAAGGTTTGTTGCCTATTTATAGTAAAACTGATTAAAGATGCTCGATCGAGCATCTTTTAACCCTCAATCAAGCTTTTTTTTAACCCTCGATCGAGCACTTGTACCTCAATCGAGGGTTTTTCTAAAGCTCGATCGAGGGCTTAAGAAAACCTCGATCGAGGGTTTAAAAAAACCTCAATCGAGGGTTTGGAAAAAGCTCGATCGAGGTACGTTTTTGTGTTTTTTCCAAAATTGTGTTGCCAAAACTTGTAACCCACCTCCATGGATGCACCCTGATAGTTTACCCCTTTTTCGGACCTTGCCGACTAAGTATGAAAAAGGTATACCTTAGTTCTCTGGAAGCTAAGAGAGTTCTCCTTTGGATTGTTTTATACTTTTTTGGACTCAAGAGACTAAATTTATGAAAAAGAACACCCCTAGAGTCTTCTTTGGAGTTTTTAGACTCTCAAATTTATGAAAACACCAACAAGCACATATTAATTCGTGATCATAAAATCCATGAATCACTGACATATGAAGCATTATTCTCTATTTTCTTCAAGCTTGCTAAAAAATGAAGAAGGACTCAAGTTTACTTTCTTGGACTTGTTAAAACTTAATAAGAAAGGAATGGAAGGAAACAAATTCTTTGATTTATAAGTTCTAGAAGCAAGTCATCCTTGAACAAAGCACTAGTTTGAGCTTCCCAATACTCATGTCTTAGTTCTTACTTCTTAGTTCAACTAACACTTTGAGTCATTACTCCTCCACTAGTCCTAATAAACTTGGAATCTTTCCATGTCTCCTACATGGCAAATAGGTTTAGTTGTGTTATTTGAAAGTATAAGGCTTCCTTGAGTCATCTATGTGTTGTGCTCACTGTTCAAGGATCATTATCCCTATCTGTTCATCCTGATTCCTATCATTTTCATCTTTGATATTATCCTATGTACATCTTCCCTTATCCAGTCTACCAGTTACTCTTGTGATCTTTTGAAGGATTCATTGCCTTCCTCATCGCACAATGACTTTCGATCGGTACCTCATGCAGAAGAAGACCTAGAGTTCTGAAGATAGTACCTTAGGATCCACTAGTCAGACTGGTGGATTTCTCTACATTGGTTATCAGTCCAACTCATTAACTGATACTCCAATGGATTCCTTCCATGTTCGACTTCATCTCATGTATTCACATGGTAGGATTCGTATTGGTTTCTATGGATTCGAACGAAGGCCTTGAGTTATAGCCTATATAACCTAAGTTCTACAAGATGATGCTATGTCTAGTGACACTATTTTCAGCTGTTGAAGATCAATCATTGTACTTATGTGACTTTAATCTACCTTTGTAAAATATACATGGCCATGTTGCTCATATTATATGATGTAAATGTATCTTGTAAAGGAGCTAGTGTTCCACATTATTGAACATGGCATCCTCAATTATGATTTTGTAATTAACCTTGATTTGTTTGTTTTAGGTACTTCTCAACATCCTTGATACTGAGTCCCTCCAATTTAAAAATATTTGTAATGTATTTCGGCCATCACTAGCCTCTGACCTCATACATTAGGGGGAATTTGTTATGCAATGAAAAAACACTTCTTCGTCTTAGTACTGACACCAAATGTGTTGGGACACAAAAGGACAATCTCGATTGAAGTAGCCTAAACTTTATAGATGAAGTGAAGCTTTGATTCATATTGGTTTCTTCAGCCTTTCCCATCTTTATGAATGAGTTTTCCTTGCACTCGCAAATCCCCTTATGGAAACCCGTGTGTCACTTGCGGGTCAACATTTGTGCAACCAGCGAGTCATCCTTGAAAAGTTGCACTCGTGAGTTACATGTGTAAAATTCGCAATCCACTCGCAAGTTTCCCTACTTATACCCACGAGGCCCTTGAGACAAACTTAAAAATAAAATTATGATTAGTTTATGGGAAGTTGGGTTCAAAATTCTAACTTCCCTAACTCCCCTAACCATCCTAGGCCTCGTAACTCCTCCTCATCAGCAAGTATAAATAGAAGGGAGGGGTATAGGATAGGGGAAGCAATTTGGAGAGAAAGGTTATGCTAGATAAATCTATTGGAGAGAAGGAGCAAGAGGAATCAGTTTTTGTTATGTAGAAGAAGGCTTTTCTCAGACAAGGTTGTAAGATTCTCTGAACTTCAGTAATAAAGAATGTCTTTCTTCCATATATGTCTTAGTGCATTATTCTTGTTGTTATGAATCATGAACTTTATTGTTATTTATCTCTAAATGCAATTGTAATCTATTCATGTTTTCTTTATATAACAACCAGAAATAATGTGGATAAATATCCATCTTTGTTGCAGGTATTGAAGAGCAGGAAGCTTTGGAGCATCTGAAGAAGGGATCTCAAGCTAGGATTAACCATCTGAAAAGGGTACTTGTCCTACTAACCCTTATTCTATTGTTTATGCTTCCAAACCCTCTGTGTTTGCAAGCCACACCCTAGTATGTTGGTGACCGTAGCCCCACAATTCATACGGTAGGTATCCCTCACAACACCCACAACTTAATCAAATGAGTTAGCAACAATTGACATATTAAACATTAATATTAGAATAGTAGACACTAAATAATAATGTCTATGATAAATTAATATTTTTATTTTTATTTTTACAACTAGTGGAATTGACAAATGAGTTGGGCGTGTACCCATATGACATGAGTGTTACAGGCTTACAGTGTTTGAACAAGCCAAGTCACAAGCAATTCCTTAACAATGCACCCTATCGTGAAAGAATCTACACATTGGGGTCTAATAAATTAATACTATTAATGTTTAACAAATAATATAATAATATTAATAAATATGGCTATGTTATTAATTAACATTTTTCAATTGTAATTATAATTAATGATTAATATTTAATGATAAATATTTGATAATTAGGAAAAATTTCTACTTTCCCATGGAGAATTCCATATTTGATCTAATGGAAACCCTAGCATTGCAATGGTTTGTTGTCTTCTCTTACGTTGTTCATTTTCTTTCTCTGGTTTTGATACTACATCTTGATTCTTTTATCAGTCAACAATATAGGCATTAAGAAATGGACAAATTTACATGTATTGCTTCCTCCACCTCAATCTTCTTTAACACGTATGGATCCTCTCTTTTTGTAAATCCTCATCGAGGTACCTCTCTATGTTTTCATATGCAAGTTTCAAATCCCATGGTCTCTCTAAAAATTCAGATCCAAAAAGCAATGTGGATTTCTTACACTCTTCAAGAAATCCTCTTTAAACGACTATAGCTCTAGGAAGGCCCCTTGCTTCAAAACTACAAAATTCTTAAAGATGCAAGCATTTCTATAGCTTCTAGAATACCTAGTGGAGCAAGGAGTTTCAATACACATTCCTCCTCCCAACCACGCTCTTTTAAAAATGTTGTACAGTCAAGGCATTCGGTTCCATTGGTTCCCAATATCGGTGCAATAGTCACTAGATAAAAGGTGTTTTATAGCTAATCCTTTATTGTGGAACAATCTGAACACACCCCAACTATAGAGGTAGAAGACCCTCTCGTATATGCCTTTGCAACTATCTACAAATGAAAGGATCTCATATGGCAATTCAATGGTGTTTGTCCTTCTACAACAACATTGTCAGAATGGTTGAATCAATCATGGACTATGATCTTTGAGTAGGAAAAAATTTAAGGATCCATAATTTTTTCAAAGTGAAAAAAACTTGGTGAATATTACTAATTCTTAAATTTGCAACCATAGAATCTTTGATGTATTTTGTAAAAATATTAAAATTCTAAGGAACTTAAATGTAGTTGTTTGACAATCCTAGTGATTTTCAAAGTAAAAGAAATGTATCCCATGGAATTTGGGAGAATCATCTTTGAAAAAAAGGAAACCAATGAACCTTTTTTTGGATAAAAAGGTTTAAAAAATAGCCCTGCGATAAATTATGCCCCTAAAATTTTCCGTGGCCTTTAGTTATTCCTTTTCTTCAAGGGTTACTTCATGTTCATTTCTATAATGACAAGGATTTTGACAGATTCCTTGATCAAGGGCCTTGGTTCTGGGAATATTTAAGTCTATCCATTGAGAAATGGTTCCCATGACTATTCAACCCTCTATCCATGACAACTATTATCAGTACACCCATTTGGTTAAGACTTCCAAATATTCCCTTACAATTTTAGACTTTGGATTTTTTGGCTTCTATTAGAAACCCATTGGGTTGGTTTATCAAGATTGATATGAAAAGGATATAGAAACGTTTATTCAAATTTACTCGTATTTTTGTCAAGTTTGATATTAGTTATGGGATTCTTCACAACAACATCATTGACTGGATTGATGATAAACCCTATTCACAACTTGTTGACTATGAAAATACAACCTTTTGTTGCAAATCTTGTCAACAAATAGGGCAACTTTAGAAATAGTTTCCTTCTTTCCAAGCTCAAAATACAATCTGTGGTGCAAGGAAAAGAGCAACAGGATGGAAAGAACCAAAAGGTCACAAGAGCAATTCAACCCTTTAGTATAAACACAAGCATATTAGACAAAATTCTCCAATCAAATCGTCTCATTCGGCCCCTTTATACACTCCTTCAACACCATTTCATACTACCTCAAATCCTTCATGTCCTATTGTAATACCTCGAATGTTAAGCCTTGGACATATATAATATCTAGTAATGATTATTATTGCGGCACTAAGTTCTAGGACAAGGGTGCTTAAGTATATAGAGACCTTATTCTTCTTTTTGTAAATAATTGTTTAATTAAAACAACTGAAAAACCAAAAACCACAAAAGAATATGAGAGGCATTGATCCATAGAATGAGGGGGAATGGGGAAGTGAGTAGACCTCAAAATTAGTACACCAAGTGTTAGAGAATATTTTCAAGGTCTTAGTATATTGATGATGGATTGTATTTTTTATTGCATGTAGAGTTCAGTGTCTAGTAGTGCAGCATATAATGTTTTTATGAAATTGTTGAGAAAAGAAAAAGTTATGGCATTAACATGATCAGTTTTCTAAGAATATAGTTGCATCTAAAAGGTCCACCAAATTCATGCACTCACTCCTATACAAGATTCTCCAACCAAATCATTGCATTTTCCCCCCTTGTAGACTCCTTCAAGTCCATTTGTGCCTACCTTAGCTCCATTACAACTTGCTTTAGCTTCAAAACAACCTTGAAATAATATAGGAAAACCTCCATCTAAGCCAATTGCGCAACCCTCGTAGGATCCTCCTGATAATGAAGTAGTGACTACTATGGATATGATCACTACCTCCCTCTTAGGGTGTCAAAAATTCCCTCATGAATCCAAAAACTCAGATAGTGATAATTATGCAACCTTTGTTGGACTAAACATTAAGTTTTCATAATTTCTTCTAATCAGCTGGCCATTGTTTCGAATACATCCTCTTTTGACAATTCCTCGAGTTGTATTGATCTTTGTAAGAAAAAAGGAAGAAAGTATCCTACTTGGTCGAATCAATGACCTGGCCCATACCTTCTTGTTTCTATTACGTGATGCTACATTGTCTTTTCCATCATAGGTTAGTGTTGGTGTTTATCCTTGTATTCATATAAGTGTATGGTTTGCTAAATGTTAGTCTTGTTCTCTTTTGGGGAGGCCAACAACTTATCATTGCATCACTTTATGCTATTTTTTCTTGGATTGAATGAAACGATTCTCATCTAGTTTAAAAATAATATTTGATAATTAAGAGTTAATAGTTAGTGTTAAATCAGACCATTGGATGCAACTTGGGTGGTTGGAAGGAATGATTGTTACCCTCCCCATCCATGTTCAATTCTTGTAAGGGACATGAGAGAAAGATACGTAATTATTATGTTTATTTTTTATGATCAATAATGAACCCATGTTTTTCATTCGAACACATTATATAGTTCATGTCCTTCTTCGTCACAACAGCATTAGTTAGTGAGCCATAATGTCTATAATATGGCTTAGCTTCTCCCTTGTTTAGGATTTATTCAATGATTAAATCCAAGGAAATTGTTTAGGATTTATTCAATGATCAATATTCTATATAGTTAATTTTTTTTAAAGGATTAAATCCAAGAAAAATGCATTATGATACACGGTGACCTAAAAATTATAACATGTATGAACTAATATGGAATTACAATGAAATAATGATATATTACAGTGAGTATTATCATTGAGTAATTGTTCCTGTAGGTCTCTGACTCTTCTTTACCATGAAAATATTGTAATAATAATATATTACAATGAGTATTATCACTGAGTAATCGTTCGTGTAGGTCTTTGACTCTTCTTTACCATGAAAACTCTATGCAACAGAGAAAAAGTTATTCATAAAAATTGGCATGGAAATTACTACCCACAGTTGATGAATTCAATGAAAGTAATAATGAAATAACTAGCATACTCTCTAAACAAAGGAGTGGAATTTCAAAGTAAATAAAGTAATCATGAAATAAATAGCATACTCCCTAAACAAAGGAATGAGAATGTCAAAGTAAATAAAGGGAAGTTTTTAGAAGGTCTAAAACATTATATGTAGGTCCACTTATACATATTTAGAATCCATAAGTCTCTAAGGTGAATTTTTCAAAGGAATGGGAATTCCAAAGTAAGTGAAGGGAGGTTTTCAGAGGGTCTAAAACATAATATGTAAGTCTACTTATACATATTTAGGATCTAATATAAGTCCAAGGTGAATTTGTGAGAAGACGTCTAGTGAAGATTTGTAGTATAGTTGTAGTAGTGATGCAAGTTGGTCAAGGAAAGGTAGTGGGGCATGACCTCAATTAAAGTGAAGTTGGGAAACCCCCAAGTCAGAATAAAATTGTTTGGGTGGATTGTAGGTCCAAAAATGATTTAGAGCACTCCAATAGCATATTTCAAAGACAACATTACAGGGTTTGAGTTCCTTGACAACTAGTCTTGGTAAGTTGATGGCAACAAGTTAAGAATGACACTTTGCAAAGGTGAATCCCATAGTGTATTCTAGGCACTGTATTGTCGCAGTTAGTGAAGGTGGCCTTCACAACCACCTCCATCCTCCTTTCATTGTTAAAAGCCAAAGATGGCCCACTACCTAAGATAGAAATAACATTAACCATGTGTAATAAGAACTACAAAATATTGAAGTGGTATCATCATAATGAACAAATATATAATATCCATAATTTTCATATACCTATAGAATTCTAAGAAAAAAAAGTACTAAGAAAAATACAATGTTAATCATTTTAGTCTTATATTCAATGTGTCATTCAAAAACTATTATCATCCTCATCATCTTTGTCAACAAATGGAAACCAATTCCAATTGTATTCAAAAAGAAATATGTGTGTCTTATGGATGGAAATGCCCACTTATCAAACTCAAATTATTCAAGGAAAAGATTTGATTAAAGTGTTCTACTCTATATAAGAATGACTCAAAGAGGGTCAGTTTGTTGATTTTGGAGCTTGATATTCATGATTTAGAGATGTCATTTTTCAGTTGTGTTTGTACAATAGTTTTACTATACCATCGTCCTAGTAAGGGGTTGTGAGGGGTGCGGGGGGGACATCAACCCCTTGTAGGGGTCCAAGGAGGACCACCCCCCCTGGTCAGGGATTCCAGGAAAAGCACCCTGAAGAAAGAGGGTTCAAGGACGAAGCCCCCAAAAGACTTTTTTAGGATGTTTGTTGGCCAACAATTTATGGGCCCATGTTATTGGGTGACCCATTGTATTTTCCTATGGTAATTCCCCTATAAAATGAAATAATTGTAATACAGTTGTGTATTGTGTTGTAGCATTGTAAAAATGGTCTCTTCAATTGTGAGAGAGATTGTGAAAGAATGAAGGGGAAGTGTAGCGGGTTTGTTGCAGGTTGTATCCCTTCATTTTGTTGGATGGTATAATAATAAAGGACTCGCAATTTTTGTGTAAACGTAGCCCATCTTAGGTAAACCACGTTATATTGGTGTCTATCTTGTAAATTGTTAAATTATTTTATATTTACATCTTGTTTATTATTATTGCTCTGTGATCCTATTTTTCTAACACATTTTTCCAAAAAATTTCTAACATATTTTTCTAACAACTAAGATCATTCATATATGAGTCCTAATAACAATTTCCCCTTAAACATTATGCCTAAAAAATGACATATATTCAATTTATCAATCTTACAAACAATAAAACTTAGGCATATACTTCCTCCTCAAACTAGCTATTCCACTCCAACTAAACAACAAATGCCATATTTTTATTGCCATATTTGTATTGTATAACATTCAAAACTTCACTAATCTCGTTGACATTGGAATATTTAAATCACTTCCATGTGGAGTCTATATTGTACTTTTATATTGAAAGTGTGTGACCTAATTTTCCCTCCCTTAGGTGATGAATTAGTTAAAGTATTTAATACTATATGTGAGAGTGGCTCAAAGGAGACCATGTCTCCAACACATGATGTCATGATGATATGAGTCCCAATGGTAATTTGTGCCTTTGATCAATATCCCTACAAAGTCGATGGATTAAATGTGTTTGTTTTATCAAGTTGGCATGTAATTCCTCCCTCTAACCATCATCTTATTATGTGTCTTTTATAAATTTTATATTTTATAAAAGTTATTGTTAATTTTTTTTGCCTTAAAATATTTAAACCACTTCTTTGCAAAGCCTATGCACTCATTTCTTTGGAAGGATTATTTATTCATTGTACTCTTTATTAAAAATGCAACATTCACAAATCTCATCATCTTATCCTGCATTGCAACCGGTCCATTTAAATTAATATACATTTTATATAATATAATTTAAGAAATTAAAAACATTTATATTTATAACTCCCATAACGTTGATTGGCATACACCAAGTGAACGAAATAATCTAAGTAGTAACTAGGATTCCCCAAATTAAGGGGCATTCCCTTCGGCACTAGGGGCGTTCCATTGGGCGCTAGTTTAAGGAGCCTTGCTCTTGTAAAAACATTCAAAAGGTTTTCTAGCTAGTGTTTATTAAACTATCAACATGGTTCAAGTTCTTGATATGTTTTTTTATTTATGTTAAATTGATTTGAGAAAAAAATGTGATAGTTAAGCAGAATACTAAATTTAAATGAGGAAATGAAAAAAAAATGTGATTGTTAAGCATAATATGAAATTTAAATGAGGAAATGAGTAATATAGTATATTTAGATATATAAAATATATATATATATATATATATATATATATATATATTTAAAATAAACAACTNATAGAGAAATTTGGTGTGCAAATTAATAAACAGATAAATAAAAAATTAGAATTATTATTGCGCGGACATGATTCGGGTTCTATAGAGATACCTATTTACTATTTTCAATCCATCATTAAAGGGAATGTAAATTATTTGAAACTCCCATAGCTAAATTATTTGAAACTCCCATAGCACTTACTGCTATAGATATGCAGGTGAAATTTCAATCATGGCTGAATTTCACTGAGAAATTTTAAGAAACGTGTTGCATTTTCATCTTTATATGTTAGAGTTTACATGGAATCTATTCAGGTATCTTGCAAATCTATTTTGGACATAAAGATTTAATATTTACAATGTGTGATAATTGGTGTATGTTAAAATTTGGTTGTATATTTGTTTTCAAACATAAAATCTAAACTGTTGGACTCCAAAATTTTCTCTCAACACCTCTAGGTTTTTGTATATTAAAAATCATGGATTTCTATCCTTCTCACAATCTCATAGTACACAAAATTAATGAAGATTTTGCACATTACAGATATTTTTATACATAATTAAACAACGAGCATACCTCTTAAAACCCTAGAACAGAAGGTTGAAACCCAAGTTGATCTATCTGCAATGGACCTCACGGGTTAGGCTCATGGGTTTTCTCTTCAATTATTAGTGAGGCTTGTGATATATATGAACTATTCTCTTGAAATCTTCATCTATATGAGATGAATAATCTGTACTCAGATTTATAATAGCTGAGAAGATAAGTTGGAGGCCCAGTTCCCTGTTCTCAAACATGGCCTGTCTAGTTTTATCCCTTTTTTGAAGAAACTTTCCAAGTGAAGTATTGTTGATACAATCATTGCCTTGGTCGTCTCAATGATCTAGATAGACCTCCATTAAATGATTTGTAGCAGAGACGACAGCCATTATTTTTATTTGTATCTTGATGAAGAAGAAGAAAACTAGCAACTAAGAGGGTGAAGAGGTTGCCATCCAGTAGACGCAGAGGTGGTAAAATAGCAAATCAAAGGACAATTTGTAGGTTTGAAAACCTGGTGGGAGAAAATAAACACACGTCTAAATCATAGGTGCAACATCTTACAGGTCAGAGGCTGATTTGTTAGAAATAAATATTAATCTCGATGTATTAGATGTTTAGTTTGTAGATGGTTTGAAACTTTTTTTAGTTGTTTCAGTTACCAACCGTAAACGGTCCAATGTGTAATATTTAATACATTTAATAAGAGATTTATTTAATACATTCAATAAGAGATCTGATCTATTTGAGCATTCTCTGTCCATTATTTTTCGTATTTTTTCTTTTCTATTATTTTCACTGTATCAGATCCCTAGGTTGAGAGAATATATTGTTGATGTATGCCACCACTTGCTGACAGTGAAGAATACAGTCTGGACTCAAGGACTACTGTAATAATTATCAGCGTTATCCTTGACAGCGGCTCAGTAATTTTTTGAAAGATAACTTGTTTTTATCATTATTGAGTACAAAATTCATATTCAGTTTGGAATTTTGAAATTCGCTTCTATAACATTTACGTGAATGTCAAGCTAAGGTGGTGAAAGTCACTCTGATAAATTGGTTTTATTTGAATTTTGGATTCCATACAGAAAAGTATATTTTGTGAATTTTGGGAGTTGCAGAAAGTTTTGACTTTGAAAGTGATTAAACAAAGTTTTTTTTGAAATTTGGGAGTTATAAGGAATTTTTTTTGGGTTGAAATTTGAAAGCTAACATTGGAGTTATATGAAAGCTTGGTTTATTTAAACCTAGGAGTTATATCAAATATTTTATTGTGGCTGAATTTTGTGAATAAAACCAATGTCTTCTAGTTCTTGGTCAATTCAAGCATTAACTCTAGTTAGTCTCAACTATGATTTTTGGAGTGAGAAAGTTAAATCCATTTTGCAAGGTCATGAATGTTGGGATTGTGTTGAAACAAGGTTCACAGAACCTTATTCAAATGCTATTGCAATTATTTTTGTTGCTCAAAGAAACAAATTAGAAGAACTTAAGTAAAAGGAAGGAAAATCCAAATCATGCATTTTAGTTTCATTAGATGATCCTATATTTCCTAAAATCATTGGTGCCAAGACTGTTAAAGATGCTTGTGATATTCTTAAAATGGCTTATAAGGGTAATGATAAAGTGAAAACTGTTAGACTTCAAACCCTTAGAATTCAATTTGAAACCCTCCATATGAATGAATAAAAAAATGTTGATCAGTTCGTGACTAAAGTTATGGGTATTGCGAATCAACTTAGAATTAATGGTGAAAAGGAACTAACAGATCAAAGAGTTGTTGAAAAAGTTCTAAGAATTTTAAACAAGAAATTTGAAATGGTAGTTATTGTTATTCTTAAGTCAAAAGATTTAACTAATTTTCCTATAGAACAATTGAATGGTTCATTGTTATCGCATGAAGGAAGGATAAACTTAGATGTTGGTACTTTAGAACATGCATTTCAGTCTAATATTTCCATGGATAGAGGCAGAGGAAGTGGCTTTCGGGGAAGAAAAGGACGTCGTTGAAGACGTTCTGAGACAAAAGATCAACCATAACAGACAAAGGACAAGTTAGAGCAGTCAGGATCATATTCACAAGATCATAGCCAAAGGTGGACAGAAAAATCATAAATTCAATGTCGGTATTGTAAGAAGTATGGTCATCATATATCTGAATGTCATAAGTTGCAATATAAACATAGAGCTAATGTTACAACAGTGAAACATCCGATATATTGTTTCTTTCCTGTCAAGTCTTTGAACAAATTATTGACAAAAATGTTTAGTTTCTAGATAGTCGATGTAGCAATAATATGACTGGTCACAATTATTTGATTTCTAATCTTGATACATCTGCTACTACTACAATTAGTTTGGTTGATGATCATTTAGTTAAATCTTCTCGAAAAGGTGTTGTGCCAGTTTTAACAAAGCAAGGTGAAGTGAAAAGTATTTATGATGTTTATTATGTGTCAAATCTCAAGCATAATCTGTTGAGTCTAAGAAAGAACAATTTTTTTTCCATTAGAAATGCGAAGTGGAAAGATGTATGCATGTAATATTTCTAATGCAAATGAAACAAAGTTATGGCATTACCGCTATGGTCATTTACCATTCAAAAGTATGATTTGGTTAAAAAAACAGAGTATGGTCAAAGGATTGCCTTCTTCAATTAATGAGACTCCTCTTGTGAAAGTTGCATAGTAGGAAAACATCAGCGAGATAGTTTTCCATCAACCTATTATAGAGCCAAATATTGCTTAGAGTTAGTTCACACAAACTTATGTGAACCTATCCAAAATCGATCAATTGGTGGAAGTTTTTATTTTTTGGCATTTATTGATGATTTTAGCAGGAAAGTTTGGGTTTACTTTCTCAACCACAAATCAGATACTTTCACCTGTTTCAAGGAGATCACAGCCGAAGCAGAGAAACAGAGTGGTAGATTTGTCAAATTTTTAAGATTAGATAGAGGAGGAGAATATGATTCGAGAGAGTTTGTTGAATTTTGTAAACATCATGGTATCAAAAAACAGACGACTATGAGATATACTCCACATCAAAATGGAGTGGCAAAAAGAAAAAATCGCACCATCATGAACATGGCTAGGAGTTTACTTACAACAAGAAAATTGTCCAAAGATTACTGGGATGAAGTAGTTGCATGTTCAGTTTACATACTGAACAGATCACCAACTTCCAGTTTTCAAGGTAAAGTGCTTGAAGAAAAATGGAGTGGATTAAAGGTAAATGTTTCTCATTTTAGAATATTTGGTTGCGTTGATTTTGCTCACATTCTTGAAGAACTAAGAAAGAAGCTTGATGATAGAAGTGAGAAGTACACTTTTATTGGCTATAGTGAAATTCAAAAGCATACATATTATACAATCATGTCACTAAGAAATGTCTATTAAGTAGAGATGTTAAATTCATGGAAGATAAATCATGGAACGAAATGGAAAACAATACTTCTCACAATCCTTTTCTTGATTTAGATGAACATCAAGCACCTACAACAAACCTACAAAGATTGCAAGTTCAAAATGAAAGTAGTTCTTCATCTCATAGCGATTCTTCATCTCACAGTGATTCAGATTCTGATAATAAACATCAAAGAATGAGAAATTTGAGTGATATATATAATCAAGATGATAATGTAGTACAGTTTGCAATTTTCTCTTCTCAGTCTACTTGTTTTGATGAAGATGCAAAGAAAAAATAATGGGTAGATGCAATGAATAATGAAATTGAATCTATAGAAAGAAACAATACATGGGATTTAGTTGATCCACCTGCAGATAAAAATGACATAGGTGTTAAATGGGTTTATAAAACAAAATTGAATGAGAAAGGTGAGATTGAGAAACACAAAGTAAGGTTAGTTGTCAAATTTTTTTCACAACCTAACATTGATTATGGAGAAACTTTTGCACCTATAGCAAGATTGGATATTGTTTGTTTTGTTTTGGAAATTATAGCACAAAATAAGTGGCCTATTTATTAAATGGATGTAATTTTTTCCTTTTTGAATGGAGTGTTAAATGAATAAGTGTATGGGAATCAACTACCTGGATTTGAAGTCAAAGGACAATAGCATCGAGTGTACAAATTGAAGAAATCCTTGTAAGGTTTGAAGCAAGCTCCGCGATCTTGGTACAGTAGAATTGATCAGTATTTACCCAAAGATGGTTTCAGTAGGAGCAACAATGAGCCTAATTTGTATACCAAGGTAAATCAACAAGGTAATATCCGCATCCTGTGTCCTTATGTTGAAAACATGATCTACACTGGAAACATGATGTTAGATGAAATTAAAGTAGCCATGAAAACTGAGTTTGAAATGACAGATCTTGGATTAATGAAGTATTTCTTAGGCATTGAAGTAGAACAATCTAGTCATGGTATATTTATTAGTCAACAAAAATATGTTGTTGATATTTTGAAAAAGTTTAAGACGGAAAAGTCTAAACCTACTGACACGCTTATTGATCTTGGCACTGAGTTAAGAAAGGAATATTTGGGATCAGTAGTTAATTCTACTTTGTATAAACAACTTGTTATGGTAGTCTTATGTATCTTACTGCTACAAGACTGACATAGCATATGCAACAATTTACATTTTTAGGTTTATGAAATCACCTAAGGATTCTCATTTTTAAGTTGCTAAGAGGATCTTAAGATACATTGCAGATACAACCACTTATGGTTTGTGGTACACAGCTTCACTAGATAGTATGCTTACAGGGTACACAGATAACGATTATGCAAGCAATATTGATGATAAAGAAAAACACTTCAAGCTATGCTTTTCTCTTTGGAAAAAAATCGATTTAATGGGAATCCAAGAAGAAACCCATAGTTTATATCTCTTCTGTAGAAGCAGAATACATAGTAGAAACAACGACATCATGTCATGTAGTTTGGCTTAAAATACTTTTGATGGATTTTGGATATACGACAAAAGAACGTGTTTAGATTTTTTGTGACAATAAATCGGTCATTTCCTTATCAAAGAATAATGTATTTCATCAGAAAAGAAAACATATTAACACTTGAGTTCACTTCATTTGTGAACTTGTCAAAGATGGTGACATCTCTCTCAAGTTTTGTGGTTATAAAGAACAACTAGTTGATATCTTTACCAAACCTTTGGGAAGAGACGTTTTTCAATTTCAACGTCAAAATCTAGGCATAGTTAATAATGTAACCCTTGAGATTAAGAGGGAGTGTTAGAAATAAATAATTAGTCTCAAATTATTAGATGTTTAGTTTGTAGACAGTTTGAAACTGCTTTGTTTAGTTGTTTTAGTTACCAACCATAAACAGTCCAATTTATAGTTAAGTTAATACATTTAATAAGAGATCTATTTGAGCGTTCTATGTCCATTATTTTTCGTATGCTTCCTTCTCTATTATTTTCACGATCAAATCCTAGGTAAGAACATTCGTGATCTTGTGCCCCTCTAATAGCCCTTCCACTCTAGGCATAGGGAAGAGTAGAGCAGTGACCCAACACTGTGAATAGAACCAGTTCGACGTGGGGCTTTTGAAAACCCTTCATTGTAATAAAACGGTCTAATGGAAAGTTCACAAAACACTAAATTGGGTAGAAATCATTGCATTAACACACCAGTTTATAGCAGCTCAGCAATAATGAGTATAATTTGCAGGTCCAAAATGCCACAAGCATTCACAAGTACAATGAATTTCTAGAGAATTCCTAGAAACGATGAACCTAACAACTAGATGTCGTCAGAATATGAAACTCATGAGCTTCCATGATCTGTGTCTATACCTCAAGAAAATAATTGAAAAAAAACAAGGGTTAACTAACAGTACTGATAAAATACCATCTAGTATGTGTTTTCTAAATTTGGCGGTCCATCGTTGATGTATTTGGGTTTTGGATACGTAACGATGTGTACACCAAAGAAGAGTTTCCCATCATTTGTCTGCCCCTCGCAGGACAAGAGTGAGGGTGAGGTACAGTCTGTGACTCGCTAGAACCAAGGAGGGCGAGTAATGACATCGCTCAACCAATAAAAAATGTATTATTCAAAAAATCCATTTTATCAATTGGGTAGTTATTAGCATAGCCAATTAACTTGTGATGGGTGAAGAACCATAGGGCGCAAGTGCCAATAATAAATTAAGTGTTACTAATAAATTATATGTTAATATGCAGTTATCATATGAGTTTAGAGGAGTTTATTAGGAGTTCAATTGTAACATGAACTGCACATTAGAGTCAATCCAAGCTGCAAAATCTAGAAATTCCATTGTCAAACGGACTTCACATTACCATAAAATCAATATAGATAGTGCACTTGTCATATTCTCTTGCAATCTAGGAAAAGAATATATGGTATTCCACCCTGAAATTCTAAGATATATAGTGCACTTGTCATATTCTCCTACAATCTAGGGAAAGCATAGATGGTATTCCACCCCCAAATTCTAAGATATAAATGACTATTGGCATAACTAGATATTTTTCGATTAAAATGGGTAATTTTTAATGAGTTTCATTTTTTCAATTTGAAATCGAAAAAAAATTTCACAGTTTTAACTAATAAACAAGCTAAAAACCCAATGCTTTGCACCTTTTTTGGCTTTCATTTTCAGGCAGAATTCCGACCAAATATTCTATGGGAGGCAAGTTTCAAGGGTATAATGGCATAGTTCCATAGTGGAACACTTCTTGTGGGGGTTTTCGACCATTTTAAACTGACCCAGATGCTTGAAAAATCAAGCAGAGCTCCAGATCAAGCGAAACTCTTCCTTCCTTAAGCTATCAATTTCTGGTGACGAGGTGCAAATCATTGGGTTTTTAGCCTTCTTCTTTTAATTAATACTAAAATAAATTTAGTAATTCATATATTATCTACTCTCTTTACTCTCTTTTTTTAGTCTTGTTTTCTTTCTCCTTATTTCCTCATTCTTATTTTCTTTCTCCTTCTTTTCCCATCTAATCATTATAGAGATACTCCTTTCTATCCATTTCATTTTCTAAGTTTCTTATTTCTGTATATTTTTTAATATTTTCCATATGAACTTATTATCTGTGCAATAGCAGGTAATGTAGCGATAGCTTTGGGTTTTAGTTTTTTCTAGTACCTAGTTGTTGGGTTGTGGAAATGTGATTGGCAATGGAGAAGGTGTCATTAGCCTCAATCTTTGCAACTTGGGCATAGACAGTGTGGTGATTCCATGGTGGATGGGTATTAGGATGTTAGCTTTATTATCCCCGTGGTTGGTTTTATTTGTTAGGAATAAAATATGCGCAAGAAAAATAAATACACAAAATAATAAAAACCATAATAGAAACACCAACATTTACCCTGGAAAACCCCATGCGGGGAAAAACCACCTAATGAAGATCTTCATTCATGGCCAAAACTGGCCATCCGAGCCAAGTGAGTTAGCTAAGCTCCCCTTCCAATCCACTTACAATGAAGGATTACAACCCTATTTATAGGGTTCTTTAGGTGAAAATACAAGTGCAAGAAACCACAGGTTACCAAAATCGTGTGCCCAAAACCACATACATCCTTGCTCACTCCCGAGTCAAGGTTAATCCTAACAATCCCCCCTTTAAACTTGACTTAGGGAAATTTCTCCAGATCTAACCCCCCCAAAAACAACTAGGGTACTCAAGAATCCCATTTACATGTAGATTACACATTGTCATAATCTCATTTTTTTCTTTTAATTGTTTCTACTACATCATGAATTCTTCTGGGATAACCATTTCTTATTCTAACTCGCATTTCTCTCACTTTGACTTGCCCTTTCATGTGTTGCACTTCCACACGCCTTTTGTACCTGTAAACAATTCATCATTGAAGTCCATATAAAAAGGAAATCGATTTACCAGAATACATGGGTCCTTAGTTGTTGTAACCGCCAGTTCTCTAGGAATCATTTTCACTTACATGGTTCATCAAAGCATTAAACTCTTCCTTGAGCATAACCTGGTCCCAACATTGAGATCAAACCATCTCACATTCCCCCCTTTAATCGAAGACTCAGCAACCTCTCTCATTCCACATCAAGCTAGCTACGAGTACACCTTCCACCCTCGTACCTACCCAAGTGGTTCATTCCGCAACTTGATGTCACATCCTCTTCTACACATAAGAGGGACACGTGCTTATAAGAACATGGAGATATCAAACTAAAAAACCAAAAAATATGAAGTGTCGAATACAACCAATCATGCACCCTTTACAACGCATGCTAAATAATTTTAACATCAATACAAAAAAATTAATTCTTTTATGAAAATTTGCTTCAACCAATAGTTACTTACTTCATTACACCAATACCTTTCTACGTTTTCATACATTAACTAACTCTTTGTTCTTTTAAAAAAAAAAATCAATTTTTACTGTACATTTTTTTTTCAACTGCCATGATTCATCCATACTCATAAAAATTTAATTACTCCCCACTTTTAAAATGATATACCATGACCCACAACTTTAATAATCTTCCACATATTCCAAGCCCACTAACCAAGCTTATATTAACCAAATCTCATTTAAAAAGTTTAAACTATTAATTTAATCATTCACCATTTACCTTTTTATACTTCACATCCACTAAACTTTGATTCAAAACGTTTCATAACTTAAAAGATGACCCCTTTTAAAAATGACGTGAATGGCATAAACCTAAAACTTACGGGCATTCTCCTCGGGAAACGCTCTTTGCAGCTCATGGCATTCTAATTACAGAGGGAGGGTCCTTAAATTAATTGATGGCTGGGTGTACAAATATGGACAGCAATATCTTGGCAGCCATTCCTCAACAAATCTACAACAAGATGACAACTCCTTCAATAAATCTTGTTGCTTTGATTCTATGAATGTAGAAATAGACAAGGAGGCATCCAATGATCGCCTTCAAACAATTCATGTGGGTTCTCAATATCTCTTCACACAAGCTCCACTTTTCTTGTATTTGGAGCAATCATTCTGGTTATTCTTGGCCACAACACATTCAACGGTGGCACTAAGAGGCAATAAAATAAAATATGCAAAATAATAAACACCATAACAGCAACACCAATAACTAGAAAAACCTATGCAGAGAAAAACTATCAAATGGAGATCTTCACTCCTGGCCAAAATTGACCATCCAGGCTAAGTGAGTTAGTTAAGCTCATCTTCCAAACCACTTATAATGAAGGATTGCAACCCTATTTATAGGGTTCTTTACATGCAAAGACATCTACAAGAAACCATGAGTTACCAAAACTGTGTGCCCAAAACCACATACATCTTTGCTCATTCTCAAGTCAAGATTAATCCTAACATTATTTGGCTTTCACTCTGGTTTTAATGCGTTTTTTTTCACGTTGTTAATTATTGGGGGTGGGAGATGGAAGGGGTTTTCTTGTGATGTTGCCTCCCTTTTGTTTCATTTCTTCATTGTGTTCGGGATTGTTTGTGTGCAGAGAGCCAATGATTTGATGACTGTGGTCTTTACTTTTTGTTCGGTGGTTGGATATTAGGCAGTAAATTTCTACTTGGTTGGTTTTCAAGGGAGGCATTAGCTCTGCATCCGGTGGTAGAAAGTTTTTTGTCTTGTTTGTTATGGGATGGATATTGGGCAGCAAATTTATGTTTGTTTCGTTTCGACAGGTGGTCTTGGGTCTGCATCTAGTGGTTGTGGAGGGGTTTTTTCGACTTCTGTGACATGTATGTTATTGTTCTCCAAACTCTTTAGTCGTAGTTGTAAAATTGTTTGATTGGATTGCATTGTTTGGATAGTTTTTCAGACCCTTTGCTTATAGTTGTAAAATTGTTTAACTTTGTCTCATTGTCGATGTTGGTTGTTTCCAGTGGTTTTTAAGGGTTCAGAATTCCAAAGTCTATGTTACGAAGTTTTGATTGTGTGTCTAGGATGGTAGTCTATAAGGGGTTTAAAGTTTTTTAAGAGCTAAAAAACGTTTGGTGTGCCTTGAACAAATGTTTGAATCTGTTTAGTCTTGTGAGCTAGGGATTTTGATCCCATGGGGTTTTGAACTTATACTGATTGGATGGTTTCTTCTGGTGGTTTTCTAACCATTATTGGTTTGTATTTAAGAGTTCGAGAGTAGAAAGTATATGTTTAGGTATTGTTTTCATTATATGTATACAAAATTTTGATTGGGATTCCTGGAGTGCTACTCTGTGAGGTCTTTAAAGTCTTTCAAGAAGTCAAAAGCCTTTGGTTTCTGCTTGAGAATTTATGGCCTAATGTGCTCTGAATAGATGTTTGAATGCTTTTCAATTATGAGAGAATCTCATTATTCTCATAGTAGCAGAGTCTTGGTGATAGGTTCGAGTTTGGGTTCCAAAAGCATTAGTTTTGATTCGGTTTGGATTTGAAGATAAGGTTCGAAGGAAATTCCCCATTGTGTTTGTCTAGAAGCAGTTGCCAAGCCAGGGTCATTTAGTAGAGGCAATTGGGTTTGCATATCAAGATAAACAAAAAAAATTAGATATATGGTTAGATTTGGATTTGTTTTCTTACAAGTTATTAAAAAAAAACTTAATGAACCTCAAGTGAACGTTGATAGCTAGTGAACGATGTCTCTGATATGATGTCTTTGTCTTGATGTGTGGATTGTCGTAGCTTCTGCATTGGAATTTATATATGGAAGAAACTGTTGTGAACTATGTATCTAGTTTGGGGATTTCCCAACTTGAGCCTTCTATTCATAAGCTCTATCATTGTATGTTTTGACTTGTGATTCTTGACTAAGCAGACTGTGGATCCCAAAGCAAAAATATTGATGTGTTGCACCTTGTAGTAGCCTTTGTTCAGAACCAATTCACATATCATTATCATCTTTTTAACCAGAATTAACAAAGTTCTTGTATGAGATTGGCACGGACCCATTGTTATGAATACATCACTTGAATCTTGTATTCAAGGATGATAGCGATGTTAGTAGAGATTGTGAAAATGTGACCAACCATTGAGTCCTAGAAATCTGGTATACATGTATGGGAGTCTGGATCATTTCCAGACTTCCAGACTCCCATTTGTTTGTAGTTTTCTAAATAGTTCTTATCTTTCTCATAACTTTGGTTTTTTCTATAATCTAGCACCTATTCCCTTACCTAGTCCTCTCTTTCTTTTTTTTCCATATTATTAAATTAACTTTTTTTTTAATTAAACTAACATTTGTACCTAACATTTTAACATATTGTGATCCATTTTTAATGTATCGTTAACTTTTTAATTGCTAAAAGATTCATTGAGCCCATCGATTTAATGGCCAAGATTTGTTGTGGGCATACAGCCTACCGAAAGGTCTTTTACTAATCTTTCGTTTTTTAATAAATCCTCCATTTGATCACGTGTTTCGGTTTCAAGCGACCCATTTTGTTGTAGGTTGATGTTTCAATTCAAGATATCATGCTACCTACCCACATTTTCATATGCATTATGTGCAGATGTGCTAGTTTATACCCTATTCATAAACCCAAAAAATAAAATGAGTAACACAAAAATGAAAAACAAAATAAAAAATATATAAATATAAGTTATTTTTTTGCTTTTTATTCTTAACTTATTTCTTTTATATCTTAAAAATTAGCTCTTAACTAATTATATTAATTTGAAAACAATATTAAATCAAGATAAGAAGAAATTCGTATTTGAGAGTATCATCACTTGTGTTATCACATATGAGTGTAATGTTTGGGGTTTCAAAATCTCAAGAGAATTGTGGAGAAGGATAGAAAAAATGAAAAAACATTTTATAACTTGTAGTTTCAAAATTAAAGAAAATAAACCCTATGGTATAACACTGCTCATAAAACAGGGTCTTTCTATCATAGAGAGGATGGCTATGACAAGGTACTTGATGTACAAGAACAATATAAACATGGGATACAAGAGGCATCTTAAGATTGTGGTATAGATCCCAAGAGAAATATGTTGTAGTGGAAGAATATAATTACCAAGTGTTAAAATACTGTAATGTCCCCAATTTTGATATCACCATGGAGAAACACTAGCCCTTAAGATCCCCATGTGTCTTAGTGGAAGAATTAATTAAATTGTCTAGGAAGGGAATCATTATGTGCATGAGATTAATCTTTAGACGCATTATTATTTAGTTACTTAGTTAAATTAATATTTTTGGAGTTTGAGGTAGCCTATATTTAATTTATTTGAACCTAATATTTAATATTTGGATGAGTTGTAATTCCCATGTGGCCAAGAGATCACACTTGGGAAAAGGATAATATTTGTAACTATGGAAATCTTACCAAAAAGAATAAAGCTATAGGGAAAACATGCCAAAGTTAAAAGTCAATTCGAAGTAGGAAAGTATATTAAGTGAAGAAAGACGGGCTTTTGGGCATAAAGGAAGGAAAGCAAGTAAAATAAATAAAGTAGGGTAAAAGCAAAATAAAATCAGTAAAATCTATAAAAGTAGGAAAACAAGAAAGAAGGAAAGGGAAAAGCAGTAAAGAAAGAAAAGAAGGAAAATCAGAATCAAGAAAAAACAGAAAGCAAGCTCTTTCCAATCTAACTCATGAGGGTGCACTGGCCAAGGAGACTTTCTCAAGAAGCTCCATCTTCTATAAAACAATGTAATAGTGCACCTATCACATATTTTTCTATTTTCAATATTGAATCCAGAGTTGTAATCTTCTTTGACTTGGGAGATGTGCCCCTAGTCTCATCCTAAAGGTGTGCTTTAGTTGCTTTCCCAGTCATATATTGAGATTAATGGATTTCAACCATTGATGTTGATTTGTTGCAGGTTTTTAAAGATAATTCCAGTCAAGTTCGAGCTCTTATAGTGATTCAAGAGTTAAATGTTCGAATCTCTTAGCAATTCTAGACTTCTTTCCCATACTATGATGTTTTGTGCCTGGGAAGGCTATCTATGAGCATCTTGTGAGATTAATTCCGTCCTCCATTAATCATATCTAACGTTATTATGTATATCTGCAATTTCTAGAGCAATTATAATTAGTTTTAAATTGAGTTCCATATGATTTTATGTTGTCTACTCTAGATTTCTATGTGAATTTGACAGTAGTTTTCTATTTTTTTTCATAAAATAGTCAAAACTCAACGAATTTCCTTCATTCTTGTTCTCATAGTTTATTAACATGATTATTAATAGGTTCCATCTTTATATTTGCACCGAGAGGTGCTCTACAACCCAGTATGAGGGATATCTTGTAACGTTATATGCAATATCTTGTAACGTTTGTTGATATTATGTTGTAACGTTTGTTACTAACAAAATAATAAAAAATAAAATTTTAATTATCCGCCAAAATAAATGTCGGCCACAAAAACAACCTAATATGGGAGAGATGTTGTAATGTTCCTAGCTAACAAAACAATAAAAAATTAAAAATTTAATCATCCACCAAAAAATGTCGGTCAGAAAAACAACACAATATGGGGGAGATGTAATGTTTGTACCTAACAAAATAATAAAAAATAAAAAATTGAATTATCCGCAAAAAAAAATGAAACAACCCATGGTTTTATTGTACATGGTTTAGGAGGTCCCTGCAAATGGTTTTAAGACCATGTCCAAGGCCTCCTAAACAACCCATGGTTTTAGGAGGGCCTTGCACATGGTTTTAAAACCATGTATGGGGGAGATGTTGTATTAATGTCCGTTCCTAACAAAATAAAAAATATTATATGTCGGACATAAATAATATTAAATATTAATAATAAAAATATTATATGTCGACCATAAATAATATTAAATATTAATAATAAAAATATTATATGTCGGCCCTAAATAAAAAGGTGTGTCTTTTGGTTTGAATTAAATCAATAGCTCCTTGAGTGCCATACTTACACTAGTACAAAATGAGAAATTAATGACTAAAATGAGGCTGTAAAGAACTATTTTTGAGTCGATGACTAATAGTAGCTAATTTCCACTATCTTATATCTAGTCGTATTTCACTAGTCATTAATAGCTTGACTTAGTAGTCATTGATTTAGTCATTGATAGACAATGATTTAGTCATTGTTTTAGTCATTGATAGTTAATGATTTAGTCATTGATTTAGTCACAGATTTAGTCACAGATTTAGATTTAGTCACAGATTTAGTCATTGATATAGTCACTGATTTAGTCACTGATTGCAACAATTAATGACCAAATATACGACTAAATAAACTACTTGATGTTAACATATTAATGACTAAGCTAAATATGACTAAGATACGGGAAATTAGCTACTAATAGTCGTATATATGCGAATTTAGTCATTTTTGTAGTCATAAATTTATGATAGGGCACGAAGGAATCGAACCACCAACCTCCTGCCTATAATTAGGCAGGCGCTCTACCATTGAGCTAGCACCCTTTAAGAAGTTTTTATTGCTTGACAATGATGATATTCAAACAAATTTATGGTAGATAGCAATCTACATAATTATTACAACTTACCAGTAACTAGTATTTATGATAAACTAATTCCTGAGAGCTATGTACAATTTTCCTTGTAGCTAAAATTAGCATAAGAAAAAATGTAATTCTTTTCATTGTATTGTGTAAATTATTAAAAACAATGAAATAAATCAAATTAGCACAAGAAAAATTGTAAGGTTTTTTCATTGTATTGTGTAAATTATTGAAACAATGAAATATAGATAAACATGTATTTTAGCTTATTGAAATAATGAAATAAAGAGAAGCATGTGATTTAAACATTCTAAGGAACTCTCGTAAACTTATATATAATTAAAAATATAACAATCACATAAATAAAATACGGATAAAAAGAGAGAGTTTTTTTTACAACTATAACATAGTACTATATTAAAAATACAAAAAAATGAATATAAATTATACATATAATACCATGAAATGTAGTTTTATCATTTAATGCCATTAAAACATTTTACATAAATAAGAATATGCATAGGAATTCCAATGGAATATACAAAATAGAAAAAAATTATAGGTTGTCCATCAAGTGGATCATCAACATCAAAATACATCTTAAATGCATTTTAAAGTGTTTGATGAATATCCTAAAGTTGGATCTATGTACATTGAATGTTCTACATATTACAACATTGATGTGTCAAAAGAGAAGATATTGAGGAAACCTTCTATGAAGAGGAGGTGAATCTAAATATCCATGCAAGGGAGCTGAGAGAAAATGATGAGTAGTAGGTATTTGATGTTCTACTAGAGTTGGAAAAGGATGATAATGCAACAATCATCTATTGTGCATCCAAGTATGTAGAGTCCCTAGAGGACATACCCATGAGGATAAGAGTTTAATGAATTCCTTTCTTGTTTATGAATGTGTGGATTAGGTGAAGGAAGAAGCAACCCCATTGAGGCTATAAGTAAAAGGAGAACAACATTAAGATTGCTATAGATTTTAAAGAAAGTTTTGAAGGAGAGGGAAATGATGTAAGTGTGGTAAAAGAGGAAGAGGTTATAGCCCATAGGGAGGTTGTAGAAAATAATAATAATAAAGTTAATATAACAACCATTTATAGCAACTGCTCCGTCAGGATCCCTTCCTGTAAATCCAATAGATGCGCAGTTCGACGAATTACTAATAATCATCAGGGACAATAAATATCTTCAACTATGTACATCCCCTAAGTAATTAAATGATTGCTTTCAACTTATATACTTCTATAATAAGCCTGCTTTTGAGGTAAATTCCAGCAACAATAGAAGGGAATGAACCTTCAATTACACCCAATAAAACTAGGACATTGCAACAAGAAACACTAAAACAAGGGGATGAACCTTCAGTTACCCCAAATAAAACTTGGACATTGCAACAGCAAACACTAAAATAACAGCAAACACTTTTTAGGTACTCCATAAAGAACCCCATCAAACAACTTTTTTATGTAGAATTTACCTCATCTTCAAAAAGATATCCATCAGGTACAAAAAACCCATCACTGTCATCATCTTCCTCAGATTTAAACTTATCTATGTCAACCTCATTCTTTTCTTCCTCATCATCCTTGTCACATTCAGAAAGGCTTTCCCCAGGATCTTCCTGAAATTTTTAACAAAGTAAGAAAGTTAATAAAAATACTACAAATACTCTTACCAAAGAGATTTAGTGATGAGTACCTCTTCCCATTCTTCATCACTATCATTCTCATAGTCCAAAGAAGAGTCCTTCCTGAAAGGATTTCGAAGCCCAATTCCATCACTGCATCAAAAAAAAAGAGTCAGAAATAAAACTTTCCCTCTTGTCTACTACAAGTATGTAAATTGGTAAGCTGTTTAAAGCATAATTAAATATGTCCAAAGAAAATCCCATTCCAAGTCGAGGCATTCAAATTTCAAACATATACTTATTTTGTTGAGGAAATTCATATCAACGAACACACAGAAGCACAAGATATGAAGATGCCAATAATTGGTACCTAAAGATGCCAATAATTGGTACCTAAAGACAACAAAATGACCAGAATTTTACTCACTTGGGAAAGCCATAATATCTTTAAGTATTCTATGTCAGATAAGCTCCACTGAAAAGTATGACCCTCGTCAAAAGATAAGTTATGTTTGAGTATCTCAAACCTGACCCAGTCTGCTGAAAAGGTTAGCTGAGGCAACAAGAAAGTATTCCTTCCATAAAGACCAAATTCTGGAGTAACTGAAATCTCCTCATCTTCGCATTCCTCCTATTAAAAATACACAGCTCATACCATGAATTACCATTTTTAGTGGATATAAACTATAATTAAAAACTTTCCTAACACCGATAAATAACATGTGAACAGGGATGTATCAGATATCAAGAAAACATATAATAAGTTTAACTCATCAATGCATCCTTTATTATAGCAAAAAACCAAGAAAAACATATTTATAAATGATTCAAATATGATATTTTCCTCAAGATTATGTTTATGATACATGAATTTTACTTGCAATTACATTTCTCACAATTGCAGCTCTTCATTTTAAACAAGGGAAAAAGGAAGACGATCCACTGTCGCCATTGGACTCCTCCATTCGATAAATTGTTAACCTATCCATCCATGCTAGCTCATCCACATTATGTTATGGTGTGTGTCCACAATGAAAGTGCACATGCCAAGGGAGAATGATAGTATGTTATCAACTTAACACAAACTAATATTGGAACAATGCACCCATGTCACTACACTGCATCTATGCAAGTAAAATATTAAAACATCCACAATACATATCTAAGTCACCACTTTGATTGGCTCTTTAAGTATTCTATGTCAGATAAGCTCCACTGAAAAGTATGACCCTCGTCAAAAGATAAGTTATGTTTGAGTATCTCAAACCTGACCCAGTCTGCTGAAAAGGTTAGCTAAGGCAACAAGAAATTATTCCTTCCATAAAGACCAAATTCTTGAGTAACTGAAATCTCCTCATCTTCTCATTTCTCCTATTAAAAATACACAGTTCATACCATGAATTGCCATTGTTAGTGGATATAAACTATAATTAAAACTTTTCTAACACTAATAAATAACATGTGAACATGGATGTATCAGATATCAAGAAAACATATAATAAGTTTAACTCATCAATGCATCCTTTATTATAGCAAAAAAATAGGAAAAACGTATTTATAAATGCTTCAAAAATGATATTTTCCTCAGGATTATGTTTATGATACATGAATTTTACTTGCAATTACATTTCTCACAATTGCAGCTCTTCATTTTAAACAAGGAAAAAAGGAAGACAATCCAATGTCGCCATTGGACTCCTCCATTCGATGAATTGTTAACCTGCCCATCCATGCTAGCTATTCCACATTATGTTATGTTGTGTGTCCACAATGAAAGTGCACATGCCAAGGGAGAATGACAGTATGTTAGCAACTTAGCACAACCGAATATTGGAACAATGCACCCATGTCACTACACTGCAGCTATGCAAGTAAAATTTTAAAACATACGTAATACATATCTAAGTCGCCACTTTGATTGGCGCTTTAAGTATTCTATGTCAGATAAGCTCCACTTAAAAGTATGAGCCTCGTCAAAAGATAAGTTATGTTTGAGTATCTCAAACCTGACCCAGTCTGCTAAAAAGGTTAGTTGAGGCAACAAGAAAGTATTCCTTCCATAAAGACCAAATTCTGGAGTAACTGAAATCTCCTCATCTTCGCATTCCTCCTATTAAAAATACATAGCTCATACAATGAATTGCCATTTTTAGTGGATATAAACTATAATTAAAAACTTTCTAACACTGATAAATAACATGTGAACAGGGATGTATCAGATATCAAGAGAACATATAATAAGTTTAACTCATCAATGCATCCTTTATTATAGCAAAAAACCAGGAAAAACGTATTTCTAAATGCTTCAAAAATGATATTTTCCTCAGGATTATGTTTATGATACATGAATTTTACTTGTAATTACATTTCTCACAATTGCAGCTCTTCATTTTAAACAAGGAAAAAAGGAATACAATCCATTGTTGCCATTGGACTCCTCCATGCGATGAATTGTTAACATGTCCATCCATGCTAGCTCGTCAACATTATGTTATGTCGTGTTTCCACAATGAAAGTGCACATGCCAAGGGAGCATGACAGTATGTTAGCAACTTATCACAACCAAATATTGGAACAATGCACCCACGTCACTACACTGCATCTATGCAAGTAAAATATTAAAACATCCGCAATACATATCAAAGTCGCCACTTTGATTGGCTCTAAAGTTAATCCCTACAATGTGCATCCTACATGACTATGATTGTTTTGAATTTGCATCTCTCATACAACAACCAAAATTGTGCACCCATACTTTGACAATTTCTTAAGGGGAGCCTTTCTTTGGCTCAACTCCTTTGGTCATGGATTTTGTCAATATATGACTCCTTCCAGGACCAATCCTACCAACCAAGGCTGCAATTTGGCTTCAACCTTTCCCATCAAACTAGATTTAACAACAGTCACATGTCATGGATGCCCTTCACTTTTCCAGTTACTCAACTCATAAGCTAAGAATCCAATAATAGAATGGAATTCAAGACACTATAACAGAAAGACAAAAAGGTTGTAGTTACAAAAACATTCCCCTGATTAGAAGAAGAATACTCTTTGACTTCTACTGTAAAATATGATAAACAAATAAAGGTGATACAGATATCAATTTGCCACTATCCCATCTGAATAGAAACTTGCCACCTAATTTAAACAAATTTCCAATACAATTAATGAGAACCAAAATATAATTACATTGTGTACTTACATTCATTTCATTAACTTGAACACTGTCAAAAGGGAAAATGATAGATGAGACGTCGAGTGTGACTGCTTTCAAAAAAATACCAACAGTACATGAAAAATCAAATATATGTCCTCGGGTTTCAGCCTGTAGTGGGGAGGGAGGGGGTTGTTTGTTTACAATCCTAAGCGACAGTGGGAATCAACTTATGCTTGGTGGTCAACAGTGACCACCTATAATAACACAGAAGCATTAGATTTAAATCAATTGATAAAAATTCTAAGAGCCAGGAAGATTCAGAAACTTATTACTAATGGAGACTCGACGATTATCATTTGCAAAATTAGAGACTTGACTCCCTATGCACCATAATGTCTTGCAAGAATGATCTCTAGACCTAGAATTCAAAGAATTGCAAGTATATTGACTTGGGGAATTTCAAGTATTGCAAGTATTTAGCATTGAATCATTTACTGTTTCAAAGGTACCATTTTGTATGGAGGAGTTATGCTTTGTGAATCATTATTCCTTGGCTATAAGGGCACCTAATAGTGGATTCAATAATTAAAGAGTCATGTTGCAAATATAAAGAGAAATACCCTACTCCTACAACATTGTGCCTTTAGAGAAACCTTTAAAGGGTTGTATATTTGGCTTCTAGGTGATGATACCAGTAGTTTGAAAGGGAGGACAACTGGTTAAGCATGAATTACACTAGAAAAACTTGCAAACTATTAGGTATAACAAAATATATATTAGCTTTGTGTTGAGATGTACAGGATCTGAAACAACTTCCATGATGATTGGACAACAGTTCACAGAGAGAAATAACCATTGATAAGAACTGAACTTTCCTTAGAATGTATGGTCACCTAAAATAAGACTACACTAAAATTTAGATTCTAGTAAGCTTTTGAGATTGACTAAACCTATCGAAAAGGTTGGAGACATTGTTATTATACAGTGTTATTATAATGTACAGTTACATAAAGGCATATTCTTATCAATATTTATGACTTTCAAAATGAAGGAATTTACTTGACCATGAAAAGCACATTTATGATGAAGCAAAGGATAGAGAAAATCATGATGAGGTTCATATTCCCCATTTGAACTACCTACAAGAAACTATTTCTTCGCAAGGGTAATAAAGCATGTCTCCATCCTGCTTGATTGGAATGTGAAAGTGCCCTGCCTTGATTATCTAATTACAAATTAGTTTTAAGTTCCAATTCCCTTCAAGCCCTATGGCATGTTTAAGCCTTCCACTCTGACTCCCCACGTGGGATGCATTGCTTCTTCAATGGAATATAAGAGCCTCACTAAGACCTAGGTCTCGTATTTTGGTGTGGAGTTATATTTACAAGTACAAAGTTTAAGGTTCATGAAGACTTGTTCAAAACCTACCAAGCAGTTTCACAAAAAAAAGAGCAAATACGACACAAAATTTGGCACAACAGTTTTTTATTTTATTTTTAAATTTGATTTTGATTGATATGGGGGGAGTTACAAACACTATCAAGATTCAGCGCCAATAGTTTCCTTTCTTCATTTCGTTAGAAAATTATTTGTGGAATTCAATTTACACATACAAATTTTAAGGACATGAAATGTTATTCAACACCTGCCATGTAAGGTATATCCATCCTTATTTAGCATGTTGAGCTTGTATGGTATCAGCATCCCATTTTCAAGATAAAATATGTGACAATACCAAAAGGATTACTCACTTTGGTGAGTTCAAGAGGCTCAAAAAAGTCATCTGCAGTCTTCAACCATCTACATCTGCTCCAATCCTATTTTTATCAAATTATAAGAATTTTTATTATCACTGTAGTGACCCTTATTTGTGAAGAAATTAAAACAAAAGATGCTTAGAGTCATGGAAAATGAGAGCAATACATATGATATTGTGGTAAGAAAATATGTTGCAAATGTTGATTTGGCCATTACAACAGAGTCTATCCAAGCAGTTGGAAAAATTGCATTATAGTAGTGTGATGTCAATGGTATTGTTGATCGAATTCTTCAATTCCTTGAGATGGAAAAGGATTATATCACCATAGAAACTTTGGTTTTAATCGTCAAAGGCATTTTAAGGAATTATCCACACCAGAGCAATGATTGTACTGCGGTCGTTGGCAACATTAGCGGTAGAAACGTTCTTGAACCCAAGGCTAAAGTTGCAGTGGATTAGATGTTCGTAGAATATTCTCAAGATATTGTCGAGAAGCCTCTAGAAACCTAGAGTGTCTAATTAATCCATCTAAACAAGCAATTTCTGTATTTACAAATACTCAGGAGAAGTAAAATCATGCATTGTATATTTGATGAATTCAACTTTTATTTATGTTATTTCTTGGGAGCCTCTTATACTTTTGTTGATAAGGAACATCAGGGACCGAGTTTTCAAAAGATATGATATTTTTGGATTTCACCACAGGACCTACTAATAATCTCCTCCTAGAGGTAAAGAGTTGAAGCAAGTTAAAATGATCTATTCCAAAGAGTTGAAGCAACAAATCAATCTTTTTCATATAATGCTTCTGACTACAATGAAAGTTCTGCAACCCTTGTCTCCCATCCTCCATCTCTTACAACTTTCCCTCCTCAATCTAAAATTTCAATGACAAGAGAGGCACCTCTAACACTTATTCCACACACGGGTTCTGTCATTGATGATTTTCTCATGTTGGACCCTTTCATGCTGACACCACCAATTTTTGCATTAACACTTGGTCCTACCACCTTTCAGCAAAAATGAAGTTTTATTCCAATTTCTCTAACACAGGTGTACCCATCCTGCTCTATCATAAGCAGGGGCATCAATTCAATGCATTGCATCAGATGGTGCAGATCCAAAGTTTAGATTCAACAACATAGTTTAATTTGTTTTGTCAAATTTTATCAGTAAAATTTGTTTTTGATTGATCTGTGGGGAGTTACCCAATAAAACACCAAACCCACGCTCACTTTAAGATGAGGAAAGAAAACCCAGCACAACTATTTCTATTATGATCAAGTATTAGGAATGCCTTTACTAGAATAATCCCCACCACAATTGTTTTCTGTTAAGATTGATCAAAATTAACATTTGTTGAAGCTTTCTTGAAGTTCCTATCCTAATTTTGATCATGTTCCCACCATTTAATACGAGTATCAGGAATACAACCATTCATCTAGATGTTTGGCTGCTGCAACAATGTAGAAAAGAAAAGAACACTAGGATCGACGTAGTTTGGGAAAATATTAAGGAAAGTGAGGAAATTAAACATAGAATTTGACATATTTTAAACCAAACCATTAATTACCTCTACATGCCGATGTCCTCTATTTTAATTTTCCATTATTTACTCTTCTAAATTGCTCTTTGGGGTGGGGGAACATTAAATATTTAACCTAACTTAGATACAAATACTGCTACACATAGTGTTGTAACTTAAATAAAAATATTGATACACATACTGCTTGAACTTAAATACAAATATTGCTACTACACATACTACTGGAAATCATTACAGCAACATACAGTGAACACAATTCAATTTCTCACAGCACAACATTCTAAAATAATACTGCAATTTCTAACACTCCCATCTATTAAGTCCAGTAAAAAAACAATTTAAAACACAGCTAGGAAGTTTTGAAAGAAGTATAAACATGGACAGGTTCAAAATTAAACCTGTCTAACAGTGTTATGGAAAATGAAGAAACAGCACCAGTGATTTAAGAATTAAGCATAATAATTTATGCTCTTGATGGAAATGCAGGACACATAAAAGAACAAAAGTTTGAATGAAATTAATATAACAAGTGCAACATACTATAGACAAATAAAAAATCAAAAGGATTTTCAGAGACATACCTTTATCAAAAGTATTCAGTTTTGGCTTCCATTTTTCTTGTTTTTTGGACTTTTGTATTCCCGCTACAACATCATTCCCCTTCATTGCTTGATGTAATATGCTTGTGCCTGCTTGAATTTTTTCTAGAGACTATTGACCTACATCATTTAAAATCTTGCTCTTTACAGAGCTCTGTTTACTCTTTTTTCCATGATTCCTCAATGTCAAAACTAAATATCCATTTAGTTGATGCTATGACCCATTTTTCTCCAAACCAAGCCAGGATTACTACATATCAATGCTATGTGCATCCATCAATTACATTTACCTAGGATATGTAGGAACAAAATTAGTCAAGCACATGCAAAAATATTATAAATGGACAAATAGAAGAAAACAATGTGGTTTAGACCTTCCTTAATTTCTATACTTAGATATATAATACGATCACACTTTGTCTCTTAGGAGACAAGTCACTGACGAAACAATGGACATACCTGAGAGAGAGAGAGATAGGTAGTTGTAGGGCAGAGTGAGACAAATACAGACCACAAGGTCACGGATCAATACTGTCAACCTCAAAACATATATTAAAAACAAAATAATCTATTTTCATTTGCAGCAGCTGTCAACCCAACAGCTCTCCACCCACAAAACTCAAAATCCCTAATCGAGGTTCTACACCCAACTTGATGAGATTCAAACCAAATTCAGTTAATTTTTTTAGGCCTTTCTGGCCACAAACAACTGCACCTAACTGGACTAAATTTTTAACAGCTACACTTATTGCCTCATGGCTTGGGGCTTGAGGTCCAAACTCCACTCAGCACAGCCAGGATTTCTTCTCTTATATTTTCCATACCTCAGATATTTCCATTGTCTACTCTAGGAGGACATCATGGATAGTCCCAACTTGTATCGATAACTGCCTCATATCCACAAAAATGGCCCAAATTGAATGTCGAGGCTTCTAGAAGGTGAAACACACCCAATAATGTTCAAAACAATACCCATATTGGCTTAATTATTGTTGTAACTTGCTGTTATAGGGCCCAAAATTGCCCAGATATGAGGTACAGGGGATGTTCATTTCCTTTCATTGTCCACAGGTGGCATGGCTTTCCCAAAATTCGTTTTACAACTAAGAAAAAGACAACATCATACTTTAGACTTACCCAAAAAACTCAAAAACCAACCCATAAACCCTCATGAAAAATTAAGTGAACACCTTATGGGAAACATGGGAAACAATGTGCATGATTCCTCAATGTCAAAACTAAATATCCATTCAGTTGATGCTATGACCCATTTAGGGCAGAGTGAGACAAATACAGTCCACAAGGTCACAGATCAATACTGTCAACCTCAAAAAATATATAAAAAAACAAAAAAATCTATTTGCATTTGCAGTAGTTGTCAACCCAACTCTCGACCCAACAGCTCTCCACCCACAAAACTCAAAATCTCAAAGAAATACAGAAAAAGCATTACCATAGGGAGAATAGAATGAGCCCAGAAAGCTTATCCAGGATGCCTCTTGGGTGGAACAAACACACCCCAAGGGAATCAAAACAAGAATATATTCCCAGCTAATACAAGAGGACGGGATAAAGAGTCTCATACTCAAAAAGGGCAAAACATGAGCATGCCACAAATACTGAAAAAAAACTCTTAAAAGAGTTGTATCAAGCCTTCCTCAATAATTTCTCCTTCCCGGAGTTTTGATAAGGAGAGAAGACCAACCTTCATATTAAGTGCTTCCTTGGATAAGCGGTATGCACCATGTGGGTACTTAATATGTATTTGATTTAAAAGTTACATGTTGGCAGCCCAAACCCTAATTTTAATTGTAAGTGTTGTTAAGTGGAACCACATGTAAAGTGGGCGTGTAAGTTAAGTTAGAGGTCTAATATAAATAAGAGACCATTCTTGTCATTTGTATCATCACTTTTTCATGCAACTCGCTAATCATAATGAACTTGGAGAAGGAGGTGCCAAGATTAGGGTTTCCTCATGAAGCTTGATATTAGGGTTTGCTCATGAGGATTTAAGGAGGCGCTGCTCGAACAATAATGATTTAATAATTGTGACTGAGATATGGGGTACCAAGGATATATGTTCTTGTGTTGATGTTTACAAAGACAAGGAAATCACATTATATACAAAGGTGCTTGATGAGTTGGCTCTATATCAAAGGACATTACCAATTTCAATTTTCAACTTTTCTTTTGATGCCTTCAAGCTTCTCCAAGAAGAGCCATTGCTCTTATCCACCTTCCAACAAAAGTCTATTTTGTCTCTATTGCTAAAATCTACTAGAGGGATACGTTTCTCTACTCCTGGATGTGAGGGTCCTGGATCTAGCATAGGACAACTATACAAATATTTACAACCATTATTGAAGTTGATGTTGTATTCGCGAGAGAAATACATACGAAAATATGCCCATCTTCTAGTATACAAAGCAATGTTAAGCACCGGCTCTTCCTTTGAAAGAAATAAAGAGAAAGTGGGAGTGTGGTTTTCTTTCTTTCTTGTTCACAATAGTACACAGGTTCTCCTCAAGGAAAGATGAGAAGTACACTCTCCAGAAAACTTGGCCAATGATATGTTTTGTTCGTTGGGATCAACTGTAATTGCTTTCTTATGTGATGTGGTATCTACATTGGGAAAGAGTCTATACAAGTACCTGGATGAGCTACTTTCCTATCTCTCTAAGCATATTTCAAAGGAATATCTTGCACCTCCAATTGTATCCCTCTTATGATTTGTATCTTTGAAAAGTGCCTTCGAGTTGTTGAATCAAGCTCCAAAAGTTTGAAGTTAGCTCAATGGATAGTCATTGCAATCTCTGTGGCTAGTGTGTTGGACTTTCTTTTGCAATCTTAGGTCAACTCAATGGCATTGACTTTTATAGTCATGACTATGTTGTCTCCAAAGATTCAAAAGGCTTGTCAACCTGATCAGGCTTAAGAAACCTTTCTTTGTGAGTGGAGTTGATTAAGAAGCTTATTGCTTTTTGGGCAAAATTATTTATCCAAAGATCAAGATGGATATAACTTGGAAGCGATGGATAAGCAATGTTTAGGAAAAGATGGTTCTAGTATTACGAATCCCTTTCCCAAGTTCTAGCTCATCCTACAATAAGTATGTTTATGTCCAAATGGATGTATTCTTCTATTTCGAGGAACAATCAAGACATGGGAGCTCCTGATATTGAAAGCATTGGTTTGAAATGCAATAAATGGAGAAGGAAGAGTGACAAAACTATATTTGAGATATTTTTGCATCGTTGTCAAGTAAAAGCTATATTGAGCAGCCTGATGGAAATTACATCCTCCCAACATAAAATCAACCCAGGTGGATCATTGAAGCAGGGTGACTCATTTGGTAGAACTATCACTGAGGCTTGCAAAACTTTCATTTGTTGGTGCCTTTCAGTTTTCAAAAATGAACTTCTTGAAAGCATTAAGACAGATTATTGTGGAATATCACCTTCACCTACATTCTGTATTCTATATGTTTTAAGCCCATTTATATCACCTTTCACTTTGCTTGAATTCGTGAATTGGTTGTTTTCTAGTAACATCTCTGAGCATCAAGAAGCAGAAGCCTTTGCCCCTGGTCCAAAGCTCCCCTATGCCCATATCGAGCTCTATTTTACAACAGTAGCAATTAAAATGTTCCTTGCCTACCTAAAACAAGCTAAGGAAGATATTGTTGTTCATCAGTTCTTTTGGGATATGGATGGTCAAAGGTTTGATGCAAATGTGGTTGGAGAAGTGTATAAGAAAGTGATCTTACAGTTTAGCTCAAACATCTGGAAAATGAAGTTTTGCCTTTAGGATTGGTAATTCAAGTGATTGATAGCTATAATGTTATACGATAGAATGGTGAGGCTAATCTATGGGTGAAGGCCACTAACTAAGAAAAACCAGTCAGTAGAAAAGAAATCTACTGTCAAGAGGTGTGAATTTATGCATTGTAGACTCCTTTTGATTTACCAAAGCAGGGTGAATTCCATATGATGCAAAAATTGCAGAGGTAGTTTTGATCAGGATATAGAGAATATGAAAGTCATAGAGTTTGTGTATTACTTAAATTTGATCATAGCAGGTTTTTCTCATCAAGCAAACAAGCTTGGAACAAGTAAAGAACAAAACTTGACAGAAAAATATGCTAGGTCAAGGGTTGTTGCAAAGAGATTTAAGGATAGCAAAGTGTTCAACAGAGGATTTGGATTAGTTCAAATCCCTCAAAATCAAGCATTAAATATGGATGTGAACAAGTGCATTTCAAGTACATTTACAACATGAGCATCCTATTGATAGAGATCGTAGTCATCACCAGCTGATTAAAGCACAAGCATCGACAACAAATGCCAAGTACCTAGTCATGAGGAGACAGATTCCTCTAAATCTTATTTTTATAACAGTTTGTACTATTTCTTAGCCTGCAACATATCAACTCATTATTGAAGCTTATTTACAGTCGATTTTGATGAAAACAATACATGATTTGAAGCCATGAAATTAGCAGTCAAGCACTTCCATATTTAGTGGGATTTATCCAATTTCTTCATGGATCAAACATCAATCAAGTGTCATTAAAATTTGAGTCTAAATGCTTTTTCATAAAATAGAGAAGCATTCCCATATTTGAAGAGATTTTTTCAAAGTTGAAAACAGAGCATATAGCAGACAGTCAAAAGTTAAAGGGAGATTATCATAAATTCATGGATAGTCAAAGAGATATCCCAGATTTAGTGGCAAGATTTCTCCAGCAATTCAAACAATTCGAGACAATTGGCAGTTGTGCTAAATTTAGTTTATTTGGTGATTTTTAATTTATTTTTGTTCCCTAAAATTAGATGCAATATGTTGATGTAATTTTCAAGGAGGATAGCATTTGATTACTATATAACAAGTAATCATTGATCATAGTATAATTCTAACATGGGCTAGCCAATCCCCAATAAGTAATCATTGACAATAGTAGAACGCTAACATGGTCTAGCCAATACCCAACAAGACTAAAGGCTTGGACTGCGTCTTTCCACATACAAGACCCCTTTTGATGATTTTGTCCCTTTTCTGAATCCTTTCTTCTATAGTGAGAGGCTTTATGAGTTTATGAGTAATCACTTTTTCCCATAGACCCACCCATTTTATAAGTCTCCAAATACCTTTGGATGCTAGTGCTTTGGCAAAGCAATGTGGATTCTTTAATCCCCATCCTCCCATGTATTTGGGTAAAGATATTTTCTGCCATATAACCTAAGGTAAATCCTTACCACCAACCCATAAGAATATGAAGCTTATCTTTCTTATTTGCTCTAAAGTTTCCTTATGAACATATGTAAGAGAAATCCATAAAATTGGTATATCTTCGACCATAGCTTTCACCAATACCAATCTTCTAGCCCTAGAAATACATTTTTTACACCATAGATTCAGCTTCCTTTCCACCTTCCCAACAAGCAAAGTCCAATTAGCTTTGGAATAGTAATTAGGTTTTAATATGAAGCCCAAATACTTAAGTCCATCCTATAGTGCAAGGACAACTATAAAGCATTATGTGGATTGATTCTCTGTGGACTAAATCTCCCTAAAATTAACAAAAATCTTCCACATATCCTCAAAATATCACTTCATCAGAATTACATGAAATCAACCAGCCTTTACAAAATATGCCTAATACACCTTGGAGAGATCAAATATGCAATATATTTTTTACAAGAAGCACTAAAATTTTGACCAGTACAAAAATCCTTGGACATGTTTCTTTGGGGATTCCCTAGTGTGAATGTACAAAGAATTGAACTTGAATTAGTTGTGGTAAATACTAAATTCCATATGGCCTGCTACTAAACCACAGCCTAACCGACTAGAATAGCAGGTCCTAAAGGACATAATAGGGTGGGATTGGGTCTGTAGTATATGCAACATTACAATCAAGGTTGAAGAAGAACAAGACACACTTCTTCAAACACAAGCATTTCTGAAAGACTGAAACAACTATTTCAATACATATTTGCAACTGAATATCTAAATCGACTACAATAGCTAATAACATAGACCATAGCCTTTAGAAATTGCACAGAAAACAATCAAACAAATGTTGTTATTAATGTGATTCCATAGACTTTGGTCGATTAAACCCATTGAGTGCAAAAAACCCAGGAATCCTACTCTGTAGCATTTATAGGATGGAGAAAAAAATTACAATAAAATTGTACATTTAAAAAAAAAAAAGAAACATGTAAATCCAAAGAAATGATGAGAATATTTGGGCACATACATCATCGAATACTTTCCAACTCAGTTTGTCTTTTTGCTTCTCTATGGTTGTCTTGCTGAGAACTCATGGAAAAATGCACTGGTTGTTCCTACTTGTTGATGTTGTTTATAAGAAACAATTAGGGATATTAGCAAAAACTATAAACTTAACCTGCTATTGAACATGTCAATTGGAAACAATATAATCAGCACAAAGTCATGTAGCTAAATATTTGCACATCCTTGTGTCAATTGAAGCAGTTTTATTAGGATTCACCTTGGTTTGTTCAAGTTTGGGTTGAGAATGGCTATGAGAACATAAATTTGTCTGATTTTATCAGAGCCATATGTCCTTGCTCATGTTACCTAAAGTAGGTGACAGACTATAATGAATGCTTATTTGGTGTTAACTTCATCAACAACTTGTTACTCTCTCTATTACATATGAGGACTTTCCGACAATTGTTGCATTAGTTTAATTAGTCCTTAGTGCACCTTCCCAGGTCCCTGTTACTATGTGGGTTCCTTTGATACCCAGGCAAACAAGACTTCTTGAAAAGGGAGCTAACAATGCTTGGTACAAGGATTTGATCAAGGATTGGATCACCTATGGCTGCATGGTTTGATCGTGTTGCTAAAGGGTGCCTTCCTAGCCTTTATCGTGCTACTCGCCCTACAGTTTGAGCAGGGAGCTCCAATTGAGTGTTCCATTTCCACACAGATTTGTTTTGATGTTTACATATTTATCTCACGTATGCTGGAAGTGATTTGTATGTTTCTTTGGATTACTATAGCATTGAGCAAGACAGTTGCAACTCTGTGGATGTTGAAATAATTTATTGTCATTACTATTCATGGGTTGTTTTCTGAGCATTTGTTATCTCCTTGCCTTTCCTATATAGAGAAAGTTATAGCTGTGAGTTCTGGAAAGCAGACTCTATTTCCTTTATTGGACATAAAATCCCAAAGAAAAGGATTCAAGACACAACATGGATCGGGAAGAAAAAGAGGAAATTGGACAACTCAGTATTATAAAAACATGTGCATTGTGCAAAGGTTTCAATGGCTTTATTCAAGCTTTAAAATAGGTTTATGCCAGGTAATGGATAGACTTGATCTAAAATATGGATTGAATTTTCTTGCATTTGTTAAAGGTTTTGAATAGGGGGATTATCTTTTGGCATAGTTTCAAGGTTTCTACAGATAGAAGCCTTCTAAAGGCTCTATGGCTTCAAGTTTTCAAATACTTGGAAAAGTTCAGATTCTTAAATAAGAAATCAAGAGTTATTACTAACAACAAATGATCTGGGCACCATGCATCATCAATGATAGCAAATACACTTTTGTTCAATTATTTGCAAACACAAACTGTCAGGAATCAAAAATATTCTAGTTAAAATTTGAAAGACAGTTGGAATTCAAGGCAGTGAAACTGTAAGAGCATATTAGTGCTAGGATAATCGTTGTTCTAGCTAATCTAAGGTTAGGAACCATTAAATTATTGTTGGTTCAGAGTAGTGAAAACACCAAGTCTGCAGTCTAAAACAAATGTGAGCAGATTCTCTCAAGCTTGAGACATGTTCACCTTTCTTCACTCCCCTCCCCACAATGAGGAAACATAGATTCTCTTCTTCAGCCCACATAACTAGCTTATTGCTTTCTCCTATCATCTAGACATGAGGTGCATAGCTCTCTTATTCAACACCAACACAAACTTCTAGCATTTGAGGCCCCTCAGCTGTCTGATCAGAGGATAAACAAATCACTTCATTTTTCCACTGTATCCATGAGACATTGTGAGTAGGCACTGTCACATAAGAATGGGCAAACTACAACATAGCAGTCAATCAATAATTGCATTATCCGTTAAGTAACCCTTGTTTTAATTGACTTGGCCAAGGAGGGTGATCTTGATAGAGAACATTACCTCATAGACTTGGTTTTCCTTGCGTAGATCAATATATTACCAAAATATTCCTCTCTTTCATGGCCTTGGATGGTAGCATAGACATATTGTAGCCTTGATCTCACCTCTTAGATATTCCATTGTTTGATGGTAATAAACAAGGTAACGGAATAAACATCAAAAGTCACTGAGAATGGCATGTCTTCTTATATTGACAAATGACAGTTTGAAAGCTAGGCATATGTTGATTCAAGTTTCTGTCAATGCAAATTACAACATTCTTGTGGCTATTTGCTCATGGCTCATCCACTATTCTTTCTAGGTTCCAACCATTTATGCAAATCACAATATTAATAGCTGACCTAAGAACTTTAGTCTCTTCAATATCCTTTCCCTCAAACCTAACAACACCATTTACACCTAGACCATCATTATGGTATTAGCAATATCAAGTGGTTGTGGAAGGCCATAAAATTACCATTACTTATTTGTAAAGATATCACATGTTAATGGATAAACACTGAAAATACCTCATAATGGGTAACCATAGAAGAAACTGTCTGTGATCAGGTAGCTTCAGACAAGTCTGATCAACAATGTTAACTGCCATCAACCTTAGGTTCCCTTTATAGATAAACAATCAAGCAGGTCTGGTGACAATATAATTGAATAGGTTCTCTCTGGTTTACTAGTATCAATTAAGTACCTATTTGATCTTCCCATTCTTGGTGCCAACTAACTAACCTTGCACGACACTGCATAGACAAACCATTTATTGGTGTAGTGATAACCTTTCTCATATGTATGTTGATGAATCTCTGAGGCCACCATTGCCTGAAACACATACCCAAGTATATAATTATGTATTTTTCTCTATTTAAGTTGATACAAAATTCTTTACATACAACCTAAAAAGAAATCAACAGTTGAAAATGCAAATTGCTAAATTATCAACAACATTACTGGGATTTTAGATGAAGAGAATGGATTAGCCATCAGATGTTTTGAATAAAAGCTAAAACTGTGCCTGCTAGTATCTCAAGATAGAATGTACATTCAGTTTCAAAAAATAGACCCCAAAGTATAACTATAGTATGTTAAGTTAACAAGCTATTACAATGACAAACTAATCATTTGTCATTGTAATATCCAGTGACCAAGACTGCTGTTAAGCCCTTCCTTTTCTATTGATCATCCAAATTATGTTAAAATCCATCAACTGTCGTATTTAAACTAAGAAGAATTTGCAGAGGATTTTGAGATATGTATGTTACCTCTTTTCCTAGTTGGTGACTTGAATGCCTGTTGAGGTGAATAGAATTTGTTCACGGAACCTACAAAACTCGCTAGATGAAATAGTGGGAAATTATCAAGTCATTGTGGCGGCTAAGTGCAATAAAATACCATAACATCAACGCCTCTAGAACAGTGTTGGTTTAGACTTATTTTGGCTCTATTAAGATGATGTATCAAGCTAGTTTTCCTTCCTGAAAACCTTAGCTGCATACACAGTAGTATAGTTTCCTTCCACAATTGAAATCAACAGACTATAACTCCTGCCAGGTTGAGTCCAGTTGTTCAATCCAACTTAAAAATAGAATTTGATTCCACCAATGAATATGCCATTTTAGAAGACCTGCCATTTAAAGTGAAATTGCTAAAAAAATTCAAGTGCCTGCACCAAATATCCATGGTTCTATTCCATTTTTGTTTTCATTGACTGCATTCTTGGTACCCTTGAGCAAATGATCCCAACCTTTGAGAATGGTTGTTGTTGAGCATCTCAAATCAAGCAGGAGAAAGCCTGGTTATTTTTAGGAGAAGTTGCAATGGGGCAAAGAAATGATCTCATTTCAACAAGCGTTCCTTGAGGAAATATGAGAGGAGGTTTTGCAGTTTAGACTGGAAGAGAACACCAAAGCTCAGAACATACTGGCAACAATTTGGGCTCTTCTTCATTGCAGTGGTCCAACCTGTTGACCTAAGGCATTTTGGGACATGGGAGAAGGTAATCCAACTTGATTTTCAAATTGCCTGTTTTTTTTAGGAACATTTGAGCCCTTGAAACTGCATTTCCTTACTGCTTTGGGTGGAAACCCTATGACCGCACTTCCTATGAAAAGGTATCCAATATTTTGAGACTGCATTTCTTCACTTCTCTGGGTAGAAACCCTATGAAAGGTATCCAATATTTTGAGACTCCATTTCCTCACTGCTCTGGGTGGAAACCCTCCTAACTTCAAAAAGTTGTGAGACTACCTCTGCTACAATGGATGGTCATAGGCATATAAGTCATATTTCATGTAAAATAAATAAAAATTGCATGGTAATAAGAAGGATGGTGCACAAGACTACTAGTGCAAAAAGTAATAAGCAGCAACATGGAAAAACATTGGTGAAACTATGACCGCACAACACATGGGTTTTTATCCAAAATTCACTAAAAATTTATCAATTCACAGTAAATCGATAAACTTACCAGGGATTTTGTAAGCAAAGAAGGTGGTGTTGACGCCAAAGGTGCAGAATTTCGTGGCCTGCCTCTTCAAAAGTCTCCAAGTTCTCTCCAATGCTTCTTTATCCATGGCATCTATGGCAATTAAATAGAGAAATTGTAAAGTCTCAACAGTGGTTAATATCAATCCCAATCTCCTCAACGGGTATTACCAATATCCATATCCATAACCCACCAAACCCTCCAATGTTTGGCACCAATGGATAGGTTATTTGACACGAATTAGGGGGTTGAGCAGTAATCGGAATTAAAGGATGGTGGTTAAGGAAAATTGGCCATCGGCCATGAATGTCATTATCGTAGAGGTGGGTGCACAGCTGTTTAGTAAACTAGTTGGGTCGAGTTGCATATGAAAATAGATTTTTTTTGTTTCTTTATATATATATATATATATATATATATATATATTTTATTTTATTTTGAAAATA
>LPNX011139407.1:72865-136874 GCA_001517045.1 Pseudotsuga menziesii
TAGAAGTATGGTATACTGGGTAAAGCCAATTGGTATGGGGTAGACTACCCAACCAATTATTATAATCTACTAGCCCATTCCTAGTTGGGTGTAAGCCACGCATATCAAATCTATATTCTAATTCTATTTAATTGGAGGTTTCTTTCACTCCTGCCATGTAATGTCTCGTGCCCCAATGAGTTCCCTCAACATCTGTACTCCCCGGCCTCCAGTTGTACTCCCCAATTCCTCTAGTTTAATTGTTCACTCCGAGCAATCAATCTACTAGCACCCTCTTGGTAAATAGACTATCTATTCCTCGTAGCATAACTTCCTTTCTATCATGAACCAACTAGCTCTTGGCTGTCTTACCTTGTGAATCTACTCATCAAGGAATGTCATTTGAAAGCGAAACTAGGAAACAAGGCAGAATGGGACCTATAACTGACTATTTATCTCCTTCTCAAAGAAATTAATATATAAGGAAAGAGGTCGAACAATAAAAAATGGTAAGCAAAGTTACCAGTATAAATAATATGTATAAAGGCAAGTTCCCCATTTGAAATAGGCACCCAGAGATAAAACTCATGGCACCAAGGTTTGTAAGAATCGCCCTCAATAAAAATATTCTAACGAATATTTCCTTGCATAAGAAGGCATCAACTCCTGTATCAACTATGGGATCGACTGCATGGAGTAGCATAATGAGTATCGGCATCAACTCTTTACGCATACTTGGATTGATTAACAGCATCGCCACCTAACATTAACTACATGAAGTACAAACATCAAGTGTATAAACTCTTGGGATTGACAACATTTATATTTTTTTTGGTTTTTTTATATTTTTTGTTTCATTTTTATTATTTTATTATATAAATTATGTTAATTGGTTATATATTATATTTTTTTAATAATTATCATATAAGTTATTTAGTTTTATAAATGGAGTAGTTTATACGGAGTTGACGGTTTGGCCCGAAAGTCGGTCGACGTTGTTGCCACTTCTCCCTCTCAACCTTTCGCATCAAGCTGGCCTTATATGTAGAACATTTCTTGAAGGTATCAATGTTTGTCTCTGCCATTTATGGGAGCTGGTCAAACAGTCTTATGATCCCTCTTCTAATACAACTCGGCTCTATAGTTTTGTGAAACACTTGTGTACTACAAAGTGATGTAGATTACTATTCAAGCACTGTGTGTGAAAGTTATTATTGAGGTTTCATCAAACACTTGTGAGCACTGTTGAAAAATGGATGTAGGTTTCTGGATATACAAGGTTTGATTTTAAGCTTACTGCAATGGGCCCTTACAATATAATATGCTCATAATACAAATATTTGGTATTGATTCAAAAAAGAAATATGACAAATTTATATGAGAAAAATATTTAAATACCATACTTAAAACAAAGTTCAATACTCAGGAAACCAGATCTAAATATTACATAAACATCTGACCTGTGCAAGGGATATTAAACATCTAACCTGTACAAGGGGAAAATTTATAGCACCTTCAGTCAGTAAATAGTCTCCTTTAGTGGTCATTATTTGACTTTGAGAGTGAGATGGTAATGTGTGGCTGTGAAATGAGTACACCCAACTCTGTTTGTGTCCCTTTGCAAGCAGATAACAACAATATAACAATGTTGTAATGTCAATCTTGTTTCCCAATGGTGTGCACCCTCTTTTTCGCAATGGTGTGCACCCTCTTAGTACCCACGCTGCCTCTAGCTGGAGTACTAGTTTCCTCTCTGTTACTAAATTGAATCATGTGATGGCATATTGATTATATCAATAGTGATACGATTGTACATCAACCACACCCAATGTACATTGATCTTCCTTAAAAAAAACACAGATGCTTGCAATGCAGAAACTCCCTTTGAGTTCATTTTCACTAAAGTTCAGCCACGAATTTTAAATACATGCTTCTAACTATGATTTTCAATATTTAATTGTATGTATCAGGTTCATGATCAAACCTTTATTGTGACTTTTCTCATAAAATAATCTCTCTGCAGATCCATCGAATATGTGGCAAATGGCCAAAACACTTTTTCATATTCTCAACACAATAATGCATATAGTATAAATTATGGGATTTTACTTGGTGAACTTGCTTGTATGGGAACTTTATTTATCTGCACCCGGAATATTCTGTTTGAGCTCCAATTGGATATGGAATGGAATAATATGTTAGGCATGGCTAATAAAATGGAACATCAAACTTCCGGATCATTGTTCGGCCTCCATGATCTGATCGCCTCTCTTCTCTGCTGGAATCTGTTCCCCTGCCGCTGCGTTTGGGTTATCTTCCACGCCTTGACCTATCATATCAGTATGATTCACCAGCCCTTCCCCTTAATGATTTCTCATTTTTGGATTGATAGTTTCCCCTTAAAGATCATGTTTTTCCATAAGCATTGGTATGTATGCACGCATTTTCTCTATCCCTTCATGTTCATGCCCATGCCCATGCCTTTACCGCTAAGTTTGATAATAATAGCGGGCTTGCATAGGAAACCCTACTTCACTTTGATGGGGCCATGGACAGAATATTTACCTGTTGCTCAAATATGAACAACAACAAGCTCAAGAGGAATGTATCACTTACAATTCGTGGGTGGAAGCACGTCGTCATATTGATCCAAGAGTTGTTCTTATCGAACATGTCGAACTGACCGACCCAATATTGAATGTCATCTAAACAAGTTGTCGAAAGTAAGCAAAACCTGATTTGGCTTGTGGTTTGGCCCTTGACATGAATTTCAAATGCTATGGGAATAGGGCATGATGATGATCAGGGTTGGAATTTCATTTCTTCTTGGGTTGGAATTTCAGACTAATTTTTGTTTTTTTACGTTTTGGGTTTTTATTTTTCAAAACATACAAAGTTTTATTAAGAAAAAAAGTTAGTGTAAAATTTTTTCATTAATAGGTTTTTATTTTTCAAAACATATAAAGTTTTATTAAAAAAAAAAGTTAGTGTAAAATTTTTTCATTAATAATTTTTTATTAAAAAATTTAAGCAATAAAAAGATTATTTTTTATTATATACTAAAAAACTATAATAAAAATATTTACCAAATATAACAAAAATCATAAATGACACCCTCTAACATTATGCAATATACACCCACCATATCCATATTACTTGCAATTAAAATTTGGGTTTAGAAACCACTTTCATTAAAGTTCAACCTCTAGAAAAATTAAGAAAAAATTAACGGCGACTTATAGAAATAGCTAAACATAAAAAATACGTCATTGATTTTTTACCAAAATTAAAACATCACTTCCTCTCACATCTGGGAAATTAGTATGCATTTAGGAGGTACTCACACCTCTCACACCTAGCAAATTAGTATGCATATTGGAGGTACACACTGCTTGGAAAGGTGCATTTAAAACTGAAAACTATGGTTTTGTTTTTAACTTGGATGAATAACTATGAAAATCAACCCCAATTCTAATGTAAGAAATGATTATAACTCAATGGTATATAAAGTTTTCAATCATATCTAAATAAATTTTAATACCAATGAAATTAATTATAGTTAAATAAATTTTAACAATTCTCAATATTTAAAGCATAATACCATATTGATTTTTATATTTAAAGGGGCTTTTATATTTAAATGGATTGTGTGGCTATGAAAGGGCTTTTTGTTGGCTTTTATATTTAAAGGGATTGCTAAATGTGTCTCTATGAAAGTTTTTTTTTAGATGTCCTTGAAAGATTAAGTAATAAACTTTAAAAAAAATGCAGGGGACATACTCTTATGAAATGTATAGAAGTAAGAAGAGTCAAATAGAAGAAACTAAGTAAACCACCTAAAACAAGTCTATTACATCATAGTCAAATATGATTGGGTATATTTTAGGACCCTATCTCTTACATCTTAGTGCAACCTTTGGTACCTTAAAACATTATTCAGCTAGCCCAATTAGGGTTAAGAAATGGCTAAGGCTCTACTTTGACTACCTCTTCTCCCAAGTAAGAAACAAAATCAAATTTATGGTAGGGGAAGTAATATGAGATTAAAAAAAAAATTAATTTCTCAAGCTAATAGAGGTAGAGGATTTTAACCACCCAGTATGTTAAAAACAAATAATATCCACAAAAACCCCACCTATAAACAAGATCTATGTTGCTCCCACGTCTTTTAGGTATACCTCTTATATAACTACCATAGTCATATTCAATGGTTATATATTTGGCATTATTAAGGGATAACATCCCAATAATGGCGTTATTCTATGTTATGTCCTTCCTTACAAAACTCATTAGAAAAGGCCATGTAGCAAGTTCTAGTTGCATATATACTCCATTCACCAGTATTGAAAGGGATTACTATAATATCTAGTACTAAGAGTGAGGAACTACAATCAATATTGGTTAAACTAGAGAAGTAATGGATGGAGGTTGGTGAGTTGATTGAGACCGGTTATTTTACCCTATAATTGGAAAGTTTAGGGATCTATACAGACACCCAGGTCTATGACGCTTATAATATGGTGTAGAATGAGCAAGAGAATAATTTATGTTAGTAGATTGAAAATGTTGGCCAAGGGTTATATGGAACATATTGTGTTTCCAACATAGTTTTCTCCAACTACTAAAACTAGAACAACTCATTAACATGGAAAACATATACACGCACCTACATACTAAGTCCAGTTGAAAGATGTCATGAAGTCCATTTTACTTTGTAAAGGGAAGGACCAAATTCATGATAGCATGCCATTGAGTAGTTGGTAGTTACTAACAACGATCTCAAGGAATATGTTAGACACTCAAGATTCTCTACTTTGGACATTGTCTAGGATTTTTCCACTTGTGACTCTATTGGCTTCCCCTGCTACATTAAGGTGCTCCTAATTCTTATAGATTTTGTCTCTACTACATTGTCTAGGGTCTACCATTTTGAGTCCACCCCTTATTAGGATTTTTTAGTGTATTTTTCTTAATTTTGGACATGCTCTAGGAACTATGACATTGATGAGATGTATCTTTCATGCAGTTGCTTTGTTGGATCTCTGAAGATCGAGGTGCATGGCACTAATATTACTAATAGAAGGTAGAAAATTTACACTACATTGTCAAATTTGCAATTTTCCATGACACAATTAAAAATGACTAACATAAATGACTAATTCATATTCTTCTAGCTAGTCACTTTTTATGTCGTGACCAAATTAGTCGTTTATGTTAGTCATTTTTAACTCTTTCACTTATTATCTATTCATATTTGTTAACCAGTGACTAAATTAGTCATTAATTTTAGTCGTTTATAGTTGGGTCAATCAAAATTGCTCATATTTAGTAGTAAATCACTTTAAAAACACTTGGTGACTAGAATTTTTAGTCACTTAGTAGCTAATTCCTCATTTTGTACTAGTGTTAGTAAGAGGTTTGTACCTACAGATATTTGATCCATCTCGGCACTTGATAGAGCCTAGGATTTGGATCTATGCTGGTAATTTGTATTCATCTATAAGTGTTTGGTAATCCCAGAAGTTGTCCCATTTGAGCAATCCAAAAGACTAGTTTGCTTGGTGTGAACCTTTCAGCCTCCCAATTCGAATTTAGACCTACATAAACTTATTTGTTATCATTAATAACACCATATCAGATATCTGCAACCTTCCCTTATTCAATTCCCTTCATCACCGGTTACCGAGAAGTGACAAACAAAGGTTTTAGTTTCCATATATTGGGGTGCCCAGGAGCCTTTAAGTAGACTTCAACCTCACTAATGTTGAAAGATAAAAGGTCCCATTACATTATGCATATAAACCCAAGTTTTCACAATCCTCTTCCTTTTATTGGTTTGGACCTACCTCCTCAGTGATTCTGACACCATTGACTAGTACAAATCCCTTTCACTTCACTGTTTGTTTTGAATTCTTTTTTAGAAAACTGAATTAATGATCAATATGGTCTTATTCGATCTGATATGAACTAATGGTCTTATAACTACAATAAACCTTTGTACCAAGTTTGGGGTAGTTTGAGTTGAGTCTTATAGTGTTTATTGCAATTTTAATTAAAACTAGTCATTGCTTCCCTTGTGAATTTGCATAGTGTGCCTTAGTCCTAGAAAGGTTCACTATAGTGGTATCAGAGAACTTTCCTATACTCATGTGGAAATTAAGATCTCAATTTCAGATTTGTAACTCTAATAATGATACCTGTTATAGTTGAAGAAGATTATTATGAGCAGTATGAAGAAGAGTACAACTACATCGATGAAAAACCAACATGCATCAGTTCATGTCATTTTTATGATCAGATATGGAAGGAAGAAATTAGGACTTATCCATTGAGGTCTATATTAGGTGATGATCAAGTAAATCTATTGGAAATCCACTCTTCTAAGTATCTCCATAATTATCAAGCATTAAAAGAACAAATCCGGACAATCTTGTCTTTCTAAGAATACTACGAAGTGGAGGTTGGAAGGAAGTTGCAAAACATGGACCCCTCTTATAGTAGGGTAAAGCATATTGTTGAAAATGTGTGTTATGAAGTGGAGAATTTGTTCCAATAGTGTGAAGCATCACCATCAAAATTCTCTACACATAAGAATCCAATGACTAAGGGCACACCCAGAGACCCTCATGGTGCAGAAAGAACAAATCTCATAGTCAAAGTTCATGCAGCACAATAGTCTCTCAAGTGAAGAACCATGAAGTTCCTCTAGTCAGTACATCGATATTTTGAAACAAAGGTATGAAAACAAAATTTATTTCTTGTATGCAACTAAGGAACCATGCACATATGAATATTCAACAACCCCTTATCGTGTTGTTGACGATTTGGGAAGTGAGTCCACTCCATGTTTTTCGAGCTTCTTTGTTGTTGTGTTCCAGGTCACTAAAGATAAGATTGATGATGAGATGAGTTCAAAGAAACTTAAGGATAGTCAACCATACTATGGAGAAGAATATATTTCATCCTCTCATCCATCACTAGTTCTTCACAGTGGAGCAAAAGACATTTCCTCCCCAATCGGTTGCACACCAGTTGATTTGGTGCAAGATTCGGATACACCATCTCCCCCATTTGAAGGAAAAGACATGATACAAATGTATGAAGAAATTTTATATTATATTATTATTTTACGTTATCATGATGTTGCATCCACTTATGAGGAGAAGCTTGGCAATGACATGGTTCAATAAACTAGCATTGAGACTCAAGTTTTGGGTGTGGATGATGATTACACTAAGAGGGATGTATTGTTGGATGGGATTCTATAGATTCTCATATGGTGGGTGAAATCACACGTGATAAGCCATTTGGTGTGTTTGTGCTATAAATTGTTCCTTGACTACCACAAGAACAAGCTAACACAATCTCAAAAAAAAAAAAAAAATGAAATTGGTTTTTTAGGGTTTTGGTTTAAAACTTCATCAGCAAGGAGGTAATAAACATTCACAAGCTAATAAAGAACTAAATCATGCACAAGTTAGATAAACTATGGATCAAACACATCCCAATAAGCCATAAACATTACACATGAAATACTAATTCCACCCAAAAGCTACAAGCATTTACATGAATAAAACCTTTCAACAAGAAATGAAATTGTAGACTGAGTAATCAACCAGATTAGAAATGAAACATCATGACAGGTAAATAGGCTTATCAGTTTATATATAATCAATAACGGTCATCAACTTACATAAGAGTTATAAGTGTTAGCTTGAGATATCACAGCTTAAAAGCCTCTCCTTGAGTCAAAATTCAAACCCTACCTTCATATGATTTCCTACTTTTATCCTTCTTTCATAAAAAATAGTTACATAACTAACTAACTAACTAACTTTTAGGTTAAGCCTCGAAACTGCCACTAAGATAATTGTATTTTCAAAATAAACTATTAGTTGTTACAAAATAAACCACATGACACCTATCAGTAGTAATCTTTATAGGTTTTTGGCTGCCTCAGCCAGTAATGCAATCCCCTCTAAGGCATGTGACTTCCTTCTATTTCTCAGCCGATATGCTTCCAACTATTCAATCTTCTTCGACAGACTCTCATTCTACTGGGTCAAGTCTTTAATTCTTTGGTTCAATTTCCCAAACCAGCTCTGAGTCTACTTCTTTCTCCTTAAAGCTTCTTTTGAAACATAAATTAACTCCTGGTAATGTGTGTTTATGTTATCAAGATCCTCCCTTAACATTTTGTTTGTCATGACTAATCCCTTGTTTGTTTCATTCAGAAAACTGATTTGATATTTGCACTGCTTCACTGTTTTCTGCAGATTTTCGATTTCAAAATCTATGCACGGTCCCTCTTTTGTTGTAGAAGTCTTGTTTGATAACCATGGAATGTTCATTTTCCTAAAAATCAGATCATCATCTTCCTCGTCTTTATCTGCTTCTTCTACAGGAACTTCTATCGGACCTATCTCTTTCAGGTATGCAAACTTTTGGCTGCTCTGCAACCTTGTCTTTTTCTGGTGATGACTCTAAAGTCACTAAATTTTCCTTCTTACTTTAAAACTGCTTAGAATCCAAACCTTATTCTTCTCCAAAGTCTTCTTGAGATCAAGAGTCTTCAATTATAGTAACCTTCTCTTTAGCTAACTTTGGATTCAAAATATTTTTCATGTTAAGGCTTAATTTTTTTTTAACTCTTGTTTTAGGTCTCCGTCTCATTTCTGCTCCTCCTAGCATTACAAATGATTTGCCTTGATATTTAACAACTGAGATTTGTAAAGTCTCACCTTTTAATCCTGCTGCAACTGACTCTTCTTTAGAATTTTCATTTAAACTCTGTATATTATTAGCTTTCAGCTTATCTAGAGCAGGATACTCCATTATATCTTCATGTATACCTGTAAAAATTTGATTCTGTTCCAAATAACTCCTGCCTTCTTCCTGTTTTATATCAACTCTATGGTTCTCTTCTATATTCTCTGAAAAATGCTCTTGATTTTCATTAAGTGCTCCTTTAACCTCTTCATATTCAGACTCTTCAAATTTATGAACTGAACTTTCTTCTCGAATACTGTATTTCACCAGCTCATCAACTATTTCTCTCTTTAATCTCTTTACAAGGCAATGTTGTTTGTTCATCTGCCTCTTTTTAGTTTGACCTTCTTGTTGAGAATGAATACCTGACCAAAACACAAATTGTTCCCAGGTTCTACCCGTTTTCTTAAGAGTTGTGTTAACAATCAACTTTACAATTCCATGATGAAAGATAGATTGTTGAGTGTGGTCTTTATGCCCTTTTACTCTATTTGACATTTTTAGCAGGCTTTTTAAAAAGAAAAAGGGTAAATTCATTTTGGACTCTTGATTTAAATGTTGGAGGAATCTGATATGATATTTGAAGACTAAGGCAAATCTTCCCTCACAAGTGATGTAACTCTATAGAATTCTGATAACCTCTCTCCACTCAAGCTCGAATTTATGTAACTGTAAACCCTTGCCCCAGTCTAGGGGTTTCGACCTCTGACAATAAGAAATCTTTTGAATTGAAAGTGAAGGGTATTTTCTTGAACCAAAGTTCTCCATCACCTGCTATGCATGTGGCCTCTTCAATTAACTCTCTGGTGAGTTCAAATTTGAGGGTGTCAAATGAAACAGTGTTCTTATCCAAACCATGTGCAAATCTATATGATAATTTCAGGTTAAAGCCATCAATTCTCTGGAAGAAATCAAACCAACCAGCCCTTTGAAAAATCGTTGCACAATCAAGAAAACTTTGTATCCATAGGTTCAACTCTCTTTGTTTTACCACTTTTTTTCATTTTCTGCAGTATAACCCTAGAATTTATACTAGTTTAAAATATTCAAAATGGTTCTTTGCAACGACGAAATTAGCAGCCAAGCAAATTCGTAACAAACAAGTTTACGATTTTTTTCAATAACCCAACAAAACCAACACCGTGTCAAAACAGACCACTACTCTGTCAATGATTTTAATACCTGGTTACACAGTTGTCAAGATGATAAATTGAACTCCTGAATATGCGCCATTACATCTTTGATAGGTTTTCGAAAACCTCCAATGCTTCACTTGACAGCTGCCACGATCTCCGACTGCTTCCTTCAATGACTTCACCAAACGAAAACCTGACAGGTATGACCACGATCCTTGCAGCTTCTCATACACCTATTATAATGATAAATGGGCTCTAAACACGTATCCTTCTGTCCTCGCAGGTGTCAAACATCTCCTACGGTCTTCGATTGCAAAACAACATCACTATTTTCCATAATTTCTCAGGCTCGAGATTCTTGTAGCACTTTTGTTCTTTGACCTTCACTCTTGCGCTAAAGGAATCCTCTTTTGCATATTTTTTAACCAAAGCTTAAAAACAAAGGTTTGGAATAAGCTTAAATTTTGAAATAAACTTTATTATAAGTTTTTGGAAAGCTTAAAGATATATATATTCACTAATAAGCCAAAGGAACAACCTTAAAACCCATCAAAATGAAATAAATCTAACCATTTAAAGCATTAAATCAATCAAAAAGTATTGATTTCCAAAAATTCTCAAAACCAATTTAAAATGTAAAATCATGGTAAACCAATGCTTGAAAAAATAAGACAAATAACCTAAGAACAACATCTAGTTATAACATCTCGCTCCTGTTGCGAGATGAAAGCCTCCTTGTGAGGTTTCAAGAACCTGTAGATCAGTGCCTTCTGTTCACTCAACCAAACCTGGCTACTACTCTACAAAAAATCTATTAGGTTATGGAGTCTTTATTCAATCTCTATCACGCCGGTATATACAATGAAATACAAGTCTCTTACCTTCATTGGCTGTAAAAGTGCTTGAGGAATTGTCCATTTACTGGATTAGACAATTCCTCACCTTCCAAATTTTGCAATATGAAGGTATTGTTCTCCAACATTTTTGAAATTATGAAAGGGCCAAACCATAAATTGTCAAATTTACCATGCTTACCTTTTTGTTCCTTTCTAGCATCCCACCTTAAAACCATGTCTCCACCTGAAAAGGTATTCTCCTTAATCTTCCTGTCAAACCTTTCTTTGATTTCCTTTCTGTACATTTGAGCCTTTTCTTCTAGAGCTTCACGTTCTTGTTGTAATTCAATAAGTCAAAAAATTATCCTTTGAATATCATTAGGTTCCTCCAAACTATCTTGAAATAATTTCATTATTGGAATACCTAACTGAACTCGAAATACAACATAGTGCCATATACTAACTAAAAAGGAGAGGAACCAATTGCCTTCTTAGTAGTTATCCTATCTTCCCAAAGTGCATATTTTAACATTGAATCCCATGACCTCTTATTCTAACTTAACAGCTTTCTAATGATATTAATAATTTTTTTATTTGTTGATTCTGCCAACCCATTTCCCTGAGGGTAATAAGGTGTAGAATGCTTCAGAACAATTCCATTTTGTTCACGGAATGTAACCATAGCTTTAGACTTGAAGGCTTTTGCATTATTAGTTAGAAATTTTTTAGGGAACCCAAATCTACTTAGAATATTCTCTTGAATAAAATTGATTATCACCTTATCAGTTTCATTCCTTGTGGGAATAGCTTCAACCCATTTGGTGAAAAAATATGTGGCTATAAGTATCCATCTATGTTGTCCAGAAGAATAAGGGTTTATTTCTCCTATAAAGTCTAAGCCCCGCTGCTGAAAAGGAGCATTAACTGCAATGGGCTTCAATGGTAAAGACAGAAGTTTTTTTTTACCAGCAAACTTTTGACATGGAACACAAGCTCTAACCTACTGATATACATCAGAAAACAGAGAAGGCCAATAGTACCCAAACTTCAAGATTGTATAAGCAGTATCCTTCCAGTATTTATGCCCTCCACAAGCACCCTCATGTGATTCCTAAATGACTTCCTCAATCTCTGGCTTGTCTAAACATCTAAGCAATACTCCTCCTAGATCCTTCCAAAGTAATTGCTAATCTATTAAACAGTATTTAGTGGCCTTCAATTTCAATGATCTAACTGCATTTTTGTCTAAATGTTTATGACACTGTAAATACAATAAGAAATTAACAATGTCAACATACCAAACTGAGTCTGCATATATACCTGTCATAAATTTGCTCTTTGCCTTGCCTTGCTTGCAGTTCTTCTGGTACTGATTGTTTTGCCATCAAATGGAGGCCAAGAGCTTCACAATTTGAGTCTACCAACAATTCAGCTAAACCCTATCCCTTCACTAGCTTAGTAGGCTTGATTTCCACATCATATTCCATAATATTTGCAATATGCTTTCCCCTCTTTCCTTCAGAATCTGGCTGGGTTAAAATGCCTTTTATAGCAGCATTAGGAACATAAGCAATGATCTTTGAATGTAAAATATAAATTCTCAAAAATTTCAATGCCTTTACTAGTGAATATGCTTGCTTTTCCAAGGTACTATACTTCAATTATGAATCCCTTGGAGTCTTACTAAAGAAAGCAATTGGCTGCTCCAGTCCTTCTGCATTTTTCTATAATAAAATAGCTGCTATTGTGTCATGTGATGCAAAGGAAAAAGTCAGAACATCTTTCGAGAAATCAGGGCTCACCAACACTGGTGCTTCTATAAGGTCCTGCTTTATCTTCTCCAATGAGGTCCTAGACTCTATTGTCCATTTCACTTCTTGATCTTTCCTTAACATAGTTGTTATCTGCTTTATAGTTTCAGCAAAATTTGGTATAAACCATCTCAGAAAATTAATCTTGCCAATGAAATACTGAACATCCTTCTTACTTCTAGGAAAACTGATTTTTAAAATGGATTTAACTCTCTCAAGATCCATCCTTATTCCATCTGTTGAAACCAAATGTCCCAGAAGATTTCCCTCTTGAACAGCAAAATGTGACTTCTTTGGATTTAATGACAGTCCATATTTCCTGCACTTCAAAAAGGCTTGTTTGAGGTGTTTTAGATGTTCTTCATCAGACTGTGAAAAAACTACAAATTCATCCAAATAAATCACAACAAATTTTTCATTTTCCCCAACAAAGGCTATATCCATAGCTCTTTGAAATGTCGCACCAGCATTTATCAGACCAAATGGCATCTTGTCATACATGAAGGTACCCCAAGGGGTAGTGAAAGTTGTCCTTTCCCTATCATTTGGATGCATAGAAATCTGATTATACCCTGAGAATCCATCCACCATTGACATTCTTTGAGTACCCATTACTTGCTGCAAAACCTACTCTATCTTAGGCAATCGGTAATTGTCTTTTAGTGAAGCTCTGTTTAAATTACGAAATTCCACACATAATCTTATCTCTCCATTCTTTTTCCTAATTGGAACTAGGTTAGCCACCCATGATGAGTATCTAAGTGGAACAATTATTTTTGCATCCAATAATTTTTTAACCTCCTTCTCTATGACTGGGAATAAAGTAGGATTTATTCTTCTTAATTTATGTCTAAAAGGTTTTACATTAGGCTTTAAAGGAACTTTATGCTAAATAATATTGGTGTCATAAGTTTTTAAGTCCTCATAAGACCAAGCAAAGACATCAACATGCTCCTTCAATAATTTAATGTACCTGTTTCTTTGCTCCCCTGAAAGAGATTTTGAGATCTTCACCATTCTAGGCTGCTCTTCTGTGCCAATATTACATTCTACAACATTCTCTTCTGAAGATTGCATTGCTGGTTTCAATGGAGTATCATCTTTTGAAAAAAATCTAAGGGGGACCAATCCTTTGGGAATAAAATTATCTTTCAATTCAATAATTTTATGTCCAGCAATCTCATTTTCTAAATATTCATCAACCTCTTCAACTTCCTCCTCCTCATCTTGATCAATCAACAAATTAGAAACTCACCAATCAATTCCAAAAATTTATTTATTTCTATTTCATCTTCAAAAACCCTCCATTATTTGATATTATCTGGTACTGAAGGTCTGTATTTGACTTCAATGGGGTATTTTAACTGAGTTTGCTTCGGAATTCTGAAATGTGTGGCTGCTAAAGCAAGTGAATCAGTTGTCTGGTTATGATCTCTAGCAATAAAGGAAATATTAAATGCAATAAAGAAGTTGTCAAACATGTCCTAGACCTCATTCCTATATACTTTCAACAAATCCTGCTTTACTTGATATTTGTCTCTTACCTATTGGACAAGTAATTCGGATTTGCCATAAACAAAAATTTGTTGAATGCCCAGGTCTTTTATAGCCTTGAAACCTAGTATCAATGTCTCATATTTTGATGTATTATTTGTAGTTACAAACTCCAATTTATACATCAAACTTATCAACTCACCACCAGGGGAAACCAAAACAATACCTGCTCCTGCTCCTTTAGATGAAGAGCCATCAAAATACATTTTCCACAACTCGTCATTTTGTTCAATAGAGTGTTTGACTGGTTTTTTCTTCTTAACCTATAACATACAAGTTGAATTGTCATCACTGAAATGTAACATGCAAGAGCCCAAATCCTTCTCTACAGCATAAAGTGGATGATTTTTCGAATTCTTGTCATCAGTGACAATGTAAGCATATTGTAATTCTCTTCCCAAAATCCTATTCTCTCCTCCAAAAACAGGAATTGTTGCATATGATAAATCCATTTGTAAAGTACCCCCCACCTTCTTGGCCTAAGATCTTGAAAGTAACATTCCAAATTTAGGAGTAATATCTACCACCACCACATCCATGATGACACTTTTGATAGGTAACTAAGTTAAATTAACCACCATATCCTTAATCACTTCCAAACATTTGACAGCTCTGGAATCAAACGCATATAAGTCCTTATAGGGTTTTGTGATAATTAACCCCAAAGCCTCCATGACTGCTTTAGGCATCAAATTGTGAGAAGCACCAGAATCAAGTAAACAATTATGAATCATCTGACAATGAATTGTCAATGTTATATAGAAATGTGGAGATGAATTTGAATCACTTTCAGTTTTATCAACTAAAGCAAAACCAATAAATATTTTAGGATGTTCTTCCTTTAAATTCACAGTATCTGAGGGTACTTGGTTAGCAGTTGAACCTATCATCTTCAGAATTGGATTTCTATAGAATGGATTCTTTATTAACTCAGTAAAAGGCACTGGAATTTTTATTTTACACAATTCATTTTCAAAATTGAATGTCTGCACATTCCTGTTTATCTCTTCAATTTTTGCAGTCTTGTTTGACTCACCCTGATCTATTCTCTTATCTTGTGCTTAACTAGATGACTGTTTAGGAGATGAAATTGTTTTCTTCTTTGGAATATGAGATACCCACTTTGGACCAGACCTTAAATTAATAGACCTTCCTGGTTTCTTATTGACCTATATCAGCTGAAACTTGAGGAGCCAAATCACTTTCTGTTTGGTAAACATTTGCATCAAAAAATTCAGAATTCAGCTATTCATCTTTTGTTAAAAAATCTTCAGCTGATAATTATCCAAAATAATTCATATATTGATTTAAATCTTCATCCTGCACATCTTCACCCTCTTCAGTTTCATCTATCATATTATTCTTCAGAGGAGGGGGAACTCTTTGATCCTCATTTTCTCTTCTCTCCCTCTATATATCATTGTTTCTTCACTCTCTAGGGATAAATCTGGGTGCAAACTGGCGCCTAAATTGATTGTGATTATTAGGGTTTCTTTCTCCTTCTTGTGCAGGAATGTTTAAATTTTTTCTAGTTCCAATTTGTTTAGTTTTGATGTTAAAATTTTGACTAACTTAGCCATTTCATCAATTTAGCTATCAGCTGACTGTGATGTGGAGGGTGCTAGAATCACTTCTTTCTTACCTTTCCTATCATATGTTTTCTGATCTGAATTCACTTTAAGTAAGATAAGATATTGGATTCTACCTCTAATGCAGCTTCTTGCGTGTTTAATAAAGTGGTTGGTCTTCTCTCGGTTAAATGTAAAGAGAATTCATGGTCAAAAGAATTAGCATAAGTAAGATTTGTTGAAGTTTCAAGGGGTTTAATTTCTATCAAAATCCTACCATACATCTTGTTATATCCTTTCGAAAAATCTGCTATGGTTTCATCATTTTTCCTCCTTAAAGCTCCAAATTTAGTTATATAATAAGTATGGTTGTTTGTGTCACCCCATTTCCTCATATATGCATCTTGTAGATCCTCTATCAAGATGATTGAATTTGCTGGTAGTTTCCTGAACCACTTCCTAACTTCCCCATCCAGACTCTGCACAAATATTCTCATCCATACATCTTTTGCTTCAATGTTTTGGTTATCTCATAACTAAGGAAGGAATCCCAATGTTCTTCAGCAGCTGTTTCTCCCTAACCATTGAATCTTGGTAAATATTCTGATAATCCCCTCCAGGAAGGGCATTCAATGGCTGAGGAAGGACTAATGGTGCATACCTAGCAGCCACCATTCTATCCATCATGTCTAAAGGATGTTGTCCTTCCATTATGAAGCTTCTAGGGTTTGGTGAAGGAAAAGGTTTGTTTACTATACTGGAACTTGGATGAAAAGGGATTTTGCTGGTTTTGAATTGAAACAAAGGGATCTTTCCAGGAGACTTGTTTTTTTCTTTTCTAAAGGACTGAGGATCAGTAAAAACCTGGAAGCTGCTAACTGGTAAAGTAGGTATTGACCATGACAAACTTTCCTTTTTCTCCTCTAAATATGAAAAAGGTGATATTAGGTCAAAGAGCTCAGAAGTACATAAAGAAGGAGAAGACTGGAACTTTTGAATTTTTCTAGCTCTCTTCAAAATTTGTTCTGGATCAGAGACACCTTGATGCAAAGGTGAAGTAGGGTTTCTTCTGGTTCCAACCCTTTTGTTAGCCACTGTGGACCCTGTTTGGTGAAAAAGTAGTCTAAATGATTTGCTGATTTTGCTCACCTTTCAAAATCAGTTGAATGATGAAAAACCAGGGAAGATATACTTCAGTTTTGTCCCCGCCAATGGCGACAAAGATGTGTGTGCTGGAAATTGTTCCTAGACTACCACAAGAACAAGCTAACACAAACTCAAAAAGAAAACAAAATGAAATTGGTTTTTTAGGGTTTTGGTTTAAAACTTCATCAGCTAGGAGGTAATAAACATTCACAAGCTAATACAAAACTGAATTATGCACAAGTTAGATAAAATGTGGATCCAACACATCCCAATAAGCCATCAACATTACACATGAAATACTAATTCCACTGACAAGCTACAAGCATTTACATGAATAAAACCTTTAAACAAGAAATGAAATTGTAGACTGAGTAATCAACCAGATCAGAAATGAAACAACATGATAGGTAAATAGTCTTATAAGTTTATATATAATCAATAATAGTCATCAACTTACATAAGATTTATATGTTCTAGCTTGAGATATCAAAGCTTAAAAGCCTCTCCTTGAGTCAAAATTTGAACCTTACCTTCATCTAATTCCTTACTTTTATCCTTCTTTCATAAAAAATAGTTAAATAACTAACTAAATTGTAGGAATGTATTAAACCCACTCACAACTTAGGCTAAAATAATTATTCATTATTTGATTAATTATTCACCCACTAGCTTAATTAGTTGGCATCCACTTGCACCTTAAATTCAATACATGCCATCTATATCTTAGGAATGATTTATTTCCAATTCTAGGTTGATCTTGACCACCTTTTGACCATCCAGAATTAGTATACAGGACTTGACAGCAGATTCTGTTTTATTCTGCTTTTTCTGCTTTTCCTGCTTTTCTATGGATAAGATAAAAGCTAGTCAACTAGGAAACTAGGAGCTTTTGTTTCCAACCCATCCTCCATTAGTTTTTCTCCATTTTCTATGATTAGCATGTTTTTCCATCTCCTTGACAACTCACTCATGCTTTTTCCAACTCGTGAGGTCCTTGATAGATTTGGTAAGTGCTTTAGCCACCTATGGGGGTTTGCTATATTTTGGTAAGTCGGCCTTTTGAGCTTTATGAGTTGTTTCCATACAATTCGATTTTCCTATGAGGGACGTACTATTTATGTACACTATTATTCATCATTATTCAATGGAAGTATACACACCAATATTCATCTCTTCATTCATGTGATTCAATCTCTTTTCTTCTCTCTATTTTTCCTGTGTATGCTTGTGAGAATTCTTAGTAGCAAGATCTATTTCCTATGCTTCTTCTTAGCATCATTTCTCATAGCATTGATCTATTATTTCTACATGGTATCAGAGCAGCAAGGTTGATCAAGTTCTACAAAGTTGAGGAGCACATCCAGTCTCCTATCCCTCTCTGAAGAAGAGCTTGTCTAGCTTACAAGATTTTCTCCTAGTTTGTTTTGCAGGTTGCAGAGATTTTATTCTTGAGCACATCAATTCAGCAATATGGATTCTTCATCAGCTATAATTCTTAATTCCTTAAACTACCACGAATGGAAAGCCAAAATCTCCATTCTATTGCGCAGTAGAGGATTATATAGAGTTACACTAGCTTTGGAGAATGAGCCCAATGTTGTGATTGAGAAAGCTAAGTGGCATAATAGGTTGGATGAAGCCTATGGATTGCTTTGCCTCTCTATTTCTCCTGATATACTCTTTCATCTAGATGGTTTGACCACTCCAAACCAAGTATGGACTCAATTGGAGTCTCTCTTTGGAGTTCAAGATGATCTAAGAGCGCATCAATTGGAGATTGAGTTATTCTCACTGAGTCCAAGCAATTTTGAATCTCTTGAGGGTTTATTCACCAAGTTAAAGTCACTTGTTCTAATGCTCAAGCAATGTGGGATTGAGAAAGCAGATGATCAATTAATCCTTTCCATTCTTTCAAAATTGGGTCCTGATTACTCAGTTTTTGTGTCCACCTTTCATGCAACTAGGCTTGTTGTTCCTAAGTGGAAAATGCCTTCTTTAAATTATTTTATTGATTCACTAACAAAGGAGCAAGATAAATTGATCAATATGGGTGTCCTTAATTCTTCAAAGGATCATGCTCTCTTGGTTCAAGGAAGCAAGAAATTCAAATCAAAAGAGAAGCAAATTGTGAAGAAGCCAAAGTCAGAAATTGAAGATGAAGATTCATATGAAGATTTAATGAAGAAAGTTAAGAAGAAAGGGAGCACATCCAAGTGTTATTATTGCAGCAAGGGTTTTCATTCAGAGAAGAAGTGTTTCAAGAAGAAGATGGACATCATGTCTCAGATTCTTGAGAAGCATAAGATCGAAGTTCCAGATGAACTAGAGAAGCATGCTGATTCCTCAGAACAATGTCATACTGCGCAGTTCCAAGGTGATATAACTTATCCTTTGAGTGCCATAGTTCTCTCCTTTGCTCATGTATTTGATATAGATTTATTCTCTGATATATTAGAATTAGATATATCATAACCTTTCCTTGATGATCCTCCTCTCAGTCTACTAGATTCATCTCCCAAAAATTGTGATTTTTCACTAGATATTGACTTACCTTTGAGCAGCTCTTCCTCACAAGCTTGTATATATGATTTAGAATATTGTTTGCAGGATGATATGCATGTCATGACACATATAATACCACCATCCATACCATCTACCATACCTCTAAATAATCCAAAGACTATACAAATCCCAAGATCACTAGTTGATTCCTCATTGGTCTCTTATGCAGTGATATTTATCTTACATGGTTTGAAGTCTTTCCTATCTTTCATTGGCTGGTTATCCATGTCCTTAGTCATATTTGGACTGATATTAAACATGTTTGTATCTGTTCTAAACGCTTATTGTTCAGATCTTAAGCCCATCCATCATTCAGATTTTTACACCTATCAGTTTTCCCCAGTTGTTCATAATTTTCCTAGTCTAGCCCTATATCCTCATGGAGCCACTAAAGCTTTTGTCTTTGATGTTCCATATGCTAATTTTTCTGATATATCAGAGATTTATCAGCCTCATATCATATCTATACATGTGCTACAACAGATTGGAATATTTACATGTGATTCACATCACAATTTTGCAACTATTCAGGGAATTGGGTGTGAAATAAATTGTCTTAACTTTTGTAATCTTTGGGAAGGAGTATGCATAGATCTCTTTTCCATTTCAGATTATGTTTGTAGATCAGAGTTTGACAGCAGAAAGAAGCATTCATATAATGCTCCTACTTCATCAGATGATGAGATACAAGGAGTCTCTCCTCTTCCTTCTTACAGGTTCTACACTCCAACACATGATCATGGAGTTCATGATTTCTTCAACAAGTCTTCCATCCAGAAGCAGTTCACTCAGCCGATTCAAGTGAAGATAAGGATATGTTGAAGACATATTATTTCAAATTTTGTGCCTTGTCCTATCTTGAGGGAGGATTTTCCCCGTGTGGTTTTGCCTCTTTCCTCACTTTTCTGGACATAATAATTGTTAAAGGGTGACCATAGCCTTGTTGCTGGGCCCTATGTGCATCCATATGCATATATATGTTTTGTCATACCATCATAAAGTCAGACTTATAGTGGGGTGTAGGAATATATTAAACCCACTGACAACTTAGGATAAAATAATTAATCATTATTTGATTAATTATTCACCCACTAGCTTAATTAGTTGGCATCCACTTGCACCTTAAAGTCAATACATGCCATCTATATCCTAGGAATGATTTATTTCCAATTCTGGGTTGATCTTGACCACCTTTTGACCATCCAGAATTAGTATACAGGACTTTACAACAAATTATGCTTTATTCTGCTTTTCCTGCTTTTCTATGGATAAGATAAAAGCTAGTCAACTAGGAAACTGGGAGCTTTTGTTTCCAACCCATCCTCCATTAGTTTTTATCCATTTTCTAGGATTAGCATTTTTTTTCCATCTCCTTGACAACTCACTCATGCTTTTTCCAACTCGTGAGGTCCTTGATAGATTTGGTAAGTGCTTTAGCCACCTATGGGGGTTTGCTATATTTTGGTAAGTCAGCCTTTTGAGCTTTATGAGTTGTTTCCATACAATTCGATTTTCCTATGATGGATGTACTATTTATGTACAATATTATTCATCCTTATTCAATGGAAGGATACACACCAATATTCATCTCTTCATTCATGTGATTCAATCTCTTTTCTTCTCTCTATTTTTCCTGTGTATGCTTATGAGAATTCTTAGTAGCAAGATCTATTTCCTGTGCTTATTATTAGCATCATTTCTCATAGCATTGATCTATTATTTCTATATAACTAACTTTTAGGTTAAGCCTCGAAACTGACACTAAGATAATTGTATTTTCAAAATAAACTATTAGCTATTACAAAATAAACCACATGACACCTATCAGTAGTAATCTTTATAGGTTTTTGGCTGCCTCAACCAGTAATGCAATCCCCTCTAAGGCATGTGAATTCCTTCTAATTCTCAGCTGCTCTGCTTCTAGATCTTCAATATTCTTCGACAATCTCTCACTCGGCTGGGTCAAGTCTTTAATTGTTTGGTTCAATTTCCCAAACTGACTTTGAGTCTGCTTCTTTCTCCTTAAAGCTTATTTTGAAACAGAAATTAACTCCTGGTAATGTGTGTTTATGTCATCAAGATCCTCCCTTAAGCTTCTGTTAGTCATGACTAATCCCTCGTCTGTTTTATTCAGAAAACCGATTTGATATTTGCACTACTTCACTGTTTTCTACAAATTTTTGATTTCAAAATCTATGCACAGTCCCTCTTTTGTTGTAGAATTCTTGTCTGATAACCATGGAATGTTCATTTCCTAAAAATCATATCATCATCTTCCTTTTCTTTATCTGCTTCTTCTACAGGAACTTCTAATGACCTATCTCTTTCAGTACTGCAAACTTTTGGCTGCTCTGCAACCTTGTCTTTTTTCTGGTGATGACTCTAAAGTCACTGAATGTTCCTTCTTACTCTGAACCTACTTAGAATCCAAGCCTTCTTATTCTCCCAAGTCTTCTTGAGATGAAGAGTCTTTAATTATAGTAACATTCTCTTTAGCTAACTTTGGATTCAAAATCTTTTTCATGTTAAGTCTTAATTTGTTTTTAACTCTTGTTTTAGGTCTCCATCTTGTTTCTGCTCCTCCTAGCATTACAAATTATTTGCCTTGATACTTAACAGCTGATAGTTGTACAGTATCACCTTTTAATCTTGCTACAACATACTCTTATTTAGATTTACATTTGAACTCTGTAGATTATCATCTTTCAGATTATCTGGAATAGGAAACTCCATTATATCTTCATGTATACCTATAAAACTTTGATTTTGTTCCAAAGAACTCCTACCTTCTTCCTATTTTATATCAACTCTATGGTTCTCTTCTATATTCTCTGAAAACTGCTCTTGATTTTCATTAAGTGCTCCTTTAACCTCTTCATATACAGACTCTTCAAATTTTTGAACTGAACTTTCTTCTTGAATACTGTCTTTCACTAGCTAATCAACTATTTCTCTCTTTAATCTCTTTACAAGGAAATGTTGTTTGTTCATCTACCTCTTTTTAGGTTGACCTTCTTGTTGAGTATGAATACCTAACCAAAACACAAATTGTTCCCAGGTTCTACCCTTTTTCTGAAGAACTGTGTTAACAATCAACTTTATAATTCCATGATGAAAGATAGATTGTTGAGTGTGGTCTTTATGCCCTTTTACTCTATCTGACATTTTATGCAGGCTTTTTAAAAAAGAAAAAGGGTAAATTCATTTTGGACTCTTAATTTAAATGTTGGAGTAATCTAATATGATATTTGAAGACTAAGGCAAATATGCCCTCACAAGTGATGTACTCTGTAGAATTCTGATAACCTCTCTCCACACAAGCTTGAATTTATGTAATTGTACACCCTTGCCCTAGTCTAGGGTTTCGACCTCTCACAATAAGAAATCTTTTGACTTGAAATTGAAGCGTATTTTCTTGAACCAAATTTCTCCATCACCTGCTATGCATGTGGCCTCTTCAATTAACTCTCTGGTGAGTTCAAATTTGAGGGTGTCAAATGAAATAGTGTTCTTCTCTAAACCCTGTGCAAATCTGTATGATAATTCTAGGTTAAAGCCATCAATTCTATGGAATAAATCAAACCAACCAGCCCTTTGAAAAATCATTGCACAATCAAGAAAACTTTCTACCTAGCTTGTATCCATAGGTTCAACTCTGTTTGTTTTACCACTTTTTTTCATTTTCTATAGTATAACCCTAGACTGTATACCAATTTAAAAATATTCAAAATGGTTCTTTGCAACGACGAAATTGGCAGCCAAGCAAATTCATAACAAATAGGTTTACGATTTTTTTCAATAACCCAATAAAACCAACACCGTGTCAAAACAGAGCACTACTCTGCTAATGATTTTAATACCTAGTTACACAGCTGTCAAGATGATAAATTGAACTCCTGAATATGTTCCATTATATATTTGATAGGTGTTCGAAAACCTCCAATGCTTCACTCAGCAGCTGCCACGATCTCCAATCGCTTCCTTCAAGGACTTCACCAAACGAAAACCTAACAGGTATGACCACGATCCATGCAGCTTCTCATACACCTATTATAATGATCATTGGGCTCTAAACACGTATCCTTCTGTCCTCACAGGTGTCAAACATCTCCTATGGTCTTCGATTGCAAAACAACATCACTATTTTCCATAATTTCGCAGGCTCGAGATTCTTGTAGCGCTTTAGTTCTTTGACCTTCACTCCTGTGCTACAGGAATCCTCTTTTGCATATTTTTTAACCAAAGCTTAAAAACAAAGGTTAGGCATAAGCTTAAATTTCGAAATAAACTTTATTATAAGTTTTTTGAAAGCTTAGAGATATATATATTCACTAATAAGCCCAAAGAACAACCTTAAAACCCATAAAAAATGAAATAAATCTAACCATTTAAAGCATTAAATCAATCAAAAAGTATTGATTTCCAAAAATTCTCAAAACCAATTTAAAATGTAAAATCATGGTAAACCAATGCTCGAAAAAATAAGATAAATAACCTAAGAACAACATCTAGTTATAACATGGTGTTTTCAAATAGTCATGGTGTGACTGGGATAGCTTATTCCTAGTCACCGAAGAGAAGATGTTGCAAGTGTTGTCCATAACTGATGATGCATGTGGATTCATGGAGGGTTTTATCAGGAGAGTTCAGTTGGAGGAGTGACAAGGTGGATTTGTTGGCAGAGTATCTAGCTATGAACTTTGCTTCATTAAAAGAGAGATGGAAAAGATGAAGGAAGACTACTTCCGGATGTTTGTGGATAGAGACAATGTGGTGTAATATCCCAAGATTTTAAAGACTATTTATTTTCTCTTTTTTATTATTCTATTTTGTGATGTAATTAATAAGTGTCGATATAGGAATCTCTAGAACACTTAGAGTATTGTTTAACTATTTTTAAGGCGTTGAGTAACAAAATCTAGAGCACCAAATGCTAGTACTTAAGAAGGTGTTGAGCTGAGATATATGGAGCACTAGACCTATTGTTTAGTTAATCCTTGAGCAGGTTAAATCTTTAGATCACTTAGACTCCTTATTTTTATAACTAATGTTGTGCTAAGAACTCTCGAACATCAGCAACAATTGATTATTATTATTTTATCTCTTCTATTCCTTCTAAAGAGTGACTGGGGCTCCCACTAAATGAGGAATCAAGCATGCTAAGAGATCCGAATGTCTAAGTAGTTGATAACTAAGATAAAATAGATAATATGATTAAATATTATTATTATTTAATGAAATTAGAAAATTCATTATCTATAATTAGAATGTGAGGATTTAAAATTTAATCATTAATAGAAGATAAATACAAAAAAACAATTAGTTTGATTCGGAGCTGAACAAAGAGTTCAAATTTAAATAATAGAATCCTTTCTTCTCAATTAAATTGATATATATAGTAGAGAGGGCATTGCGATAGGGCAATGATTCCTAGTTCACTGGAGGGTTCAGTTGTAGGTCTATTGAGCACTCAAAATTTACCAAATAGATTTGGTGTGTGTGGAAGAAAGTGGGAAAAAGGTTATTGAAATACTTATAAAGGGTTCGTAAATGGACCTTGTGAATACTATATTGATAGATAAGGAAGGTAGAAAATTTCTTTAAAGCCTTCTATTATCTCTGGCATGCTCAGTCCAGCTCGGGGGCGACCTATAAAGTGAACCAAGAATGGTTCTAGGTCTACAATTGAGTGGAATGTGGAATTTCCCAGATCAGGTGGCAAGCAAAGGAGGATTGATAAGTACCTCTGAACTGTTTTCTAAAGTTCATATCAGTCAATTAAATAGATTATTTATCTGTTCTATGTGTGTTACCTTTCTAATCAATTATGTATCAAATTTATAAACAAAGTATTCAATTGAGTTTCATGTAAACTTATATATATATGATGTTAACCAAACTGTTTGCTGCATGTTTATAAAATATGCTATAGGATGCAAGAAATTTATTCCCAGAAGTTATTATTTAGCATTAGAATTATTTACATTTTCTATTTTTTAGGATTGTCTTTATTCTAAAAATTCATACAATATGCAAAAAATAAATATCATAGGCTATCTCTATCCTAAAGAGAAATCTCTCTATAACCCTAACTAGGAAGAGGAATCCAGAACTGGATTCTAGGGACCAAGTCCCTAACCCTAATCAAGTTAATACATAAATATATCTATTAATTATATATCCATATTTGTAATACAATTAAAACTGTATAAAATCCTCATAATAAAATACAAGTAATGGACCGAGTTAGAATCATCATAATCTATAATAGTTTCATCACTAAATAAAGTATAGGTAGCAACATCACACATTACATTTAAACATAAACAAAACTGCACAGTAATTAAAATCATGGTGAGAGATCATGGCAATAACTACCATGGATTGAATCCCCTAAATAAACCTTTAAAGACAAGAACGACCAAGTTTTAAACGTGATGTATATTACAGAGTCAAACTATACAAATCGAATCATTCATGAATTCAAAGAACCTATGCTGGAAAATAATATACACGCTAATATCAATTAAGTATATCGCTTCCTTCAAAGACAAGTCAACATAATTTATCACAGACGAAGGCTTAGGGAAGCCAGGAATAAGTCCAAACGTTTCATTACAACCACATCTATGTTTAAATCTGACAAGGTTTAGGCTCAAGATTGAATCCTATGAGGAAGTCAACTTACACCACCGAAGTCCAAGCCATGTTTCCTTAACACATGTTGGCTAGTTTTGGGATCGAATCCCATAAAAACCAGTCCAGTTTAAATAACACAATGGGTCATACTATTAGAGTGGACCAGGGATCGAATCCCATGGTTGAAAATCCAAACAAAATCATTTTGTGAGATGAAGTCTGAGATAACATAAAACTAAAAAAACAGAGTTAAATAATTTGGTCTCAAACATAGACTCATCTTTCAATATCTAACTAGACATTTTAAAAAATAATGTAGCAATACAAAACCAAACACACTAGTTCATTTAACACAAGAATCAACTCTTCAATTGTCCATTTCATTATAAAAGTTGAATCCTACAGAGGTCAAGATACATAAGCAAACTATAGTTGTAAATTGGATATCCATGATGTAAACAAAAACAGAGAAACTCGGTACAAAGCACGATCTTCCAATTACCACATACTTAACATATATAATTACTACAAGTCGCATGCCTTCATAAAACAAGTCACTGGTAAGTTGTAATGCCTTCATAAAGGAGTTAATGACTTACACATAGAACAAAAAGAAATCTCCATGATCTAATGGCTCGTGCCTCTTCAAAAGCTTCACTCCATTGGGTGTTATCTCCCTTATAATAATAAAAAATACAAAGTAGGACAAAGAATACATTGATCTAGCACTTGATGGGACACAAAAGGATAGAGAGATATTGCTTTAGGAGATTCCATCCAAATCAACATGCAAAGGTATTTATTTATCCATGGATTGGGTAGGTAAGTACATGATAGAAATGGAGACTCAAGGATGCATCAATCTTGCTTGCATTGGTAGGAGATTAAGGGACACATTTTTAATCATGCAATCTTATGAAAAGCAACAAAGGTTTATATTGCTGCCATATAATCCTTCTAATACACATAGAAGTGCATGGGAGGAATGCTTGACTCATTTGGATGGATCAATATATGTGGAGAGTATTTTCAAAACATTCATTTTACTCAAGGAAGGTTATAAGTTTTCCCTATGGGTGACTATAGTAAAGTTGGAGGAGCATGGGAATGGAGATGTTCATTATCTCTATCTTGGATTTGTTTCATTGATATGTGAGAAGCAGTAGGGATATTCATGGCAAAAATTTGGTACTCCCATTGCACATGCATCCATAGACTGGATGAGGAAACTTGTGGCTAAATCTAGCATGATGTTGGGGACAAAAGAAGGTAAGAACTTTGCTTGAAGAGCATTTTTGTATGTATTTGGGAGGGATACATTTTTACTCCAATACCTTTATAAATCAGATTCATATGGATTATTACAGTCATATTTCTATGGAGGAGCCTCAAGTGAAGATGTATCATGAGAAAAAATTAGATTTGAAGGCACTTATGAAGAGGAAAGAGGAAGAAAATTTGGCCAAGCACTTGTTGATTTGAAGAAGAGTCATGAATAGGATTTAGCTATGGGAAAGACAGTTGAGGACATACCATTTGAGTCTGCATGTATTGATATTTGTTTATCCAAGAATTGGTTAGACAAGTATATCACCAAAATGAAGATTCATGGATGCACAATGCTTGTTTGCATGGGTGAAGCATTGTTTGACATAGATGCCTTGGAAGAAATACTTCATGATCTACCTTTATGGGTGGAATAATTCGCCATGAGGAATATGGATGATCACATCCTATATGGATCAGTAAGAAAGAAAAAATATTTATCCATGGATTGGATGGGTAGATACATAACAAATATGGAGACTAAAGGGTGTGCAAGCTTGGCTCACATTGGTAAGAGTTTTATTTGCATATGTAGAAGATTTATAGATGCATATGACATTGTCATATTATGTGAGCATAAATAAAGAAATGTATTGCATCTATTGGATGCATTGGGTACACAAAGGTCCAAGGATTGGGTTTGCATATATGGCAAATTTATCATCTTGCATTCATAGAATGTGGGATGCAACAATGCATGATAGAAACCAGCTTGCACAGGTTTATGTCCAAACATTGTTGAACCTAATGGTGGAAGTTTTTGGAAGCACGGGAAGTGATGAGCCTCCAATATGGTTGTGGGACCCTAGCAGTCATTGGAATTCCATAGTGCTTCAAATGGTAGAAATTTTAAGAATAATTCAACATGATCAATGGGATCTTGGAGGGATAGCTATCCTTCATTTCCATGAGTCGATCCTTGTGGAACAGTCGGACATTTTCCTACAAAGGAAACAATATGATGGGTGGACACACTATTCATTTATTTGGTGGTTTGGGATTCTTCATGAGGCTCTCTATAATGACATAGGAAAGTGTGGATGGGGAAGAAGAAGACACTTCCCAATCTTGAAGAAGGTGGTGTATAATTTTCCAATGTTTTTCCACCAAGATCAGCCCACCATATGTGCAAGAGGGTGATTCTTCCAAATGAAACATGAGAATAATTTCAAGGATGAATAGACACCCCATGAAGTTGCAACCCCACCATGGACATTATTCAATTAGAGACATGGAGGTGTTAATCATCATGCATGCATTGGATAAGCGCATAATGTGCATAAGGGAAAACACATTTGAGATTGAAATTAGCCATAATGGTTCAAGGACAACCTTGACACATGTAGATATCAATGTATGGAAATAGGGAGCTCATCAATGAGGAAGGTGGGTTCAAATGGATCATGTAGTGGCTTGCCAAAGTTGGTGTAAAAGTTCCCAAATGTTTCATCATACATATTTCATTTGCTTGAGGACAAGCAATTTTGGAACGAGAGGATTGTAATATCCCCAATTTTGATATCACCATGGAGGAAAAACTACCCCTTGCTATCCCCATTCGTCTTAGTAGAATAATTAATTAAATTTTATAGGAAGGGATTCTTGGCGTGCTTGAGATTAATCTTTAGACAAATTATTATTTAGTTAGTTAGTTAAATTAATAATTTTGGAGTTTGAGGTAGCCTATATTTAATTTATTTTCCTAATATTTAATATTTGGATGAGTTGTAATTCCCATGTCTCCAAGAGGGTGCACTTGGGAAAAGGATAAGATTTGGAACTATGGAAATATTTCCAAAAATAACAAATCTAGAAGGAAAACATGCCAAAGTAAAAAATCAGTGCAAAGCAAGCAAGTATATCAAGAAAGGAAAACTGGATTTTGGGAAAAAATGAAGGAAAGCAAGTAAAATCAATAAAGTAAGGTAAAAGGAGAATAAAATCAAGAAAATATATAAAAGTAGGAAACACAAAAATAAAGCAAGGAAAAAGAAGCAAAGCAAGAAAACAAGGAATGTCAAAACCAAGAAAAAGCACAAAGCAAGCTCTTTCCAATCCAACTCATGAGGGCGCGGTTTCCAAGGATAATTTATCAAGAAACTTCCTCTTCTATAAAAAAGTTCAATATCACACCTCTCACATATTTTTCTAGTTTCAATAGTTAATTGAGAGCTATCAACTTCTCTGAGTTGGGAGATGTGCCCCTAGTCTTAGCGAGAGGTGTGCCCCAACTACTTTTCCAGTCATATGTTGAGATTAATGTCTTTTATACATTGATGTATGTTTTTTGAAATTTTTTGAAGATAATTATAGTCAATTTAAATCTCTTATAGTGATTAAAGAGTTCAGTGTTTGAATCTCTTAGCAATTCTAGTCGTATTTCACATACTATGATGTTTTGTGCCTTGGAGGGCTATCTCTCTGCGTCTTGTAAGATTCATTTTGGCCTAAATTCATTATATCTTATTTTATTATGTATATATTCAATTTATACAGCAATTTGAATTAGTTTGATTGATTTCCATATGATTTTATGCTACCTAGTCCAGATTTCTTATGACTTAGACTAGTTTTCTAGTTGTTTGGATAAAACAATCAAAACTCAACAAATTTCCTTCATTATTGTTATGATAGTTCATTAACATTATTATTAATAGGCTCCATGTTTTAAATTAATAAATTTTTATCATCTCTAAGTGTTTTGGAAGCCCAGAAGTTGCCCCATTTGAGCAGTCCAAAAGACCAATTTGCTTGGTGCGAACCTCTCAGCCACTCAATTCGATTTAAAACCTATATAAACTTATTTTTTCTAATAAATAACACCATATCATAGATATTCAATCTTCCCTTAGTCAATTTCCTTCACAACTGGTTACTGGGAAGTGACAAGAAAAAGGTTTTAGTTTGCATATATTGGGGTGTCGAAGAGCATTCGAGTAGACTTCAGCCTCGCTGATATTCAAAAGATAAAGTTTCCTAGTACGTTTTTCATAGGAATTTGATCTATCGCAATCCTCTTCATTTTCTTGGTTTTGACCTACCTCCTTGATTTCGACACCAGTGACTAGTACAAATCCCTTGCACTTGACTGTTCGTTTTGAAATTTTTTTTTAGAAAAGTGAATTAATGATCAATCTGGTATGATTAGATCTGATCTGAGTTAATGGTATTATACCTACAATCAACCTTTTTACCAAGTTTGGGTTATTTTGGGTTGAGTCTTACATTGTTTATTGCAATTAGTTTCAATAAACTAGTCATTGTTTCCTTGTAAATTTGCATAGTGTGCCTTAGTCCCACAAAGGTTCACTACAAATATTAAATAAGTAATTAGTTTTTAATATAAAATAAAAAGTTTGACACAATAAAATTTAATTTCCCAAATTTTGGATTTGTCTATATAAATAAGACTCTTACTATGTAAAGAGGGAAGTTTTGAAGTTAATATAATTCTTAATTTGCCACTTTTTATTCTATTTCTATATCAGTTTTATATTAGAGCCTACTTTCATAGCTGTGTAAAGGAGTTTTCTTCCTTCTTCATTAGGCCTCAATCATCTTGGCATGGATTTGTTCCCTTCATCTACAAGATTCCACGACCTAATAGGGATCCCCTCCCTCTCCATCCAAAAAAAATATTCCCTACAACAGTAGTTCATATCTAGTACTTTGGAGTGTGTCCTCCCACCTAGATATAAGGTTTTCACCTGAGCTTACTTATTTTCCTCCTTAAATTATTTCACAACCTCAACAAGAACTTCATGGCTCCTCCCAAGAACTCCAATCGCAATGATGTCTCCCTTGTTGAACACAAAAAAAATTATTCAACATTAGAATAAAATTTTCTAGGTGATGTGTTATCTAGCTATATAACCACAAGATCTAAATTTAAATAACACCACCTCTCAACCAACCTCTATGTTAGAATATTGATATTATGCATAACATGCAACAATACATTTACACTGACATGTAAAATAATAGCAAAGATATACTAGTATATCCTTCTATCCATACAAGAAACAATAATCATGTAACTAATGAGACAAGAGAACACCAAAACAATATACTTTATATATACGTGGTAAAACCCCAAATGGGGAAGCATCCACGGGAAGGTTTGCCCTACATATGCTCCACAACTTTACAATACAAAGACATGCAATTTTACAAGATGTGACCAATGTATTCCCAAAGGCTCTCCCTCACCTCTATTATATACCAAGAGGTATGGAATATTATCATCTTAAATTAATTATGGGATAAATGATTTTCCACCTCTTTATATAATTATTGGTAATAAGAGCATATTACTCCATGATGCATGTGTAATAACTTCTTTTACATAAGTTAAAAGTTATTTATGCCTTCTAATGCTAGATAATGCATCTTACAACAACATACTAGACATTATTATGCATGTAATATTAAAAATTACACATTCCAACAATCTCCCTTAATGAGGACTAGAAGAACAACACATAAATGGAGGAAGATGGAATTACATTAGCATACCCCCTTGATGACAACTTTTCTCATTCCCAATAGATTGATAAGATACATGAACTTTGATTCTGGAATGGATTTGGTGAAGATATTAGGTTTTTTTTCTATGGGACAATACTCTAAACAAATAAGACCATCCACAAAAAGAAATCGAATGTAATGACTATCCAAGTCAATGTGTTTAGTCTTGGAGTGATATACTAAGTGTATGCAAGTTGAATTGCATTTTGAATGTCACATCTTAATTTGGTAGGATATTTATGTACTAGTCTAAGCTCTGTTAGAACATTCTAGATCCATGCTACTTATTTAGTTTCTTCCTTTGCTACCATGTACTCTACTTCACAAGAATAAAGATAAATATCTCTCAACTTATTACTATACCATGAAATCATACCTGAACCAATCTAAAAGATGTACCCTGAAGTAGACCTTCTATCTAAAGCATCCCATATCCAATCAAAATCTATATAACCTAGAATTGAAATTGTATCCCTACTTGAATAGAAAACACCATAATGCATTATCCCCTGTAAATATATGAGAATCATATTTCATGATTTCATGAATTTCATGAGGATTTTGCATAAAACTCAAAACCATGCGTACTGCAAAAGAGAGATATGTCCCATTATGTGTCAAATATATCAAAATCCCCATAAGTTGATTATACAATGTAGCATCAACAAGAGGATTGGCATAATCAATACTTAACATTACATTGGACTGTAATGGCGTATGTGAAGGGTTACAATGACTCATATGAAACGGAGCATGTAAATGTTTCCCATACTCAGGCTAAGACAACAATATACCATCATCCATATGTCAAATTTGTAGACCCAAAAACTAATGCAGTAGGCATAATCCGGTCATTTCAAATTCATTCTTTAGATTGTTTTTCATTTACTCTATAAGTGTAAGTTGGTTTCCAATAATAAGAAGATCATCCACATAAAGTAGTATTATGCGAAAATCATCGTCAAAGTTCTTCACATATAGATTTGGATCAATTACACACTGCTTAAAACCATTCTTCAAGAAATAAGCATGGGGGAATCACCATGTTGACCAATATCTTATCAAGTTCATTCATAAAGGGGATTTTTATATTGTGAAAAATAAGGTCAATATATTGTAGGTATTGGGAAGGCAGGGAGTAGTATGTGGAGGGTTTATTTATAGGTATTGGGAGGTATAAAAAGGGGTATCTAGTAGAAATAGGGAATATCTCATAAGAATAACATTTTTTAATTGAAATTATGTATTTAGATGGGGGGCTCAACAAAAGCATTTTAGTAGGTATTTATCAATATCTAGTAAAATTAGGCGAATTATTTAATATCCCATGAATGAAGAGTTATGGTCTAGTTTCAATGAGTGAATGCCCCGTGTAAATAAGAATCAATTTTCTCATACCAAACCTTAGGTTTGTGTTTAAGACCATATAAATATTTTTCAATTTGCATACTAAACTTGAAGTAACAACAGTAATAAAACTAGGTGGTTGTTGTATATAAATGTTTTCACGGAGATCACCATTCAAAAACACAGTCTTGACATCTATTTGTTGTGTTTCTCATTGATAAGATGCAACACGAGAGATAATAGTTCTTGTTGTGTTCATTTTAGAAATTAGAGAAAAGTTTCAATATAGCCAATACCTTCATGTTGAGAGAACTCTTTTACTATTAAATGATCTTTATCTTTTTCAATCTATCCACCTGTAGTAATTTTTTTATGTATCCACTTGCATCCAACTAAATTATTTCCAAGAGGAAGATGCACAAGAGTTTATGTCTTGGTTTTCCTCAAAGAGTCATATTTCATTGGCATTGCTTTATATCATTCAGGTTTATCTCTATCTTGAGAACGGGTAGAGGGATCATATGCGACCAATACTTTACTCATATAACTAAATTAATATCTTGTTTGATGAGTATTCGAAGGAGTGCCAATCTTAGAACCTACAGATTCAAGAGTTTCCTAGGCCCAAACAAGAAGAGCAATAGTGGTAGGAACCACACTTATATCCTCAAGACATTTAGGAGGGTCACTTGTAGAAGAAGGTGAAATAGGATCCACAACAGGCATAACAAGAGAAAAAGGGGAAACAAATATAAGAGCAATATAAGGTGAAGATAAATTCAAAGTAACATGAGGCTCAACAAACTCAAGAGGAGGAGAGATTTCATTGAATTGAACCACTCCCCTAATGATGACACCTTGGGTAGATTAATTAAGCAACATGTATGCTCTATAATACTCACAATAAACAATGAAAATAAATTTGTGAGACTTGGGTTCTAGCTTTTTATCTTTTTCATCCAGGATATGAGCCCAACATTCACTGCAAATACCTTAAAGTTACTAAAATCAGGGTTTCTTCCATTCCATTTTTCTTCAGGAGTAACCTGCAAAAGTGCTTTAGTACAGACTCTATTTAATATGGCTTAGTAAATTCTTATTTTCATCATGACTCAATTATCATCAATGACTTGAGATATAGTCAACGCTTAATATCAAGTCAATAATAATTTTTATCTTTTCGAGTATTTTAGGAGTATGGCTAATCCATGTTGATAATAACGCTTTACAAAATCCAAACAACCACTTGTTTTAATTTAATGCATACACTTAAACATAACTATTGTATGAAATAATATACCTTACAGTTCCCTACCATTAAGTACCCATATCAACATGTCTTAACTATAAGTATTATATCTAAAAGCATATACTAAAGCCTATCTAAAAGCCTATTCTAAATCCATATGACATGATTTTAAGAATAGCATATTCACTTTTAATATAAGGGCTTTGACACATAATTATAGTAATTTAGGTTTAACTTTTTATACTTTATTTCTCACCAATAAGGCTTATTTCCAAGCCATTGTCTATAATAACAAATTTATGTATCTAAAACACATTTTGTAATGTATTATATTCAATGTACACTTACCTAAAACAAATTAGATTTCAAATTAATATTCTTTGATGAATCCCCACATCATCTCCCTTCAAAATATAAGAGTTTTCTTAAGAATAAAATTATAATAAAACAATAAGATTATTATTAACATGGGTAAAGACACTCAAACCATTTTCCTAAAGTTTGAAGTTACTTATTCATATTAAAAGTCTACTTTGTATTCTTATTGAAAGATGATTGAACTAACAATTATTAGGCATCTCATTCATCACATATCATTATTAAATGACTAAAACAATATCTTAGATAGTTCAGAATGAAGGTTTCATATAGCAAATCACATGAAAGATTTCATTAATCTCAACACTCCAAGAGTACACTTTTTATAGAATTTGACATCGATCTACCAATAATAATCCAAACAATTGATTACATCCCATGTAGTAGTTTACATCCCATTTAGTGCTTGAAGGGTTTGTGCCCTTCTCCAAGATTACACCTACCACAAAAAACATTTATATAGTAAACAAAAGAGGATCTAGGCTATGCCACGGGGAATTTACTAGCGAGGAAATGTCATATCATGTCCATTCATATTGGGGATTTGAATACTCCTAAAAAATCAAAAATATATTTTCTCCTATTAAGGGGTCAAGGGGGTTTTTAATTTGACATAGTAATATAAATATTGGGGGTTATTTTATTTGGGTGGGATGAAGAATAACCTCCAAATTGTGGGATGTATTCATACCTCCAAATCATGGGCTCAATTAGTACCTCAAAATTGCAGGTTGGATTCATACCGATCCTAGTTTTTGCCAAGGAATAACATCCAAATCACGGGCCAGATTCATACCTCCAAATCATGTGATGGATTCATATCAGTCCTAACTCTTGCTAAGGAATATCCTCCAAATAATGGGATAGATTTATACCTCCAAATCATGTGTTAGATTTATACCTCCAAATCTTTGAACTTATAAAGTCTTCTTTTTTTAGAATAATTTTATTTTTATTTATGAATGGGATTTATCTAATATTTCATTATCCCTAGGGCCATGGAAATGGGTGATGAAAAAATCATAAGAAAATAATAAAATTCATAAATGTGATATTCCCCTTGATGAGATGTGTTGGAAAAAGAATATCATGTTGCATAATCTAAAGTTTAGGTTATGCCATTTTTTTCAAGAAGTCCATCCAGAAATACACGCTAAATTTTAGGGATACCCATGACTTGAACTTAGCTTGATCCCTTTTCATGACATGCAATTTAGATGGCATACAAACCACAAAAATATTGGAATCTTGGTGGACAATATTGTATGCATTAGTACAAAGTGTAAAGAAGTGGAAACATTACCTAATGGGTAAAGAAACAATCATACACCCTGATCATCAACCACTGCAATATCTTCAATCGCAAACTAAGCTACAACAATCAAGGAATTTCAGGTGAATGGATTTTTTACAACAATTCCATTTGGCTATTAACTATAAGAAAGGAATTCATAACAAAGTTGCAGATATGTTATCTAGACCTCAACAAGTGATTCTGTTGTAACAAAGTCCTTTGGCACATTCAAGTTATGTTGAACAATATACTAAGGACGAAGACTTTAAAGAAGTATATGAATCACTAAGGCATGGCTCTCAAAATGAAGAATTGGATTATCATATTCATGACAAATTGTTGTATTATATTGGAAAATTTTGTATTCCACAAAGTGAAAGAGTGCATGTGATAAGAGAAGCTCATAATTATCTCATTTCAGGACATTTTGGAGTAGGAAAAATTGTAGCACAATTACAAAAAATTTGTTATTAGCCTCAAATCAATGATATTGTGTCCAAGTATGTAAAAGGATGTGTTATGTGTGCAACAATTAAGCCAAGTAATAGAAAGTTAGGCTTGTAAACTCCACTTCCAGTTCTTTCTCGTACATGGGAAAGTGCTTCAATGGACTTTGTAGGAGGGTTACCAATATCTAGAAAAGGACATGATTATTGATATTGTGTTGTAGATAGGTTCAAAAAAATGTGCATTCTAATGCCTTGTAAAAAGAAGATCACAGTTGATTTGACTGCTCATTTGTTCTTCCAAAATGTATGGGTTTATTTTGGACTACCTACTTCTATTATATTTGATCGAGATTCCTGTTTTCTTGGGAAAGTTTGGTCATATTTAAGGGAACTTATGGACACAAAGTTGAAGAAAATCACAACATTCCATTCACAAATCGATGGGCAAACTGAAGTGGTCAATCAGAACATTGTACATCTTCTTTGAGGGTATTGTACCAAGCATCCTAAAATGTTGGATAAGCAGTTGCATTATGTTCAGCATGCCTACAACAAAGTTATACACTTTTCAACACATAAGTCTCCATTTGAGACATGTTTTGTTAGGATTATTATTAATCATCTATTTGTTCTCTCTTTGACCACACAAGCCTATTGGTTTATTTCCCTAGCTTAGGAGGTCTTCATCACTTCACCAGTGCATGGGGTACACATATACTAGACATCTACCACTTATTATGCATGTATGCATGCATTTTGGTTTTGTAGGGATCAATCCCTGAAACCCACTCAGAGTGACACCAATAGTATACAAAATTTGACTCCATTAGGTATTCATTCATGTCCATTTGTGCTTTGATCCCCATTAGTTAGATCACTTTAGTGTCTCAAGCTCTAGTTTTCATGATTCAAGTGTTAGATAACTTCAGTGTCTCAAGCTCTAGTTTTCATGATTCAAGGGAATATAGGCACATTTGTTCACCTAGCCTCTTCAGTTAACTAGTTATTAACTATTTTAGTGATCTGGAGTTGCACTAGTTAGTTCTAGTGGTGATTTTTCCACACTGAGTTAGATCCTAAGTAAGTCTAGGTTGATAGATTCAACTACCTCTTTGGGTATTCGAATTAATCCTTGATATTGTATTATATATTCACCCACAATGTGAATATTATTTTAATGGAATATTTCTCATATTTTTCTTCAACTCATTACTTAATATCAATTATTCTTCTCTGTATTTTTCTTGTGAAAAGTATGTGAAGACTATTTTTGTCCCAAGATCTTCCTGTCTAAATCTAATATGGTATCAGTGCCTAGTCAGGCTATTCAAATCCCCCTCGAATACTTCCATTGATGCACCATATATTGTGCTCATCATCGAAGAAGAGGTTGATTTGTCTTACATCAATTTTATTTCTAGTTTTGTGTAGGTACAAAAATTTCAAGATGAAGAAATTGCTCATTCAATTCGAATTTGTGAAAGTCTCCTTGATGAGACTCCTTCTGTTGTTTCTGTCGAAGTTTTTGAGAAATTTTATTTCTCATGTTTTCATGTAGTTTCTCCAGAAGAGGATATTCGAACCTCCATTGTTGAAGAAAAAATATTCTTCCATCCCACTCAGTCATTCTCTAGTGATTCTTCTATCCTAAATTATGTGCAAAGTTTGCTAGTGACTACTCAAGGAGCTGAACAGAAATTTGATTCCTCTCTCTCCAATCTTGTTGTTGGTGTGCAGAGAAGTGATATTATGGATGTTATGGAAGAAATATCAGATTTGGGAAGTGATCCATTCACCCTCAAAGATCAAATTCTTCCAGTGAATTCTTGCTTGATCACTTGCACCGATAAACAAAGTTTTGTTGAAGAAGGAGAAAATTGTGCATCTGCCAATTCAGTGGAGCACTTGGTACTTTTTTTCCTCATTCTTGTATATTCTCTCACCTTATTTGGTTCAAAGTTATAGTTTCAATACCTCTCAGTTATGCTTGCAACTAATCTTATCAATTTTGATGTGAAAAATCAAGCACCTCAAGTCTCTTTCAAATTTACTGTTGAGGATTCAATGTCAGTTTCTTCTTATGAGTTTGTTGATATTAATTTTTGTGAATCATTGGATATTTTGGAAGCTATATCAGATTATGGATCTCAAGAATTCACTCTCCATGGTCCCAGACCTCCTCCTCTTTCTTGCTCGATCACATGCTCATATCCTCATAGTGCTAGAAAATATGGAGACCTCTTGCATTCGTTTGGATGATTTCTCCTCTCATTTGGAGCTTATTTTACTTCACATGGTTTGAAGTATCAAACACATCAAGACTCATTTGAACCTTATTTCAAAATCAATTTAAATGAGAACTCACTTTTGCTCTTTTGTCAGTTTATATCAGTTGCTCTACATGGTCCCATAATCTCTTATGCAGTTGTATATGTTCCTGATCAATTTAAGCATATTCCTCTTCTTCCTAAGAAAAATATCCCTACAAACATCTAATCAAATTCACACCTACTTGGATTTGGAGAAGTTTATTTTTTGGTGTATCTCATGTCCATTTTTTGAGGAAGGATTTTTCCCATGCGGTTTCTCCTTTTTCCTCATTTTACATGGGTAATTAGTTTTTTAAATTTAGATTGTAATGGGTGACCTTTGGTCTTAGTTACCAGGGGAAAAAAAAATCCAAATTTAGGATTAAAGTGGGTGTTAGAATTATTATTAATCCTCTCTTTGACCACATAATTCTATTTGTTTATTTCTCTAGCTTAGGAAATATTCATCACTTCACCAGTGCATGGGGTACACATCTACTAGAAATCTACCACTTAGTGTTCATGTCTACATGCATTTGGGTGCTCGAGGGATCAATCCATATAACTTAGGAACCCACTAGAAGTGTCACCGGCAGTATCCAGTAGTTGACTCCAGTAGGTATTCAGTCATGTCCAGTTGTGCTCTGATCCCCATCAGTACGATCACTTCCAGTGTCTTTAGCACCAGTTTACATGATTCAAGGGAATATATGTGCCTTTGTTCACCTACCCTCTTTAGTTAATTGGTTAGTTAACTATTTTAGTGATATGGAGTTGTACTAGTTAGATCTATTGGTGATTTACCCACACTAAGTTAGCTCCTAAGTCAGTCTAGGTTGGTAGATTCAACTACCTATTCAAGTATTCGAATTAATCCTTGATATTGTATTATATATCAACCCATAATTAATGTGAATATTATTGTATGGAATATTTCTCATATTTTTCTTCAACTCATTGTGTAATAGAAATTATTCTTCTCTTATTTTTCTTGTGCAATCTATGTGAAGACTATTTTTGTCCCAAGATCTATCTGTTAGAATCTAATATGTTTTGGGTATTTTCCAATGTCTCCCTTAGAATTTTTTGGCGGGAAGAATTCAGTGGAATATGGACAAGTTGATGTGGATAAAGCTTTTAAGTTTATTCAGTAGATCTAATTAATACATCAAACAATACAAGAGCAGTTAGAATCATTTTAGGCCAAGTATAAAGAAATCCATGACAAGCGTTGAGTGGATCAACATTTCCAAATTGGTGATATAGTATGGCTTCATATCAACAAAGACCAACTCCATGGTGAAGGTAGAAAGTTGGAAACAATAAGGTGTGGACCTTTTACAATTTTGGATCAAGTTGGTAATAATACTTTTCGGATACAATTTCCTCCTTATATGCAAATGTATTCCATTGTTAATGTGGAAAACTTAAAATTGTAAGATCCTCCTACAATTGTGGACCAATATGTACAGGTTCAAGTACCTTATGTTGATGATTTTTCTCCTAAGTATCTCAATAAACTTCAGGAAGACGTTATACCATTAGAGGAATTTTGAGGTATAAAATTATAATAAAAAAAATAAGATTATTATTAACATGGGTAAAGACACTCAAACCATTCTCCTAAAGTTTGAAGTTACTTATTCATATTAAAAGTCTACTTTGTATTCTTATTGAAAGTTGACTGAACTAACAATTATTAGGCATCTCATTCATTACATATCATTATTAAACAACTAAAACAATATCTTAGATAGTTCAGAATGAAGGTTTCATATAGCAAATCGCATGAAATATTTCATTAATCTCAACACATCCAAGAGTACACATAATTTTATAGAATTTGACCATCGATCTACCAATAATAATCCAAACAATCGATTACATCCCATGTAGTATTTTGCATCCCATTTAGTGCTTAAAGGGTTTGTGCCCTTCTCCAAGATTACACCTACCACAAAAAACATTTATATAGTAAACAAAAGAGGATCTAGGCTATGCCACGGGGGGTTTACTAGCAAGGCAATGTCATATCATGTCCATTCATATTGGGGATTTGAATACTCCTAAAAAATCAAAATTATATTTCCTCGTATTAAGGGGTCAAGGGGGGTTTTTAATTTGACATAGTAATCTAAATATTGGGTGTTATTTTATTTGGGTGGGATGAATAATAACCTCCAAATTTTGGAATGTATTCATACCTCCAAATCATGGGCTCAATTAGTACCTCAAAATTGTAGGTTGGATTCATACCGATCCTAGTTTCTATTTAAACTTAAATAATAATAATAAAAGAGTTCAATATCAAATTGAAATATAACTCTCATGTAAATCACATTAAAATTACAACTGGCCCATTCCTTCAAATTGGCTCCTCATTGGAACCCGGCACTCTCAAGCAGTCAATTTAGTATGGGATTTATGATAATGAGAAGAATTGCAACTCTCAATGAGATTACGTGCATACTCTTTGATAATGTCGTTCCATTATATTATTGTTTCCTTTGCACCCTCATGCAAAACAAAATAAGGTGCTAAACCTAATTTGGAAGCACTACAAACATTTTGTTTTCCAAACTCTTACTTTGAGTCTCTAAGACATCAAATCATTGTCACCATCTTCAGGTCTTTGTCTCTGTCTCTACTACTGCAGAATTAACGTCACAATCTGAATCTAAACTTATCATATTTTTAATTTCAATACCCTCTGATCCATCAATGAAACCCTGCACAGAACTATTGACGCACTCTTCCATATTTTTCAGCAAAGACTGTGGGTTTTCGAATAAATTTCCCGAAACCGCACGGAAGCAAAATGTTTAACCTGATTTTCCAATAAATAATCATCTAAATTTTTCTAATAAATAATCATATGCTGGCACAAAGGCTTATGAAAAGAAAACGGTTCCAAATCCAGCCAGCACACTATGAGAAACACTTGCGTTAAATTTAAGCATTAAATGGGGTAGCTTCCACTAGTAGAAAATGAGAAATTAATGACTAAAAAAATGACTAAAATCATGCTATAAACGACTATTCTTGAGTCGGTGACTAATAGTAGAAAATTTCCACCATCTTATAGCTGCTTGTATTTCACTTAGTCATTAATAGCTTGACTTAGTAGTCATTGATTTAGTCATTGATAGACAATGCTTTAGTCATTGATAGTCAATGATTTAGTCATTGATTTAGTCATTGTTTTAGTCATTGTTTTAATCATTGAAAGTTGATGATTTAGTCATTGATTTAGTCATTGATTTAGTCATGGATTTAGTCATTGATTTAGTCACTGAGTTAGTCATTGATTTATTCGTTGATTTAGTCACTGATTTAGTCACTGATTGCAACCATTAATGATCAAATATACGACTAAATAAACTACTAGATGTTAACATATTAATGACTAAGCTAAATACGACTAAGATACGGGAAATTAGCTACTAATAGTCGTATATATGCGAATTTAGTCATTTTTGTAGTCACAAATTTATGATAGGGCAAGGAGGAATTGAACCACCAACCTCCTGCCTATAATTAGGCAGGCGCTCTACCATTGAGCTAGCACCCTTTAAAAAGTTATTATTGCTTGACAATGAGGATATTCAAACAAATTTATGATAGATATCAATCTACAAACTACATAATTATTACTATTACAAAACTAAACTGGCATTCTTTCCATGGAAAGCTTCCCCAACGGTATTTACACGTGAATTTAATTTTATATCTGTTCCACTCATTTCATTAGGTTTGGCATCAATATGTTTTTTAGATATAAATGTTGATGACTTCCCACCCTTATTGACCAATAGCTTTCCATGATCAGAACTCAACCCTGATGCCGCAGCTTCCACCACCAAGGCAGGGAGATTTAATGTTGGAGACACTGAAAGTGAATGAGATGAACTTGCTTTAGGATTAGAGAAGCCCTAAACAGCTGGGATCCTCATACTAAATTATTTTTTCTGTGCAGCATGGGAGCCCCTACAACAACCATTAATGTCTCAATATTCAATAAGATATGTAATATTCCACCACAAACTTCTAAATCATATGGAAGCTTATGTTCACTAAACTTAATGTGTAATGTTACTCTGCACCAATCCAGGGGGGTGTTGGAAAACTAAACAAATATTCCATGACAAGAAACAGATTTCATACCAAGATGCACTAGCTAGCAATACAACTGATCTTCCAGCAGCTCCACTGGTAAGGGAAGTCTCAACATTACCTCCTGTGTTCTAGTTTCGCATGGAAATATGAACAGGTATATATTATTAGGAAATGAAAATGAAGCCATGTATAAAGAATCTAGAAGACAATCACTGAAGTAAAGCATAAGTTGTCTAAAGAAAATACACATTAGCTTCTATACTAATGATTATTTAAGACTAAATCAGAAGCTATTAAATAATCTAATATGGAAGTATAGAAAAAGCTATCTACACAGATATCAATAACAAATGCTAAAGATAATTGGACGAAAGTACAATATACTAAAATCCTAAAGTCACTTACAAGAGCCAATGATTTGCTCAATTTACTTGAAGAAGCTGATCCAAGCAAGGAAACCTCTGCCACTGGTGGAGGTAAACAAAGTCCCCAGTGTTGTTGTGAAGGATTTGTAACATCATAGAACTTCTAAGTTTTGCTGCTAGAAAAATAGGACATAGAAAATAAAAAATCATAAAAGCTAAATGTGAAATATTTTTTAAAACAATTTAGCCCAATAAAGAAAATTTTCTAAATTAATTAAATGCTAGAACATAATTATAGGGGATTAAAGCACCAAACTCGTTCATATCACCCATTTACTTTTGGTAGATGACACATTGGTTTTCAGTCAATAGTTCTGTTAGGGAGCTGGAAAAGCTTAAGGGGCTTCTGGACCTCTATTGCAAGACTATAGGAATGGTAATAAATATGAATAAGTCTTCATAAATGTAAAGTGGATTAGCAGAGTAATTTAAAGACCGGAACAAAATCATATTTCCCATTAATTATTTCAAGAAGTCAAATACCTAGGTTTCATCTTGAAACCATATGATTAACATTTAAATTTTGGTCGTAACTGTCCTGTGGTTCATATATTAACCTTCATTAATCTATTCTAGAGAGCATACAGGAGTATTGGATGTCTATAGCACAGCGACCAAAAGGAATCTTAACCAAATCAGAAAGAAGTGTTTCAGCATCCTTCACATAGGAGGGAGGGCCAAGAAATTCCACTAGTTATAAATGGAACAAGGTAGCCAATTCCAAGTAAGCTGGGAATGGGGTTTAAAACACATCAAACACTTCAGCTCAAAATTTGCAACTAAAAGCCTTTAGAGATTGCTTTATAATGATGGACACTGAGGTCAAGTTATGAAATCGAAACACTTAAGAGATGCATGCATGGAATATTGGCTTAAAAAAGAAACACTCACGGGATGCTTCCATTATAAGGAAAGCCTTTGGTAAAGTTTTCCCCTTGGTGGGTAAATAAATGAGGGAACTGAGGAAAATTCAGAATTGGAAAGGACACGTGGATCAGGATTGAAGGAAATTTCAAATTTCAGAGGCTCTGCTAGATAGTTTACATGCTCAATGGTCTATACTGTCATAGAGAGGCGGACTCGCAATTGGCAAGAAATGCCTAGTCTTGAGGATGGCTGACAGCAGACAGTCTTAAGTTTACAAGGTGAGCCAGAGGAATGAGATGATTACATTGACTTGCCCAATCATCAAGGATCTGAGAATTTAAAGTGTTCAGGGATCAAGGGAACAAGGAAATGCGCTCCGTGGGTCAAAATAGGTTATGCTACCAAAGTGGAGGAACTCATGCAAGAGAGAGCATCCTGGAGGACAGTTGTTTGGAAGTTATTCAGCCCTTTAGAAACAAAAACACTAATGTGGTTGGTACTGGCTAATAAAGTGCTACCAGTGGGAAAATGAGAGATTGGTGCAGAAAAGGGTGATGTATCATATGCAAATGCAATGTTGAGTTTGGATCACTTTTTCGTCTTGTGCACCTTCTCTAGATCTGTATGACTTGATGTGTCATAGTTTACAAGGGACAGATCAAGATGATATATATAGGTATATCTTGGTAGATTGTCTAGGACTGCATTAGTGACAAAACTGTAGCAACTTTTCAGGCTCCCATGTTTTGCTTATATATGATATATGGATGTCAAGAAATTTGATGATCTTCCTAGAACAGGTCTTCATAGTTTCCCAGGTAGCACACAGGATTAGAGAGGTAATGTACTGAAAAAGGATTCTAAAAGAAAAACCTTCCAGTTGTTCACTAATGCATTATATTGATAAAGAAAAGCCTAGGTCTTTTCAAGAGAGCATAAAAAGGAGTATCAGGTATTTGTGGAGCTGGTGCTTTTTTTTTTCAACTCTTCTTTTCATTTGTTGCTACACTATGAGGCTAGTAAAGGGGCAAGCAGGACAGAAGTCTACATTTAGACTGTGGAAAGCAGCTAAGAATGGAGGAATTAAACAATTTCAAGGTTATGGAAATTCAAAGTTTATCATAGATTGGGCTAATAATCTGTCCAGCATCGAGAATCTGGGCCTGCATGAACCAAGTTCAAGAGGTCAAAAAATGTTTTGAAACCATAATAATAATCCTTTTTCGACACATTTACCAATATTTCAACTCAATGGAAGACAAGCTTTCTAAATATACTTTGTTGTTACAGAAGGGTACCTAAACCAAACAAGAAGTTAGAAAAGTCACTCTCCTATTTGATTCAGAAAATACTTGTACTAACAACTCTTCTTTTAATTTGTTGCTAAACTATGAGGCTAGTAAACGGGCAAGCAGGGAAAAAGTCTACATTTAGATTGTGGAAAACAATTGAGAATGGAGGTATTAAACAATTTCAAGGTTATGGAGATTCAAAGTTTATCATAGATTGGGATAATCATCTATCCAGCATCGAGAATCTAGGCCTGCATGAACCAAGTTCAAGAGGTCCACACCAACCACTAACGATCTTCAATCATCAGCATCTGGTCGTTTATGATTTTTTTCTAGCAGTCTCCATGAAATTATACCAAAGAAATGTCTGTATGTGGTGAGGAAAAGTAATTTTCACAATTGGTGACAAGTCTGCAACACTAAACCATTAGAAGTTCTAATAATGTGCACTGTAAAAATAATGCTTGCAAACTTCTTTACTTTAACCAATAAATGATGTTGGTAATCAACAAAATTCCTACAATTGCATGTCATCACAGTTACGGAAGTTTAATAAATAAATAAATTCTTTAATTTGTCCAGCCTAAAAATAGCAAGCGAACAAGGATTTTAGACTAGATTAACATAAGAAATCAAATATAGAGGGATCTTAGAAGAAATTCATGTAGCCCTACATCCTTCTAGACTGTGATCATTCCCAACAACAATCGCATTTTGTATGTTTCCTTGTGCTCCCCCCTAGTTGAAACTGTTAAGACAACTACAAAGTAATCAACACAACATAGATCCAATGCATGGCATAACTACATAAAAAAATGTTATGCAGTGTTAAGAGGAAAGGAAAAGATATCAAGGATGCTAATAACATCAAAAATTAATTGGACAACTACTCGATGAAAAATAGCAATATGACATTAACTGATTTTGAGACACATAAAATACTTAAAATAGTTTCGCTCACATACCAGTATCTACAGAAACCCCAGCTCTTTCTGTATTAATGATATTTGAAGCAGAAGCCATTGAACCTAGGGACAACTCTCCAGATAGGCCTTCTTTAAGAGCTAGAGAATCATACCCAACAGCAAGTTCAAGCCATGTGACATGTGAAAACAGCTTCCGCTCATTCAATACTAGAGAACTCCCAGATGTAGTTTTTGGTTCCCCTAATGATTCTTTTTCGGTTTTCCATGAAAGACACATTACTCAATCAATAAAATGCCAATTTGTGGTCAATAATCAATCATTCAAAAGCAAGATTTTTTACCAAAGGTATCACATGTGTTATCCTCAACATTCAAATCAATTTCTCGTACCACTTAACATCAAATATACTTCAAAATTGTTCTCTTTTGGAATGGAACTCAAAATTACCTTCAAAATCAACACTTGACGGTGGCCTATCATCATTACTAACATAAGCAAATTCTGGTAGAATAGGTCTCGCTTATACTGCCACAGCTGAATCCACCCTCTTAGCTCTAGCTTCCTGTTTCCAGTTAAAATGAAAGTTTTAAAATTAAAATTGCACTTTTTAACATTAGATAAGAACTGGATCCTCGTGATTTAAAAACAATCAGAGAAGGTTCATTATTTAAAATTTCTAAACTTTTGCAACTACACACTAGTGCCTTTTTCAATGACGTGAAAGCAAAAATTTCACAACATATAAAAATAGAAACAGATTACTGTATTTCTATGGCACTAGAAACAACAGCTATTAAAATTAACACTAACTGTCAAATGCAACAAAGTGATAAGACAAACAGAGGTTCCACCAATCAGAATCATTTTAGTGATGTAAAAACAAATAGTGGAGAGGTCATTCAACTCTCTGAAATGGAAAAGGAAAACTGAGATAAAACCAGTTAGGATGAGACTTTAACACTTCATGGTCTTCCAAATTCCATCTATATAATTCTAACAGGAAAGACTCCAACAATTCAATAGGAGTACAATTTGCATCCTTTCTACTTTTATAGCTCACTTAGTTAAGAAGTATTGAAGATTATTCAAAATTTTACTGAAGTGATGAGCATCCACCTCCTATTAAGAGGTGGAATGTTGTTTACCCTGTGTATATACCATTTGGCTCAACTTAACAACCTTAATGACTCAATTGTTGAACAAACAATGACCCAATTTAACCACCTAAAGAGGCCAACCTTAGAAAACACAATGATTCCCTCTTTAAGAAATGAATCACATGTTGTGAAAGGATACCATTTACTCTGTGTGGATATATCAACTAACCCAACTTAACGACTTTGATGGATAAACTATGAAACAAGCAGTGACCTGATTTAATGTCCATAATGTGCCAGCCACAGAACACAGAATGCCCCCTTACAGGGTGTTTCAACCCTTCATACCTTTTGACAAAACATATGCACTACTCAGCAGTGTAATAAATGTTATATAGACTGAGATATACATCCATTGGATCTTAAATCTAATGATGTAGGTTCCATCCTATACAACATTAATTATTCTGTTGTTAAGTACATAAAACAAAAAAATAACAAGATGAACCGCCTAATTAAAGAGAATGTTGTTTACACTGTGATTTAAAGGCCTTGATGCCCAACCAAGGATCAAACAATGACCTGAAACAACTGCCTTCATGGTCCAACCACAGAACAAACAATGGCTCTCTTACAAAGGTTAGTATGCCAACATCCTTGGAGAAAAATCATGTAAGAGGAATCAAACCTGGTAGAAGATATAATAGAACCCCACTCTCATGAACCCAACCTTCAACAAAAGACCACATCATATAAGAAGAATCGAACCTGGTGGTAGCTGTAACAGAGCCCCACTCTTAACGGCCCCAGACACCCCTAGTGACTGACTTATGTAGAACTAATGTCATATAAGAGGGAGTGTTTCTTAGTCTTGCAAAATAATGAGTTATAATCCAAAGAGCCTCCAACATGGCATGGAAATTAAAATTGATTCCTTTTAAGAGGACTTACCTCCCAAATTTCATTGTCAGAATGTTCTTCAAGAGGGTCCAAATTGCTCCATACAGTTCCTTCAAACAGTATTGGGTCCTGCGGAATAATTCTTAATTTAGACCTTAGACCATGGAGTCCAATCCTCATGAAGCCCAAGCCATCTAGTAATTGCTACTGATTTTCTGCACCTGGAATAGTATGTGTGCTCCCAATATGATAGGAACCAAGGCACCCTTATATGCTGCAGTTATAAAAGAAGAGTAGACTTTCATTTTGACCTTCCCAGTTTCTTTTTCTTCTTCCTTTACAATCTATCCAGATCTATTTTCATTGATTCTCGTTGCTCGGTCCTCTACATCCTCATTTTGAAATGGTTTATCAGATTCAAAGTCCATGGTATTGTAGAATCTACTTTTTTTATTGCCTGTTTGTGGCGCTATCCTCCTAGATGAAATCTGTGGTGCATCAATTGCATTCAAAGTATCTTGGTGTGCACCAACTAGCTTTAATAAATCTGCACCACCCAGAATATCTTCACTCCTCCTAACTTGAACTATGTCTCCATCTTGCATAACCTGCAAATTTTCCAAAAAGATCCCTAAAACTTTTTCATGACTTGACACTAGCAATTTCCTATTCAAAGAGTAAATTGTATTGTACATAAAGGTTACACATTTGCAAGTGTAGAAAGTGGGATCACCAGTATAAGGTCAGATGCAGATAAAAATTATACTTGATGTTTGACATATACTATTGTCTTCGATCCCAGAACTCCAAGAAGGAACTCTTGTTACATTATTTGGTGAACTAATGAGGCATTGGACTATGCATTCAAATAAAAGTGTACTTTGACAATCTACTCTACAAATGCATTCAATCCTTCTAATTGGAGATTGAGAGCGGTACTTTAAATAGATGAGCTCATGTATGAGCATTAACAACACTAAAAGGGTCGTCGAGAAGATAGACATCTACATCCTAGTAGGCAGAAAAGTTTATCCACAAAATGTCAGTCAAACCTAATGCTGTAATGTGCCGGGGATCTTTGCTCGGTTCCTGTATAACACATATGAATATAGAACTGGGAGAATGTGTTGCATACCACTTTCTCAAATTGGAACCTGAAAATGCTACACATTATGTGCCTCTGTCAAATATATACGATGCAACTGGTAGGTGGTCTGATGTAGAAAAGGTGAGAAAAATGATGAAAGAGAGGAGAATAAAAAGACACCCAGGATGCAGTTGGGTTGAGATCAATAAAAAGGTGTATGCTTTTGTCGTAGGGGACAGTTCAAAGCCAGAAACACAAAAAAAAGATGAAAGAAGTAGTGGATGTTCCTAACAAGAATTTTATGGTTGATGCAATGTTTATGCTGCATGATGTGGAAGATGAACAGAATGAATTTATCTCTGCTAATGTGGTAGGAAGCTAGCAATTACATCTACAGTTATTGTAATCTCCCCTGCAAACCCTATGAGAATAGTCTATGATTTTATTTTGATTTTAAGCAGGTGAAACTCTAGGTGCCCAAAATCTCACCGTGACTTGGAAGCCCACACCATCTGATTATGATATTTCAATCATTGCAATCTAGCTGCTCTTTTTCACTCATAACAGTCTTGTTTAAAAACCTTAAGTGGGTGGTGACTACATTTCTGCCACCAAGTGTATTTCCAAAATGGTATTCTCGTGAAGATGCTAGACCATTCCCTCATTTGAATTAGGGATTTTGTTCTTGCACTTGGAGGTCCATTTCATTCACTTTTGGCCCAGGGGAGAGGGTGCATCATGTCAAGAAATGCTTATGTGATCTAAAATTTGGAGAACACAGGTATATTACTATATTGATAGGGCATATTATTTTATTTTCATCTTTTCAAAACTAACTTCTATCTTAGGAATGAGACTCTGAAGTATCCAAGTGGCAAGTCCATAGTCTTGGTAAGCTATTCATATTATATATATTAGGATGTCTATCTATTTAATTCAAAATACTGTCAAAATTTCTAAATCCCAAGGAAGGGTTCCTAAATGTTACACGATAGATCTCTACTTGATACTTTAGATTTCTCGTTTTCTCCATATACTGATTACTCAATGCCTTCAGAACTGTCTGTTGATGGTGAGAAAGAATACGTCTTATCATTTTGAAGAGACATTACAACACACACAAAATTGTTACCATCTTTAAGCCAAACTTGAGCTCCTGCAGACTGGATTTTTGCAATTACCATAATTGTTCAATGTTCAAATCTACACAATTTCATATAAAAGCTAAACTTGTAAAGCACAATGATATAGACGTTTATGTGATTTATACAAACCAAAACCTTTCAGGTAGAGTATTTTAGAAAGGGAATCCAGATATTAGAATACCTTACTATCATTTTACAATTGCAGAGTCTCTCCTATTTTTTGAACTTTTGAATTGTGGTTGATTATTGATAGTGTTCCATGAAGATCAAATTTCTAGTGGACATTATAAGCTAAAGGTACATTTAGTTAGCTTTCTGAATAGGCAATATCCTACTCAATTAATTGACCATTTTTATTGGCAATCTATTCATGCATATATTGTAGTACTACAATGCTAGAAAAAGTGGAATATCCTTGAAGCCTTTGAATTGTTCATCATGGTTAAAATAGTTCTCTCGTCGTACAATGTAGCGGCCTCAGCATTGGTAGAGACAAACGGTAGCCAAACTGGTGAAACCATCTCTTTAGGTTTTCTAGATCCACTGAAAGCAGACCCAGACTAACCATGGGAGGTGTACCCTATCAAAATTTTCCAGATACTTGTCAGTGGAACCAGCTTTCTCACAGTACTAGTAAGACTGATTTCTAGAGACACAGGGCACCTTGAAGCTTAACAAGTTGGAAAACGCGGTACCCTAGGGGGGTTCGCTTCAAGGTATAACTTATGATTTGATTAATGGACATAAAGACTCCAAATGTTACACAAGCAACAATGGAAAATGGAAATGGATGCACAGGTTACTCAGGTAAGAACAAGGCACCCAATAATAACTAGACTCAGTTATTGGTGGCTTCCTTGAAAGTTAAACAATGCAGAGAAATGGGACAATTTGATAATGAAGTGTAGGGGTTTAAAAGAAACAAGTGTCTTGCTAATTAAGTACCAAGAAAAAGATACCAGCTCCTAATGAGTGAATTTGGGAGAGATTTATCATTATTAAACTTAGATATGAAGTTTATTAATAATATTTGGAAGTTGGGCTGAGTTTAAAGGCACTCTAGCACTAAACTATTTGTTGTTATAAAAATCAGATCTGAAACTAAACCAACCAGCAAGAAAACAACACATTCATGGGTTTTTAATAATCCCCAAGTGGCTAAGTTTGACAATTAGAGGTTCTAGTGCCTATCCTAAGGTGATTTTGGAATCTTTAAATAAATATTTTTAATGACAAAGAAAACTACAAAAATCAAACAACTTCCAGCCATTAAGAACCTACAAAATTTGCATGCATGCAAACACAAACCATTGAAAGCAGCACTAAAAAGAGTAACTAGTGGACAAGCAGTGAAATAGAGAGCGTTTTGGACACTTACTTGTGTTCTTGAAGAGTGGATGAAGTCGCCCCATTCTCTTTAGCAATTGGGTTTGAAAGTTTATTTGGAAAACTTCCTCCACAAGCTAGGGCTCACTTGAAGCCCTTGGTTCCTTTAACTTGCAAACCAAAATCTGAGTAAGTAACTAAGAATCATGGATTCATCATCCACAAACCAAAACTCAACTTACAAAAGGAAAGAGACGTAGAATTTCACTTCTCAAACAGGATTCAAGTTAAACTCAGATTATCATTGTTTAATACACAATCTCATTCAACAATTAATAGCTGCAAATTAAATTTATCTCATAAACAGTTTTGAATAAGAAGCACATGAGAACTCGACCAAATTACTAAGAGCATAATTAAAAAATCAATCACACATTTGAAATTTTCAGACTCATATTGATTTAGGAAAAAACCTTCTAAGGGGAAAACCTGTGAGAGAGAGAGTGCTTTTATTATTTCTTCTTCAAAATTCATTGACAGTACATCAACAGAATTAAACTCAGCATAAAAAACCGACTTATCTCAAGCTTTGATAGAATTTATCCATCTCTAAAACTGTGCCCAAAATATAGAAATTCCTTCTTGAATTTCTTCAGTACTGTCCCCAAGCATTTACTATAAGTAGTGCAAGGCTCAATGCATTAATCATGGAAGATACAAGAATTTGAGCAGCTCCTTTAAAATTATTTCCAAAGTCTAGTTGGGTATCACACTTTGCCCCGCATTCATCATTGTTGTTTGTCCACAACTCATACTCCACCTGATCATCTGGGTGAGGAACAGACTCCCTCCAGTCTAAATTAATATTAACCATATCACCCTTGTTGGTAGCTACTTTCAGTTTGTCATCAAATTGTTTCACAATAAGAGAAGAAGGAATGGTGATATTCTGCAGATATTCAGCCGCTGCACCAACCTACCAAATAAACAAATGCAACATCAGTAATCATTTCATATATTTGAGTATCAATTTAGCCACCAGGCCTCAACATACCACCTTCCTCTTGAGATCTATGAGTACGGGCTTCATTAAAATAAAACTGCTCAGAGCATATTTCTTGCCTCTAAAAAATTATATAGATTTTTAATTCCTTCATTTTATGTTCAATTAACTAGACATGAAATGATAAAATAACAATCCATGTACTAAAACCCCATACAGACCACACAGGATGATTACAATCAGGTCTCACTTATGGAGATTCATATAAATTACTACTCACATGATGAAAAGGACAATTTAAATGAAGAAAACTCACAATATTCCCATCAAAGATAAACTAGATCAAAGAAATGAAAATCATACTAGTATACAAATTATGAGCCTTTTGACTAAACTTATCAATTGATTTCATGGGAAAATATTTGTGTTGATCTTCTCCTCTTTCAATTTTTTTAATCGATGTTGTAAAACAAAGGATTTTAGTAGTATAGATTATAGACCATTACAAGTGTAAAGGAATGTAACAGAATCATCTCCTAAGTTGGTCTTCCAATACAATTGTATAACCCAATTAATATTACAACCAAAAGATATTGAAATTTACAAATCCCATAATCATACATTATATACCAGAAGGAGACTTTCTTCTAGATAACCTACAGTTTCATAATCTCTAAGTTGCCCACTGTTGATGATATCCCAACTGCTTGAATAAGAAGCATCAGTGTAACCATAAACATCAAAACACCCTAGCAAATAAATCTCCTAGATTACAATCACTTCCTTCCAAACTTCAATATCTTCTTTCTACTCAACTTCTTTAATTTGACCTTTTGTTTAATTACTATCTTCTCATTAGAACCACAGTGGTCATTAGTTACTAATTATGCATAACTACTGTGATTGGTTACCTTACATGTTACTAAGATTTATATAGCTCCAAGTTAAGCTTATCGTTTCATCTTACCTATCATACATGGTGTTCATTATACTTCTTATTACAGTTTTAATATTTCTTTTTCTTCCTATTTGGCATGACTCCTAGGGTATAGGATAAAGGAAAATAAATGGATTCAAGAGAGATATATGCTCTATCCTTAGCACGGAAGCATGCATATCAATGAAATAACTAGTCAAAGGATTTGATCCTCCTGGAATCCATTTTACCTTGTCACACCTAAAATTTTCACCAGCTTGCCACTCCTGAGCCTAAGAAGGAATTGGAGTGTTGTTCCAGCATTACCTAATGCTCCAGCATCCCTGTTACTATCAATTTATGTTCCTGCAATTCTCATTCGTTTCCAGAAGCAATGTGCATCAAGCCCTGAAACATGATTACCATTGGCAATACGTTAGGATCACTTCCTTTAGTCCTAAGTGCCAATTACTCTTCCAGGGACATTAATAATATTATCTTATCTATGTTCTGGAGGTTTGGGGACCCAGGGTATAATTAGAGTTGATAAACATATATTTCTATCCTTTTAGCTTGCACACAAGCATATTAGTTCTCTACTAAGAGTGGACTAGTCTCTTCCCTAACTTGCCTGAATATGAAACCTGCATTTGCTAGTGTTGGTTCTAGAATTCAACTTGAGTGTCACTTATTGTAACAGCAAAGAATCGGGACACTCTCAAAACCATCATTTTGGAAACAGACTTTTAGGAAAAAAATATAACATAATGACTTCTACTGATTCCTGGCTATAAATTTAAAATCTATTCAAGTTAACCATTCAAAAGGTGAATAAATTGTCCACACTGATTTTCAATGGTGGACAATGGTGATTTTCAGTAGCATTACCATTGTCCACACTGATTTTCTTCTTCTTAGACTTTGTCAGTGTTATAGTATGTTCTGTAGCTGGACCAGGGAACAATGTTTTGAAGGCGAGAAATTAGGCTTCATGCCGTTGGAACACGGCAATAGAGTTGCAGCATTTTTCGTCAATTCATATTATTTACAGTGAAAATATTGGGTACTACACAGTTGTAATTCAGAGCCACATAAATAACACAGATCAATAATGAATTTGAAGAGGAATTCACAATTATTGATATTTAAACCATTCATGTACCAAGAGAAGTTTACAGTTAATTCAGAAGGTAAATATACCAATATCATGCCCTAATTCGTTGATAAAACCAATCTAATTGTATTGTATGAGGAGCTAAAATCTATACCAGGGATACTCACTCTAACCTATCCCACCAACGGTTGGTCGAGATCACTCATTCTTTGTTAGATGGATCCTTCCACTTCGCAAGTATCAAACACATTCTTGTATATAAAATAAAGTCTTCTAAATGACCACTTACTATTCCCTCTCCCATAGGCCGAATAGTGCACAAATCAATGGCCTAGGTCCTAGAACAACTATATGATCCAATCTTTCTCCTCGTTTCATTCGGTTTCAGGAAGGGGTGAAAACCCATATGTTGTTCCATAAAATGCAGAATTGGACAGGGGTGAGATTTTTTATTAGAGGGGATTTTAGGAAATGTTTTAATAGTGTTCATCATAAGTTGGTATTCGATCATCTAGCAGAGTATATTAATAAATTGACCTTACCTTTTCCAACTGAACTGGCTTACTTCCAAGCTCAACTCTTACAATCAATCGACAAAATCGCATATTTTACCTTACAGTCGATTGGATGAACGAGAAAGGATTGAGATTATTCAAAATCAAACAATTGGCATGAATCACATATGCAAACAAACAATCTTTTTACTTTGAAACAAACATTTTTTTTAGATTCAGATTGGGTGCAGTGAAGAACAACTTCCTCGGTAACAACGTGAGGGTAATTCAAATAAATCTCTTTATGTGAAAGATGAGAGGCAGAACTTGCTTGATAGTAAACAACTATTATCACATTGAAATCATAAAATTGTATTAAGTGTAACAGGAATGAGGAGTTATACTCTTGGACTCGTGATTCTGACTTGGAACTTCTGCCAAAAGAGAATTTCCAACTTGTAGTGATTTAAACTAAGTTTGACTCAGGTTGAAAAAGTTTGACCTGCAACTATCATCACATAGAACTCACATTATTGACTTTAGCATAACAGGAATCGAGTTGACTGGACACCAAAGTCTATAAAACCCCAAAATGTGTAATCTTTTATATTTTTGTACGAGTCAAAATCTTGGCTCTTCTGCCTCATCAAGTTAGAGATGGTAACATTGATTGAGTTATAAGAATAAAATAGATTTAACTCATCTAATGTTGTGTTTTCCATTTTTCAAGGAGCTAATATCCTATTGCATCTATAAAGAGGCATAAGATGAATTTAATAAAAAATTCACATTTTTGTTACATTTCAAAACAAGAAAAAAAATCTAAGTGATAGAAGCAAACTTGTCTAAGTCTTTTAAATGTAAATAATTGGAAGCAATTTCTAAAACTAGACAAACTGATCAAAAATGAGAATAACAGCCAAGAGAAAGAATCATATTCCAATTATTTTCATAGCATTAATCTCTTGCTTCAGCACAGACAAAGGTGATTTGTAAGAAAATACAATGGTCTGTGCATCTGTAAATTATAGCCAGGAAAATCCTCTTTTGTGTATAATTAGCACCCATCATGCAGTTCCTCATGGACAAAAAGTTAGATAATTTTAATAGTAAAATGTGTAATTGCAAACAAACTTAAAGCCCATATGTCATACACAGACATCTGCACTGAATCAAAAAACTCAAAAAAGTGATCTATTAAGAAAAAACATAACATTTCATTAATAAAACATCTCCAACCTTATTCCTTAACATCTGCATTTCTTCTAATGTCTAGTCCTTTGTGAGGTCCAATACTGACTGAAGTGAGGTCTCATTATACAGCAACCCTACCTGGAGAATCCAGGGTATCAACTTTTATGTTATCTTTAGTTTTATCTTATTTTCTCTCCCACATTCTCAAATAAAACAATTATATTTCAAAGCATACACCATGTATAACCTAGTTACTGCAGTCTCTTGCAAGTTTCAAGATTCCAAGGCTTTTGTGTAGAATCAAACAGGTAAGAAGATCAATGAGATGAGATCTAAAAATCAAGGAAAGTACACCTACAATGACAAGTACACCTAAAACTAGACAAATTGGTCAAATATGAGAATAACAGCCAAGAGAAAGAATCATATTCCAAGTGTTTTCATAGCATTAATCTCTTCCTTCAACACAAACAAAGACGATTTGTAAGAAAATACAATGGTCTGTGCATCTGTAAATTATAGCCAGGAAAATCCTCTTTTGTGTATAATTAGCACCCATCATGTAGTTCCTCATGGACAAAAAGTTAGATAATTTTAACAGTAAAATGCATAATTGCAAACAACCTTAAAGCCCATACATCATACACAGACATCTACACTTAATCAAAAAACTCAAAAAAGTGATATATTAAGAAAAAACATAACATTTCATTGATAAAACATCTCCAACCTTATTCCTTAACATCTGCATTTCTTCTAATGTCCAGTCCTTTGTGAGGTCCAATATTGACTGAAGTGAGGTCTCATTATACAACAACCCTACCTGCAGAATCCAGCCTATCAACAATTATGTTATCTCTAGTTTTATCTTATTTTCTCTCCCACATTCTCAGATAAAACAATTATATTTCAAAGCATACATCGTGTATAACCTAGTTACTGCAGTCTCTTGCAAGTTTCAAGAGTCCAAGGCTTTTGTGTAGAATCAAAAGGGTAAGAAGATCGATGAGATGAGATCTAACAATCAAGGAAAGTACACCTCCAATGATTTTGATGCATTTTGCAGGGAAACAAGGATCAAAAGGGAGTTAATAATGCCTTACACTTGCAGCAGAATGCGGTTATAGAAAAGAACGGGTTCATCATAGAAAGAGACAAGGTTATGATACATGATAAAGATCTGGCCATAAAACAGACAAGGTTATGATACATGATATTGATCTGCCCGTGTTTCTTTGGGCAAATGGATGCACTACAGACCTATACAAAATGTATAGGTGTCCTCACAAGATATTGAAGGACAACACACTTTGAAGAAGCTTTAACTGGTGAGAAACATTACGTATCATATTTTCATTACTACTATGTGTATTCATGTGGTTGTGGAGAAAATAACTAAGTTAGAACCTTATAATTAGTGTAATTTTGTTAGTTTCAGTGAATCTTCCAAATTGTACAAGGTCTATGTTTTGTCACAGTTGAAGATTGTAGTGAGCCAAGATGTGAAGTTCATTGAGAAGGCCAGATCCTCTATGTCTCGAGAGCCTCCAAGGGAAATTGAGAAGGGAGAGAATATTCTTGTCCTGGAAGGATGTTGAGAAGGGAGAGAAGCTTCTTGTCCCAAATGTTGATCCACGGGTTTCAGCAAAATCAAGTTCAGATTAGCAGAGTTTCAATGCAGAGACAGAGCATGTTTTACCACACATTACAGTGGAAGCCTAGGTGGCTTATCCATACACTACAAGTGGAAAAGGAGCAAGCAGGAAATCCACAAACTTCTTAAGACGTTGAGAAGGGAGAGAAGCTTCTTGTCCCAAATGTTGATCCACAGGTTTCACGGAAATCAAATGGAGATTAGCAAAGTTTCAATGCAGAGACAGCATGATTTACCACACAATACAGTGGAAGCCTAGGTGGCTTATCCATACACTACAGGTGGAACAGCCTAATCATACACATGTTAAAAATACACAAGTATATTTGCCATGATTTCCTAAAGAGGATTCTTCACAGATAAATGGTTTTCTCTGTCTACGTTAAGGATTTCTGAAGCTGATGAAAATTACAAAGTTTCCAAATATATTAAAAATAATCTTCCCCTTTCTACAGAAATTTAATATTTATTTTAAAGAATAAATTCTTCCTAAAAATTGTCTCTATTTGTTAAATATAGGGCTCTATCTACCGTTTCTTGATAATAATTCAAATAGGAGACAAGAAAGAAATGGTGTACCTTTATCTGAATGAAAGATGACTAGACATCCTCACTACCTGGGAGATTGGGTGTTCGTGAGAGCTTCTATTCTTCTGCTCATTAATTATTTATAACTCCTTTGATTTGTCAGGGACTCCTTCAGTTTGTTGTTGCGTTTCAGTATTTCACGTCCTGCACAATTGTGGGTGTCTTCATTTTCCTGTGCTGTCTAGGGTTGTGTCTATGTAACTTATGTACTCTGCGTTAGGGTTCTTTAGACTCAACAAAGTGCGATCAACAAAGAGGGATCAAATCTTTACAGAATCATTTAATTAAGATGAATTTAAATCCCCTTAACACTAAGATGATGTATATCTCTAATACCATAAACCCTTTCTCCTTTCTGCAACACGAGACATGGTTGAATGAATGACCATATCATGACTTATCCCTGACATTGAACCAGCTCGGGACCAGGATTTCCTAGCCCTGAATTGAAAACCCAAATCATTTTTCGACCAAATTCCAGCATTGCTAATTTTATCTCTAATATAGGGTAGCCCAGTTGCTCTGCAGCTGAAAGTGGTTGATATGAATTCTTTGGGATTCAAAACTGCTAAAGCCTCCTCTAGTTCCTCTTTGGGACGAATGCATAGAATAACAAACATACCAAACACCAAACTAATCTCTTTATGGTTTATGCCTGCCTTCTGGGAAGAACTGTCAAAGAAATGAATCCAGATCCTACACCTTCCCGCTCTTCACATGTATACCACTGTGCAGAGGGACGAATAAAAAGTGGTTCTGCTTTATTATTTCTTTTGGCCTCATCAAACTTTACTTTTGTTTTTTCATACAATCTCGGAAAGCCTTCACATACATGGAAACTGCATGAGGAATCTTTTGAAAAGGTGTAAAAATTGTACTTGTGACAGTGTTCTTGAACCATATAAAAATAAAATGAAATAAATTAGAATAGTGTTATTTCATTTTTATATCATTATTTTATATATATTTCATTTTTATATCATTATTTTATATATCGAATTTAGATTAATGTTATTTTTTTTTACTATATTATTTTATATATAAGTTTTAAAGATTGAATGGTGTGGGTATGACAATAAAACCTTGAAAATGTGTAAAAATTGTACTTACACATTGTTCTTGAACCATATAAAAATAAAATGAAATGAATTAGAATAGTGTAATTTCATTTTTATATCATTATTTTATATATCGAATTTAGATTAATGTTATTTCTTTTTTTTAATATATATTATAAGTTTTAAAGATTGAATTGTGTGGGTATGACAATAAAACCTTTAAGATTAGGTTTTGTTTAGAGATAAATATTCCTAAGGAATAATATTTAAAGAGAAAAAATTATCAATTTATTGGAAGGATTGAAAAAAGACATGATTATTGAGGTGGCTTCGTGTTAAGGTTCTTTAGGTTTGAATCATGGTAGTGGGGTGTGTAGTTAAAGATGATTTTTTCGGCAATTTCATCATATCTTTTTCCAAATATCTCAATTAGACTTGTAAGATTAAGACTCCAAAATGAATTGACCTAGTAAAGATGGCTAATTGAATGGATCATGCTTTATATGCTTCTAATTAGTAGTATGTTAGAGCATAAATAATGGGTGCTTTGTATTGGCGCTTAACCATAGATGAGAGAGATGGTTGTTTTGAGGATCTTGTCTTTGTCGTCAAGTGCCTTTACAGTGAATATGATCTTTGGATTATTGGTAGGAGTGATCCTGCTAATTCTCTTTTAAGAGACAACCCTTGTAGTGATGAGAGAAGTTGGCATTTGTTAAGGGAAATCGACCCTCTAAGACCTATTTCTAAATGTTGTGTTCAAAATGGGTAAATTCTCGAGTTTTTTATGTCCATAAATTTGAGAGTGCAATCCAAGTGTTTGATGACATACTTGCATGCAAAGTGTTTGAAGAAATGTTTTCCTCACAAAAGTTTGTTAAATTCTTCATATAAAACCTGAGTTCAATTTATGCTCAATCTTAACTTTTATACCCTTATAAAGTTCTTGATTAGAAACAACTATTAATGTGTTCTTCAGTTAACTACTGAACATTAATGACTGAGAATACAACTGCATAAGAAACCATAAATGCACAACATAACAACAAAATGCAACCACACAAAATAGACACAAGGATTTACCCTGGAAACCTGTTAGAATAATCAACCCATAGTTAGCTACCTTAGACATTAATTAATCCAATTTTTGTCTTATTTGCCTAGTTTCCATATTCCACCTTATGCAAGTTGTCCTCCACACATCCAAAGTGGTAAAACTTGCTAAATTTGAGTCATGGAGCACTTGGGAAACCACTTGGAATCAAATTTGCTTTATTCCTGGCCTTCCTAGCGCATGTCTGCTTTTTCTGCTTTATTGCCTGCTTTTTCTAAGTTTTAAGGCAATTGGGAAAGTTTGACTAGGTGAAGTTAACTTATTTTTTGTCCTCATCATCCTCCACTATTTTCTTCTAAGAAAAGAATGTATGAGTTTTCCTTCCATCATCTATTAGCTTGCCTAATTGATTTTTCCAATCCGTGAGCTCCTAGACAAATTTGGAAACTGCTTTATGCATCTATGGGGGATTTGCTTAGATTTAGTAAGCCTGCTTTTGACCAAATTCGAATGGCATATTCATGCATTTGAATCTCTCATGTAATTATTTATTGTGGCAGCCTATGACTTCATAGGGTTGGCTATTGTACACTTATTCAATATAGATTAGTGTTCTGCTCCATATTCAGTCTCCTTTATGTGTAATTTTCATGTGTAATTGGCAATTTTTGTGAGTGTAATGGTTCTAACACCTGGGTTCAATTTCCACATGGTATCAGAGCCTTTGTATATCGATTTATCTCCTTCCAATTTGTTATTGCAGGTTCGACATCATTGACTGGGAGCATTCTGCTGACTGAAGGGACAATTTCTGAGCTATGGATCAATCTCAGAAGATCATCTTGACTCCATTTAAATTCTTTGAATGGAAAGCAGAGATGGAGATACTGTTGAGAGTGAAAGGCCTCTATAGAGTGACTATAGCAATAGAAGCAGATCCCAATGTAGCTGCAAAGAAAATTAAATGGCACAACAAGATGGATGAGGCCTATGGTCTCCTGTGTCTGAGCATATCCAGAGACCTCCTTTTCCATCTTGATGGATTAACATCACCAAATGAAGTATGGGAGAAGCTTGTTGAGATTTTTGGTAATACAGATGAGATGAGGGGACATCAAATTGAAAATGAATTGATCTCCCTGAGTCCCAATAGCTTTGAATCCCTGCAACTCTATTTTTCCAAGTTCAAAGCCCTTGTTTTCCAGCTAAAACAGTGTAGGATCGAAAAGAAGGAGTAGCAACTAGTTTTGGCAATACTCTTGAAGCTTGGCCCTGACTATTTAGTGTTTGTCTCGACCTTCCATGCCACAAAGTTGACAGCTCGAGCCTGGAAAATGCCTAACCTTGCAGATTTCATGGAATCTCTCACACAAGAACAAGATAAATGGGTGATGATGGGCACCATCAAACCCTCCAAAGACCAAGCTCTGGTTGCTGGAGATTCAAGGGTGGATTCAAAAATCAAGAAGAAAGATAAGAAGCCACCTGAGCAAAAGAGAGACAAGAACAAGTCTCCAGAAGAGCTCCAAAGCTCCAAGAACAACCCCCAGAAGAAGAAGAACAAAGGAGAAATGAGCAAGTGCGCATACTGTAGTAAGGGCAATCATCCTGAAAGCTCCTACATGAAGAAGCAAATAGACATGCTGACCCAACTCCTGGAGAAGAATGGAATCTCCCTTCTTGACAGCTCAAAGAAGAGGGAAGGAGGATCAAATTCAGAAGACAGAGAGAGATTTCATGCATTGGTTGTTGGCACAATAAGCTCACCTAGTTTCATCATTGATTCTAGAGCTTCAAGACATATGGTTTCGACTAAGGAGGCATTCACCTCACTTGAAATGTCGAAAGGTCCACCAATTGTACTGGGAGATGACTCTCTCACTGAAATTTTGGGCAAAGGGAGGATTGATCTTGACCATGGTAAGTTCAGCAATGTATTGTATGTTCCGGGTCTTGCCTCTAACCTCTTATCAGTGTATCAGATGACCCACACAGGGTCTCCAAAGAAGGTCATATTCTCCCCTGATGAAGTTGAGATCACAGAGATCTCAAGTGGTAAATTCATTGCAAAAGGAGTTGCAAATCACACTTCGAAGGTATACATGTTCTCACACTTCCTACCCTACTCAAACCTTTCTGCTCTTCTGATTCATGCTAATGAGGCAAGCAAGCTTTGGCATGAAAGATTTGGCCACCTTAATTACAAGTATCTTTCTGATCTTAGTGAAAAAGAAATGGTCATAGGGTTACCAAAGATTAAGTTTTCCAAAGGAGTCTGTCAAGGTTGCATCTTAGGAAAACACCCAGAGCATAAATTTGAGAAAGCTAGTCATGAGAGAACCTCTGCACCTCTTGAGTTGATCCACAGTGATGTTGCTGGCCCATTTCCTCATATGTCAATGAGTCAAGCCAAATATGCATTGACATTCATAGATGACTTTTCCAGGTATTGCTGGGTTTACTTCCTGAAACACAAGTCTGAAGTTTTTGGCCTCTTCAAAGTCTTTAAGGATTTGGTTGAAAACCAGTCTGGGAGGAAACTCAAGGTCCTCAGATCTGAAAATGGTGGTGAGTATCTCAAGTCTGAGTTCATTCAATATTGTGCAGATGTAGGTATTTAGATTTAGCATTCTATCCCTTACACACCACAGCAAAATGGTGTTGCTGAGAGGAAGAACAGATCACTGAAAGAGATGGCAACATGCATGATGGAGGCTAAGACTTTGCCACCAAAGTTTTGGGCCGAAGATATAAATTGTGCAGCCTATATCCAGAATAGGGTGCCTCATAAACAGCTTGATGGTATGACTCCTTTCGAAGCATAGAGTGGGCACAAGCCAGATGTGACCCATTTCAGGATTTTTGGCTCAAGG